>OY720444.1:103752724-104291937 GCA_963082915.1 Dolichopus griseipennis | reverse complement strand
AAAGTCAAATACTTTTATCTGGATTTCGAAATCGATTCAGTCGCTATTCGCCATTGGGTTCAAATTAATGGCATAACAAATAAATAATAAAAAATCATTAATATAACCATATAATTAAATACAAAATATAAACAAATAATTTAATTTAATAATATAACTCACAGATACAGAAATATCTTAAATTTCAAATATAAAATTATTATAATATGTAACAGAAATTAATTGTTACTATTGAAAATCTAAGATGTTTCTACATGTTATAAGGCCTTGTACTATCTCGTGTTTAAATTGTTTCTCGAATTCATTAAGAACAATTCTAATAATAAGAATATAATATTTCCCCCTCTGTTCCAATATGTTCCTATGGTAAATAAAGATTTATTAGCCTAACAGTTGAATAGTTAGCACTATATTAAAAAAAAAAACTAGTCACTAATATCAGTTTTAATTTTTCTTCCAATGAAATAATCATGACATGTGGGACTTAAACTCGCACCTTCTCGATTATAAGCTATGTCTATCTACTGCACCATCCAAGCTTCCGTTAAGCTGCCGTAATTGTGATTTAATAGTTGAACCTAGTACTTCCATACAGCTTACGAGTTTCACTTAATTAATAAGAATTAATTGCTTGACGACGGCAGCCCCATTTGAAATATAATATTAGATGAAGGATAAATTTTTTTTTTAAATAAATTTAAAACAATTTGTTCAAAACAAAGTCTTTTATCCTAATAATATATGTATATATATATATACATATATCATTATTTATTATATAATTGTTCAGTGACAAGAATAATATATACTTAACACTTAATCTTTTAAATATATTATGTATAAATTTGTATTTTATATATGCGTATGCTTAAAAAACAAATTTATCAAAATTTTAATGATGTCTTATAATTAAAACAAATCGTATGTCGTTTTTTTTTCAAAGTTTTTCTTAAAATTTTCCTCTTCCTTAGTTCCAGAATTGTTTTTTTTTTTTCATTCAATAAATTATTTAAATTTATACAGCAGGAGGTTCTATATAAACATTTTAAATATTAAGGGTGCTGTGCGTCAAATTGGATTTACTTTATTATATTGTTATCCAATTGTCATTCTAGTTTACAACTAAAATTAGTTGATTGTCAATATAATCTTGTTTAAAAAAAAAGATTAATTGATATAACAATAAACAAAATAACACGTCACTTCTTAGTTTTAAAATTTAAAATAAAAAAATCATAAATAATTACATATTTATCTTTTATATTATAATGACCTGACATATTTTTTTTTTATTTTATTTAAATTGCAAATTTTCTTCTGACATGATTTAATTATGCTAATGTTGAATTGTTTTTGTTTGTTTTTTTTTTTGCAAAAAACTAAATTGTATGGGAAATTATGTTGGAAAACTTTTTATTATCATTTAATAAACTTTAAAATTTTCCTAAAAAATTATTTTGTTGTTATTCAAAATTTTGATTGTTTAAATAGTTTATTTTCAAGAAAAGTTCCAGAATTCCCAACTTTGATTGTTGCCTTAAGCATAAGTTCCAATTTTAATTTATCCTAATTTTGCCTATATCATTAACCTTGTTCAATTTATTTTTAAATTAAATATCATTGTGATTTAAATCATATGAAATTTTAATTGGGATATATGTTAAATTTTTTTTTACACAACCCTGTTAAGTTTCATTAAATGTCAAACGTCAGATGTCATCTGTCATCCATATATGTAGGTAAATAAAAAACATAATATATAAAATAAATACAAAATAAAATTAGGTTGTGAATAATTGTCTAACTTAATGTCTAACTGTGAAACAAATTCAATTAGAATTGAAAAAGAAAAGTATATCATTAATTTTTGTTATATGGGATTATCAGCTGTTTTGACAATTCAGCTTGCAAATGGAATGCTGTGAAAACAAGGACATGATGATTGATTGTTATTGATATTGAATATTATAGTTTAAAAAATACGAGGGGATCTACAATATTTTAGATAGACAGTTTAAATATTGAATTGAATAACTAACATTACATTACTAATCCTTTTTTTTTATAGATAAATTTTTTAATTTGATTAGATTGACCGTTTTTGCTCATTTTTTTAAAAAAAATTAAAATTGTAGTAGAATTTGAGATGATAATTATTTATTTAAAACTATTTGACTGTCTTACATGCAATGCATAAAATATTAGCAACATGTTATTTGAAACTTGCCTATTGCTATTTTAGTTTTTTATTTAAAAAAGTGTTGTCGTGTCATGTTGTAAAAAGTAAAGCAGTGAAGTGTCTTGATTAAAAGAAATTGTTAATAAATTGTATCTCAATTGAATTTGAATACCATTTTTCCATTAAAATGTTTTTCCCCAATTCTTATTAATTCCCTCCTTCTGTTTTCCACAATTAAAACCTTTTTAAATTCCAAAGAAAGTAAAATTTTACGAGAAAATATGTAAAAAAAACTTTAAACAAAATTTTTTTAACTCTTTTTCAAAAATCTTTTAAAGTTTTAATTTTTTTTCTAAATTTTTTACTTTAATTTTTCTTTTATTTGTATATAACGATAAACAAATTTACATATATGTATATAAAAAATTCTTAAAATTTTGTTGCCGTCTTGCCATCACTATGACTTTTAATTTGTTTTTCGTCTTTGTTGTCCTCTCCTGATTGTTGTTCGTCATCACTTTACTGTTTTTTTTAACTCTTTTTAATATTAATTTAAATACAAATAAAATTTCTTTAAAATAAATTGGGTGTAGTGTTGTTGTTGCTTATCAACTTGTTGTTGTTATTGTAAAAATTTCCTTTTATGAAAATTTTTACATTATAATTCATAAGTTTTTAGATTGAATTGTTGATTGAATTTAAATTAAAAAAAAAAAAAAAGAACAAAAAGTTAAAAACAATAAAAAAATATCAAACTAAGAAGAAAATTTTTTAGAAAAACCTATTGAAATTATTATAAAGAATTACAAAAACAATAGAATATAAGTTTAAATCGCCACGAGTCTTTTATTCTCTATAATGTTGCTATTGAAACAATAACTTTCCTTTTAGGTATGTACAAGAATATGTATGTATGTGGTGGCTATAGAATTTTTGTATTAATATTAATTAAATATATAATATTATTATGTATAGGTATATAAAAAATCTATAAAATAAAATTATAAAACCACATTATATTATATAAAAATAATGAGTTTTCAAAATGAATATTGAAATATTATTTATTTTATATTTTATGAAATAGATAAAGAAAATGATGATTTTTGAAAGTTTATTTCATTTTAATCATTGTGGTAAGTCTGTTTTTTTCTATTTATGCGTATACATGTATGTGTGTATGTATTTTTTTTTACATTTCATAATGAATGTCACATAAGATGAAATGAAATGTTGAAGTATTAATTTTTAGATTATTCCAATTAAATTTTTAGTTTTCTATATGAAATTTTTGTATGGTCTATTGTGTGTTATAATATTAAAAAAAAGTACTTATGTTATTATAGAATTACCTACTAAATAAAATACACATTTAACTATTAAATTTATTTCTAAAAGATGTATTTATTTATTTTTGTAAGAATTGTTCAATAAATTTATTCTGAATTTAGATCTAATTATATAAAATTTTAAAGATGTGGTTGAATGGAAGTCAAATTTTTATTAACAAATAATTAAATAATTTAGAACTAAAATGTATATTTATTTTATTCTAATTTATCTATTGATATATCAAAAAAACTAATCAATAAATATTTTGAAATTTTAAAATATTTTTTTGATACAAAATATTTAATAATATTTAAAAACAGATTTTGTGACTTTAATATATGCAAATTTTCTACAATAGATGATTTTAAGATCGCTGGATTGGTGTAGACTCTATAGTGGATAAGCACTTGGTCATAAGCAGTCTATGCGCATGTAAAAAATCTATTTTGTAATAAAGTACTGTTTAAAATACAACAATGGAACAAAAATAAAGGCAGAATCATTGCATATCTTACTTTGATCACGCCAGTTTTAGTGTTTCGTATACCGGTATGGTATAATATAAGCGCCTGTCACATGTAAAAAATCGGGAAAATTAGAAAGAAAGTAGATAAGGGTTTGTAAGTATGTATAAACAAATCTCACAAACCAAAATATGATAACAAATCTTTATTTGATATTAAAACTTACTCGAAAACATTATATAAGAGCAAAAATTAAAATCTGGAAACCGGTCTAATATCTGATATATTTTACCACAATGAGGAGTACATTAAAAAATTTTTTTGAATTGTGAATTTTGAACTTGTGAATTTTATAGCTCCTGAGCACTTTATATATCTTGATAAAAATAGTTTTATTAAAAACCCGAATCAACTCCCTGTACTATATCACTATAGTTACATGTAAAACTATTGAATATGATCCTGGTAACAATAGAGATCAATTTAAGTATTACATAAACATTCCTTATAAGGATACATTAATTAGGCAAAACTGTTGCTGCTTAGATTCAACATAAACTTTAATGAAACATATTTTAGTATATGTATGCTTAAGACAAATTATGAATATAAAAAATAAAAAATATTTTAAAATAAGGTTTTGCAAATAAGTTTTGTTAAGCAATTATTATGTCTTTAAATATTAAAGTACAACAGATTTGAAGGAGTAAATACTTATCTTTGCCTTAGAAGTGAAATGGATTTATTCAAATGAATATGTGTCCAAAACCGAATATTATTAGTATATTTGTAAAAGTGCTTGAATATTTAGATAAGTGCCTTTAAATTAAATTAATTCCTAAAACAACGGGGTAGCTCTATATTAACTATCCGGAACTCCATTTAATGTATCTTTTCTTATGAAAATCTATAACAATTTCAGAAGAAAAAGATTGTAACTGTTAAGTAGAAATAATTTTTTTTTTTTTTTTTTTTTTTTTTTTGACGAGGGTAGGTGGAAAACATCAAAAGTCACCCAGAGAAGCGGCGCGATGTTTCTCTGGGTAGTGTTGGACTTTAACCAACTAAAACCACCTCCCTTTTAAAACCAAACTTCGAATTAGATTTTGAATATAGTTTGGTTTTGGAGATAAGGGTTGGGAACGGAAAATTACGAAATGGGGTTTTTACGATTGCATATAGCGAGAGTAAGATTTTTTCCAAAGAAGATGGAAAATATCAAGAGTCACGCAGAGAATCTGTTCGAGGTAATTTTGAATAGCGTTGAAAGAACTAAGACTTCTAAAACTAATAAAATAGTTTAAGGATTAGGAAAGGAAACTTATTGAATGCGGGATAAGAGTTACATGGATTATGTAGGATAATGGATTATTTGACGGGAACATAATGAAGAAGAGGTAATTGCGTTCTTTTTTAAGGATATATATAATAAGGTTGCATCCTAAACGCGACAAGCACGTATTATAATTTCCATTATCTGTTAAGTTGTCTATTCTACAATGAGGAGTATCCGTCGCACTCCTTTTTCACGTTGAAAAACTTTTAGTGGTGACACTAATCTTTTTATTAATTTAGAACCGATCATTGATACTAGGAATCTATAAAATCTATAAAATAAGGTCAGATCCTAAACGAAATATTATTAGCTGTGTTTTTTCATCCGATTGAAGATCTAGGTCTTTGCATCTGAAAACAGCAATTATTTGGGCTTTGAGGTGCTTTTTTTACATGTTAAAACACCGACCTAGATCTTGAGAGGAACACACAAAATAATATAATTTTACAGCTCAAAAATGAATAGGCGCAATTCAACTCTGGGAACGATTAAAAAACACGGGGCCTTTTATTCTAAATTTACGAGATATTTTCAACCGGTTTGTGGGGCTTGAGTTGAAGTATGTGCAATACAACTAAAAAAATCTATTCTAGTCTCGGTCTCAATAGTCTCAATTAAAACTATAAAAATAATAATAATAATAATTGAATAATATTAATCCTGCATCTAGTTAAAGATCTAAACCAGTGTTTTAGCATGGGGGAAACAACAACAACAATTTAGTTGGGCTTTAAGGTATTGTTGTTTTCACATATGGTAAATCACTGATCTAGATCTTAGAGCTAGTTTGAAAAGAACTTGACTAATTAATATAAATAATTTAATTAATTTTAATTATACAAATAAAAATAATAATAAATAGATAAATTTTTTTTAATTGTTTTTAAAGATATTTAAATTTTTAAAAGGTTTGTTTTTAGGCATCCCAGAGCCGCTTTAATTTTTTTAAAATCAATTTATTTAACATATTTTTTTAAAGCCAATTAAATATTTTAACTTCCTTTTACAAAATATATATTAATATCAAATATTGGAGAAAAAAAGTAAGTTTTACAGTTATACAAAAAACCCAAACAATTATCAGCATCTTCAGCTACATCCAAAAATTGAATAGCTACGTCAATTTTTGATTTCATTGGATGCTAATAATGTTTAAATTTGATGCGTACTGCAAAACTACTGAATTAATTTAATTAATTTTAATATTAATAATAAATTAATAATTTTTCATAATCTAATATTAATATATTTATAAATATTTATTTTAAAATTTTCTAATACTCTTAAATGTCAACCTTTTAAAAATTATTTATCTTTAATCTAATTATTTAATTTCAAATATCTTTAATTACCTTTTAAAATAAATATTGAAAAAATAAATTTCAAGGGTCAAAATAATAAAATTAATAATTTACAAGGTTTTTTTATTTTTATTTTAAATAACTTTAAATCGCACTTGAATATTGTTTTTTTGTTGCCTATTTATTGAATAAATCAATATTGAATCTTTTTAGAAAATTTTATATATTTTAATTATAGAATCAATATTGTATATATTTTATTTATATTTTATTTATATTTTAATTAAAAATAAATCGAAGGTTAAATGGGTCCGACGAATATGCTTCTTAGAGAAAATAAGACTATTAAACTTATTTATCTGAGTGAAAAAAAATTAATATATTTTTTTTTTTTAATATCTACTCACGGAATTGTGTCATCAAATGTTGAATGTTGTTTGTTAGAACGCTTCTTACGTTCATTATAATACCTGTTATATCCGTATGCTGGTGAATATTGATATGGAAGAGAAATTTGATTTTGATATTGTGCTGTTCCAGTTACATCTGATGGTTCTGAATTTAATAAATTTTGTAGATTATCATATGGTTTATAATGAACTGCGAATTTTGCGAATTACAAATTAACAGAAAATAAGCAAGAAAATAATTATTATTTAAATATATAAAAAAGCAACTTATATAACATTTCTTCACTGTATTTAGAGTGAGAGTACTTACCCCTTTGATAATCATCAAAATCTTGAAAATCCATTGATGGTTGAATTGGATCCAATTCATTACCCCATACACCATTCGGTATATAATTTGGATAATTCCGTGTTAATAATTGTAAATCATTATTTGATGGATTGCCATATAAAAATTGTGAATTGATACCACGTTTATGTGGTGCTGGTTTCTCTTTAATATTATTTGAATTCATAAATAGACCGGCAACAATTGGATCTGGTATATTTTGTCCATTTATATCATTTCCATTTTTTAAATTTAATTTATCATTAAGATTTTTTATTGTATTTGAAATTTTTTTCAAATTGTTATCAATTGGAGCTGATGTTGCAATAGAGTGTCCATTAATTTCATTTGAATTTTTCTTAATTTCTTCAGTAGCAACTTTTTCATTTGATGATCGTTTAACTACAAAATAAAAAAAAACAATTAATTTATAATTAATTTCAGAATAAAATATTTAAATTATTGAAATATTTCAATGGAAAATTAAGAAAAATCTATTTTTAATTTTAAATAATATGGACAGAAATTAAAAAGTATGTAAATTTTTCTTATTTGTTTCAG
The DNA here is from genome assembly GCA_963082915.1 of Dolichopus griseipennis. Classification (NCBI taxonomy): domain Eukaryota; kingdom Metazoa; phylum Arthropoda; class Insecta; order Diptera; family Dolichopodidae; genus Dolichopus; species Dolichopus griseipennis. Next base: position 104,284,026 of record OY720444.1, on the reverse strand, counting down.
AATTTTTTTATTTTTTGTTTTAAGGGGAAAAAAACCAAAAAAAAAAAAAATCCGAGAAAATTTTCAAATAAAAATAAAAGTTTTCTTTGAATTTAAAAGCCCTTAAGTTATTTAATGTGGTTCTTAAAAGAAAAATGCTATGTTCGTAAATAATGAAAAATATTTTGTAAATAAATACGTAGGTGGATATTTTTTTTAAAATAAACTTTTTTTTTCTTAACTTTCTTGCAAGCATACATTAAATATGTTCCAAAAAAAATATCTTGAAATATCATTAAAGTATTCTGCTAAAATATATGTTTAAGTAAAACTGTTCCAAGGTTTATTTAAATTTTAAATTATTTTAAAGTTTGGAATAATTTTTTTAAATTTTATGTAAAATTATTATTAATTTGTTACCTTAATATTATTTTTATTATTATTTTTAGTTAATTTTTCATTATTTTTAGTTTTTAAATTCTTAAATTTATTATTTTAGTTTATAGTTATATATTGTTATTTTTTACACACACAAATTTAGTGAATTTTAACTAAATATCTTCAGTATTAAAATATAAAATAATAAGTTGTATTTAAACGCCTAAAGGTATGCAAAATTTTGTATATTTATTAATTACAATAAATTTTGTAAGGTAGTTTGTTAATTAAATGATTAGGTGTAATTATTACAACTTTAAAAAAATTGAAGGCTTCTTCTTTCTTCGAGCTATTGAAACCGTAGGAAATTGATTTGAAACTGTACTTAAGCTTCAAGGATCTGTGCTTTCTGGGATATTGTGAATTGGATTAGAAGTTAAATAAAGCAGATCAATGATAAAAATTAAAAAAAAAATGTGAAAAAACACAGATCTATCAGAAGCACATCAGCTCATTTTAGAAAGATCCTTCTTGCATTTAGAATCTTCAATTTTGTTCTAATAAAGCGAATAATTATTACACGTTCGAAAACTTTAAAATTATTCAAAGCTACAACACTAGATATAAAAAAATTATATTGACGGGTATTTCTTATCACAAAGGTAAATCACGTGATCAATGGTTGAACAACAATTTGCTAATTTATATTATCGATCATGAAAAAGCCGCTTGAGGATCAAGTTATTAAATTAAGCTTTTACGGAGAGTTAAGTATTTATCTGGAGAGCAATATACGTAACGGCCTTAGATCTTCAGTTTCAAATGATAATCAAAATTTATATAAAAATTTTATAATAAAAGACCTTTTATTAATTATATGAACTTTAGAATATTTTATAAAATACGTAATAAATATTGGAAAGGTATATTTTAATGTAAAATCGAATAAATATTAAAATTGTTTAAAAAAATTACGAGGCCTCGGTGGTGTAGTGGCAACATTTTTGGCTTACTAACCGAAGGTTTTCTGGTTCGATTCCTGTACAGTTCCATAAATATTAATTGAAAAAAACATATTAAAAATATTATTTTTCTCAAAAAAATCTAAATGTAAATTAATAGAAGTTATTTCAAATGAGATGCAGTCGACCGCAAAACCTAGGTATAAGTTCGCCCTATGGTATCCCGCAATCCCCATAGTAAACAGCAATAATCAGATAAATCAATAATAAAATATTGATTATTATTTTAAGATTATGAAAAAAAATAGATAAATATAATATTTTTCCTCGGTATAATAAACTCTAGATTTTTTTATGAAATTTTCTAGATATATTTTCATTATTATTTAATATCATCATTTGTACAATTTTATTATTAAAAAAAAATAAAATATTAAATGAAAATAAAAACATTATATTTTACTATTATAGATTTCCCTCTTTATTCTCAGTTTTTCTCTTTAATAATTTTATATACTTTTAATTACTCATACCACATTTTATACCAATTTACAATAATAATAAACCATAAATTTAATTATTTATTTTCACGCACAATTTTATTCATTTTCAATTAATAATTCTTTTATCATTTGGCTTTTGTATACACACATATATACGTGTATATTTATGTACTTTTTTATAGTCTATATATAGTTATGTATAAGACCTTAGACATCAAGATTACATTTTTTATTTGTTTTTTGTTTATTTTTGACTCTGATGCTCGCTCTGCTTTTAATTTTCCAAATATAAAATCATAAACTTTATTATTATATAATTTTCTTTAATACATTTGTCATTATTATTATCATTACCAAAAAAATGGCATTAAGTTTTAGGTAAACTTTCTAAATCTACCAAACTAAAATGTTTTTAGTTATTATTTCCGTGTTTCTATTTAATAAATATGTATATATATGCATACATACATATACATATATATATTTACTAAATACTGGGTTTTTGGAGTTGTAACATAAAATATTTCCAATATCCTTGACAGGAGTTTTAATTAAACTTTTTAAATATGGGGGGTTACTCAAACAATGGGATACCCCTTGTCAAATTTTCAAAAAAAAATCCTCCAATTTAATTCACAAGAATGATTAAAAAATTGGTGTAGTGAAATCTAAAAAATTTTTGAAGAAAATGGCGAAAGTATAAAATGGATTATAGTATATAAGGTATATGTAATTACTAATTTGGAGGTCAAATATAAGTCTAAAAATGGATGAAGTAAATAATTGAAGCGTTTCATTTGTCTGCGGCTCCTAGTATCATATGACAGTAAGCGTGCTCTAAAACAATATCCAGTTTCTAGAGTCCGGAAAATAGATCAATAAGGGTATTTAGGGAATACTAGCCAATGTAAATCATGCAGTCCAACTAGGTATCTCATTTAATCCATAATGCTGCAGCTAGAGCGAACAGATTGAAAAAGATGCCATTATGCATTTTACCTCTGACGATCCAGCTCTGGCTGACAAGAAGTATAAACAATTGGTAGCCATTAGTTCAACGTTTCTAGCGATCTAGCAGCTTAGCTAGCTTCAGAACTGGTAAGGTTTCCGAAACCTGACAAATGGGTCTCCAATAATAATTTAGGTCACGGAACTAAAAAGCCTTATGATCACGGAAGTGACAATAGAACAAGGCTGATCCACAACTTGAGATCTTGGTCATATGAACACCATCTGCCACTTCAACTAATCAAACAACCAACCATCCTTTGTCGATATTTTATGGAAGTTGCTTTAGGATAGTAGTTCCGGGTTCACTTATAAAGAATAATACCGATTGAAGTAAATGACCACCCTTTAAATCATTCATCAATTCTTATCCAAGTTTTAATATAATCAGTTTTTTGAATTTGACTTTTCATTAACCAGTGTTATTCTTGGTTTAACATCAAGTCTCTTCAATCTCACTCAAACGTCAATCAATCACCTTGTCATTGGTTAATTGTAAAAACTATTCAACTAGGTGCTTCTCATAAACCAATCATAGTATGTTATTAAAACTAAAAAAAAAAAATTGAAGAATTACATTAACACTATTGTGAATTAATCTGGCTGCAATTAATAATTACAACATAATTTGAAAATTCCAATAGATTTGACGTCATAAACAGATTTTTTATTTATTAACGCATATATTTATAAAAAAAAAAAGAAAAATTTAATTATTATTTTTATGAAATATTATAACATAAACAAAAGAAGGGACCAACTTTTAATGCCAACCCCAGGATATTTTCAAAAAAAAAAATTTTTTCCTTGTAAATTATTAGAAAAAATTTCACATCGATTAAAGTAAATTAGAAGTAACATTTAATAAAATATACGAGTAGATCTTTATATACTCTATATTATGTATTTATTATTATTATCCCTCTTTGTATGTGGCATTATGTTTATGATTACATAATAATGTCTAAACAATTATTATACACACCATTAGATATAATCATCTGATGGAGTCATAATTTATAAAAAAAAAATAAAAAAAAAATGAACAAAAGGTTGCTTTAAGAGTGGAAAAAAATACAAAAATTAAATTTCTAGCTCATCGATGATTTAAAAAATAATCTAATACATTATTTAATAAAAAGTCTGTCTGTCTGGATGTTTATTTATGCATCCATCAAATCTGTGTATAATTGTATTCAAATACAGCAAAAAGTATGAGACGATGGTCTATATTAATCGGAGTGAACTAATTTATCGGTTGAGTGGCGCAGTGGTTAGAGTGCCGACCTTTCATGCGAAAGGCCCGGGTTCGAATCCCAGTGAAAGTAAAAGAACTTTTATATGGTTTTCGACTCGACTCAGCTACCATTCGGCATTGGATTCAAATTAATGGCTTAATTAATAATTAATAATTATATATCTTTAATAAAAAATTCATTTGAGAATATAAACAATTACAAAATGTAAACAAATAATTCAATTAAATAATATAACTCACAGATATAGAATACCATATTACACAAATACAAAAAAATTATTACAATATAAACCAAATAGAACTGCATCTATTAAAAATCTAAGGCATTTATACATGTTTTAAAGCGTAGTACTAACTCATGTATAAATTGTATATGGAATTCATTTGATTAGTTCTAATATATGGATATATCTCCCCCTGTTCCGACATACACATATATAGTAGAGGTGCCGGAAAAAAAACATATACTTGCATTCATTTGTATTATAAATGTTTCTCAATTTACAATGGTGCCTCTAATTTATTACTTCAAGGACAGTGGTGTCAAACTCAGTTTTAATTTTGTCCCATAACTGTTATTTATATAATTTTTACAAGCTAAACTGCAGGATCGTATTTCAGATCGTGAAAATATAATATTTTCACTAAGTTTTAAACTGTCACTTTTTGATAATTATTATTAACCCATGTGCACACTAGGCATATTTTTGGGAAGTTGCCACAAAAAGACCTTAACCCGATAAATGCGAATCTAATAAATGTTTCGGTTAAATTTTTTGTGTGGTCCAAATTTGTGGAATTTTTTGGTTTTTATAAAAAATTTTTTTAGGATGGATTAATTGTATTTTAAACACAGTAATGGGCTCGCAAGGATATATGAAAATATGACAAGGGCGACAATAATCTTCCTCATTTTTTTCAGGAAGAAAATAACGTGTTATTAAGGTTTTTTAATTTGCTTCTTACATCATTCATCATTGTGTTCAAATTAATTGTTTAAAAAATTATTAATTGTTTATTAATTTCATATTTTTTTAGTTTATAGGTATAAAACTGTTGTTTTTAATAAATTAATAAGCTGTGGCATGCGATAGACACTATTATGTCATAATTAAAGTTAAGGGTCGTTAATTCATTTTTTTTTGAAGGTGCTAAAAAATTGTCTATTGACAAAATTTAATAAAGATTATCTATTATAGAACACTATGGTACATGTATGATGTGTTGAAATAAAGTAGGATTTTCAAGTAAGTAGAGCTGAACTGGTTTCTTAATAAATTCTAAATAGGTATAAATAATAAAATTTTTTAATTAATATTGTTAATCATGGGTATGCATTGTTTTTAAAAAAAGTTTTTATGGATGAACTCTCTGAAATCTTTCTAATCAGATGCTCGGGGCATATATTGAGCACTCAGATCAAAGTCAGATAAATAATGATACAAGAGTTAAACTGTACTACTGTATCATTCTAGTTATAACAGGCTTTCACTATACTCTCTGACACCCCAAAAATTATATGGTTGTACTCTTCATTTTTCAATAATATTATGAGTTCAATGACTTTTGAGCATTTTTAACTTAATAATGAACATATTTTAACCCTGGACAGTGTATAAGTCATCTATTGAGGTAGGTCACTATCCGAAACGTGAAGCTGGCTGTTTTTTCTCTAACTTTTATTAAAAATTTCATTATATCAATTTTTTTTTAATTCTTTATTACTTGTATACACTAATACACACGTACAATTTTGAAATCTTAATATATAAGCATCTATATTATACAATATATCATATTTCGATTAGAACACTTTTGTATAACATTGTTGGTTCTTTATACTACAAAATTTCTAAAATAGCCATTATCATTAAAAGAAAATACAATTAAAGCAAATAACTGTATTAAAGATAAAAGGACATTATTTAATTTTATTTTTAAAATTTTTTGAAATGCCCAGAATATATACATATACAGTTTAAGGAAATAAAATTATATACATATACACAACAACTTTAATATATTTTGATACAAAAAAATAAAATGAAAAAACATTGTGTTTACATGGTGCTAGACCTAAGAAATTCGAACTGAGAATAATAAAATAAATTTAAAAATAATAAAACTTTATAAAAAAAAAAATGGAGGACATCTTTTTATCATAATAATCATTGCACATTATAAATTTAATATGAAACCTAGGATAAAACAACTTATTTGATAAATGATCAGCATTAGACTAGTAATAACTATTTTGTTTTTATTTTATTGTGAAAAATAACATTTTGATCCATGAATATTGATTAAAATTGTATTAGAACAGTTGGTAACATTTATTAGTACATTATTAGAACAGTTGGTAGCATTTACTGATACATTTTTGACATGTGTAAAATTTGTTAAAAACTTTGTCATTTTATATTATACAAATAATATTAGTGAAGTGAGTATTGCCATTAACTGACTACGTTTACATGCAATGGATTGTAGGATTGTAATCATAGTTCAAAGTTATTCAGTGAAATTAGGCATACAGCATCAACCATGCAAATTAAGCTTTAAGAATCTTCTTTCTTAACCTACATCCAGCAATAGTTTCCACAAAGATTTCTTTATTCGTTAAGGTTAGTGATTAAGTCCTTTATGTGACAATAAGCTTTAAATAAAATTAATATATTAAGCGTCTTTTGCTTAATTGAATAATCTGTTGTTTTTTTTTAAAGAAATATATTTAACATACAACTTTTTTGATTTTAAGAAACTTTAGGTGCGATACAAATTTAAATGTGGTATTGTGAGATCTAAACACCCCTGCTAAAATGTCATTATTATTAACTGTCACTATTAAATTAATTGTCATAGTTTTTAAATATTAGATTCATTCATTTTAAGTCGTTAAAAAAAATGTGGTTAAAATACTTAGCTTTTAGATTTAGCTAATATTTAAATTTTATATAAATATATTAAATATTATAAAAAATGTGTTTTTTTTAATAAAAAATTCCTATAGTATTTCAAGCTTACCCTGCTTCCAATTTTTAAATTCAGCTGCTTTGTCTGACAATTGAACCTAAAATTTGATTGAAATTTCGGCTATATAATATTAGAAAACATGTTTTTGTACAAATATCTGAACACTGACGATATGGCCACCATTAACAGATTTAATAATTAATAAAAAATTAATTTTATTTCATAAAAGTTCTAATTCGCTCTTAAAGATATAAAATAATATAATTAGGAAGAAAATTAAATTCATTTTCGTATAAAAGATTTTAGTTTCTTAAGAAAATTCTCCTTTACGTTTGCATAATTGAATTTTCTTTAATTAATTATAATAATTAATAATAAAATATTAATGGAAAAATGGTTTTACAGCTCTAGTATATTATTTTTATAAGTAATTTGGTTTTTTTTAAAAAAAAATTATTAAAGGAATAAAATCTTTGAAAATTTTTTAAAAGCAAAATTAGAGAAATTGCAAATGACAGTTGTGTAAATTATAGCAACGTTGCTAGCGTAATTTGCGAATTTGCTACACAGCTGCTACCTGAAGTATAAGTATTTCAAATAATTGACAGTTGTTTTTAAATAACAATTGAATGTCAGAAGAGCATGCAGCAAATAAAAAATTGAAATATAGTATGAAAATTAAAAACATTTTAAATACTTTAAAATAAATAGGCAATTTTAAACATTAGAAGATATACGTATCTAATAATAATAAACACATAAAATTGCAAAAGGCTAGTATTTTCTTATAAAAATAAAGATTTTGGAGCCTTGGTAGATTAATGGGTAAGCATTTGGCTTACTAACCGACGGGGTACGGGTTCGGTTTCCGTAAAATCCCTTTTTTTTTTACAAATCCCCACGGTGACTAAATATAATTTAATATATATAAATAATATAAACAAAATAAATAATATTACTTAATTGATAGAAAGTCTGTTCCATATCTCAAACTGGCAAAGGGTCATTAGATTGTGTGCATATATTGTATTAACATAATAAATTAAATAAAAACAAAAACATTTGAATATTTCTTCACAAATCCTATTGGTGACCAAATATAATTTAAAATATAAAATTATATAATTATACCCTACATGGTAAGCAACCAGATTCCATCTAAAGTGTCCTTTAAAGTTAGTAAAACATGTCTGTACGTTTTAATTAAATTATACATTAAATTATACATATGCCACTCAACTTTCTCTATTCTCATAATCCCTAAATTTTCTGAACCCGATTCTCAAAAATTCTTAAAAATCTTTATCACTAACTCTTAATAGTAATTATAGCAATTTTTATCACAAATCCAATCCTTAAAATTGATCTATAAAATTGTTTGTAAATTTTTACAATCTAAAAATATTTTAGTAATATTTAGTACGCATAAAAGTAAGCTGAATAAAAGTAACAATGTTTATAATTATTTTACTTTATGTATTAATTCGTTATCAAAGTTTAATTAAACTAATTACAATATACATATATATAATTACTAATTTTTATATATAAAAAATAAATAAATTAAGTCTTCAAATTTTGATAAAAAAAATTTAAATCTAATCAAAACTTATTCTATATTTTTTATTAACAAATGGTGTCACAATTTACATACAAAAAATCAAATTAAATATTTTTATGAATAAAAAAATGATGAATATAACTAACAAAATTATGTAGAATTTAGATAATATGATATTTATGTTAAACAAAACATAATTTGTTATCTATGATTATATGATTTATTTAGAAAAATAAAAATCTCTTGATAATAATAAAAAAAAAACAGATAAAAATAATATTTTTTATTTTATTATTAATTTCAGTCTTAACTTTGACGTTTTGACGTTTCTGTAAATAAATATATTTTACTTCCATTTGAACGGGTGTCCCATTTTATACTAACTACTTTAATTGAAAAATTAAGTAGAAATTGTTATGTCAATTTCAGAAGGAGAATTAAAATACAAGACTAAAGCCAAACTAATTAAATATATATATATATTTATTTATTAATATAACATATAATATATAATTACATGTATTGAGGAACCACTGTGGTCACCGAAGCCCCTCTTCATTCTATATACTATTGGAGAAAAATTAACTATTGGAGGCAAATAATTGCATATTTTTAGGCAAGTAGGATTATTTGATGTTGGAAGTAATTTTTGTATTTTAAAATTTATTTAAAGAAAGTTCTTCATATTTTGAATATTATTTTTTCCAGTAAATTTTCTTAAACTTCGAATCAGTGCAGGAATGGAATTCGCACCTCAGGTACTAAACCACTGCGTCACCAAGGCTCCCCTCTTAAAGACCTTTTACAAAAACAACCAATCACAAATGACATCAATATTTGCATACTTTTAGGATATTATTAATTTTTCTTAATGCTCTTGACTAATCCTTTGTTCCATATTGTATTAGGTAGAATCTTATTAATTATACTCCTACTATTATTAGTGTACATAAAATGGGTTTTAATATTAAAAGTTTTTAGCATCAATTATTTTTATATTACAGTTAGAAAAATGGATTTTTTATTTTATTCCTTAATTATAAAATTTTATGCATACTTTTATTACTGAATATGTTCATAACAATCTTCATATGAATTTTATAAGACATACTTGTATTATACACATATTACATACATAAACACATACTATAAAATTAAAATATAAGTATATAATAATTCATATTTTATAATAATCCTACACAATGAGTATGTAAAAAAAAAAAAATTATGAAATTAAAACAAAATCAAACAAACAAACAAGTAAACTACATATATGATAATTCATGTTATTGTTGTTGTATTTGTTTTAATCATTTTGTATTACGTTGTCTTCTTCTAACTATAATATTTTTAAAATTATAAATCATTTGAGCCAATAAGATTATCATAAAACTATTAAAAATGTACATGATTATATATTTTGTACGTATTTATATATGTATGAGTATATGAGAGTATTAGTGTAAAATATAAAAAAAAAAGAATAGAAAAGAAAACAGGATTAAAAATTAAAGTTAAGTTTATTGAATGATAAAATTTTTCATTGACAACCTGTTGCTTTTGTTTGATGACAACGTACAAATAAAGTTATATTCTTCTCTTTCTTTTTGGTTTTGTTCTTTTCTTTTTTTTTTAATATTGTAAAATTAAATCGTAATCTAAGTTAAGTACCATAGGTGTATATATGTGTGTGTGTGTATATTATAAAAATAATCTGAATGAGTGTTATTATTACTTATTTTTGTGCTCATGTTACACGTAATATTCATGTTATATTGTTTTATATATAAATTAAAATGTCATTTTAAATTTTATTTTAAGAGATTTATGCAATATCCTTACAACACATATACATACGAAAATATGATATCCCTTTTATTTTACAGTTTTATCTTAAGTAAAGAAAATAAATTATATTATTGTTAATTTAATTCTATTTTTATAAAAAAAATTTTAAATCGAATACAGCGTTCTATGAAGTCATGGAAAGTATATGTGGATATATGTAAATAGATCGATAACTTAAAATATATAAAACTATATACGTGTCTACAAAAACTATATATATATATATATCTTAAAAAAGTTTTTCATTTGATATCAGATCTATGCTCAGAGGAGTTCTTGGGCGCTCAAAGTAAACTATGCTAAGATGAAAGTTTTATCCGAATTCTAGAACTCTAAGTTTCAAAAGAAACACAAAAGAAGAATTTGCATAATCTGAGCATACAAAAAAAAAACCGGGTTTTTTTTGACAGATCAGACCCTGCTTTGATTAGAAAAAGAAAAATGCCCATAGATGTCGCATTAAAATACAATTTTATCCCAATGGATAATTTACGTAGATTGATTACTTAAAATATTTTAAAGTTTCTACGAATCTGAATATATATATAAATTCACAAATTTTCCCCCTTCACTTAATGACACTTTGAGATTTGACAGTTAATTTGTTTTGATAGGTGTCAAACGTGTATGAATAATTTAAAGTAAAAATTGTTGAAGTTTAACGGATAAGTGTCAAAAATACGTCAAAAGTGTGATCGAAAAACCGCTTGATATTTCAAAGTTAGTGCGTTAATAAAGTATTAATTTAGAAAATTTGTTTATATTTAGGTAGATTTGGTCTAATTTCAGAAAAACTAAATTTCATCTTTAAAATTTTAAATTACACGAAATCAAAGATTGAAATTCATCTGATATTGTTCAAAGATACTGATTTTTAACATAGCCGCTTTCTGAAGCTATGGAAGCAGCTATATATTATTGGTATTCACTTATTTCAACTTAAAATTTGTTTTAAATGGAATCTTTTAAATTCTAAATAAGGTTTTTAAAAACTGTTTAACCTTTTGTGGCAAACCAACAACTTCGGTAAATATTAGAAAATTTTGAATTTATTAAAGAAGAAAACGATTCTCAAATCTAGTTCAATATGATATGCAATTAAAAGAGTTCTAGACTATTCATAAATATATGAAAATAATTAAATTTAAACTCTTTAAGAAATATGAATCTGCAGTTGTATATTTTAAACTTATATGAATTTATTAATATCTTGCTTAATTATTTTGTAACTTAAATAAGTTAAATAAGTTTTAAGTTTTGTAGAGAATTTAATGAAAAATTAAAAATTAAAATGAAAAAAGTCGTGTTCGCGCACTTCTGTTAAGTTTATAGTTTAGATATTAAATTACGTATTAAATAATAAAAAAAAACAACATATTAACGGAAATTTTAATATTTAAAAAAAAAAAACCTTGAGAATTTCATTATAATAAATCCTTTACATTAATGTTTATAGCATCAATAAGCTTTTAAAAATACATAATATTTAAAATAAACAAAAAGCAAACATAAAAGAATATAAATAAAATTATATATTGGTATATAATAAAAAAAAACAATAAGCGAAAAAACTTTTAATTTTTTTCCTGACTAAAATTTATTATATGTATATAATATAAATGCAATCGGAATTCTCAATCTAATCGATAATAATATAAAAATATAAAATTATAGTTGATCCAATCAATTACAGGCAAATTGGTCAATGAAATATAAATTACAGCATAATTAGTAAGGCGCAAAATATCTCCTATAAATATGCAATTTCATTTTAGTTCTTTAATTTTTAGTATGTTATACAATGTTTCTCTTTTTTAAAGCTTAATGTAAATCTGTTGTAATTTTTGATAAAGTTATCCGTCATTAAATTTAAGTTATTATATCTTATAATTTGATACTTAGTTTTAGTATGATAAAATTAAACATATCCGGTCACTCATATGCTAGTCATAAGCAGAAAATTCTAATATTTCAAGGAAAATTTATTGGAAACTTCAATATTTATGTATAAAACTTGTTGTCCAGAACGAATATACACTAAAGTATATTTTACTTTAAAAAGTAATTGACTAAATTTCAAATCAATCATTTCGATCGGTTGAGATTATTTTATATAAATTGAAATAAATTGCATAATTTTAGGATGACCTTTTTTCTATCTCATTATTTAAAGGTGAAAATGCAACTTTATAATACCTTTTTTTCAAATATAAAAATATAAAAGAAAACACTTTTTAAAATATACAAAATCTGGAAAAACAAAAACAAAAATAAATTGAATTGATGAGAATGAATAAATTCAAATCTGTTTTTCGTGTTAATTTTCAATCTTCTCGGATCGTTTTATTTCCTTTTTACAACATTATTTTAAGATTTGTTAAGATTGAATAAAAAAAGCAATCTTTTTTCCACTTTTCTTTTTTTTTCAAAAGTTTTTGCAATTTTAATTTTTCATTTTACAAAAAAAAAAAACAAACAATTTTTTGGCATTACGGAATTGATTTTTCTATTATAATAATTCTTATCTATTTTAATGCAACTTGTTTGTAATATTTAATTCAATTAAGGAATTTGTAATTTAGAACATAGGAAAGACTTAAACATAATTTTAGCACTTAAAATGTTAATATATAAGTCCTATTTTTTAATTACATCTGCCCAATCATCGATTTTAATGAATTTAATTTTAATCGAGCCTCTATTGATAAAATTAATTTTACGGATGATTACACCCATTCCAGCCGTTTAGTACCTAATCAAAAAAGTTTAGTACTAAAGCATATTTAAATATTATAAAAGAACTGTTGTGGACTGAGTTAAATTAAAAATTTTAAATATTTTTAATTAAATATTCTCTTTTTAAAAATTTTTAAGATATTTTAAATAATTATTCTTGTTTTTTTAACCTTTATTAAACCCACACCAAATCCAAATTCGATTTTAATTTTAAAATTAATTTAAATAAATTTTTAAGTACTAGCAATAAAATTATTTTATGAATATTTGTATTAAAATTGTTTATAAAATTTTAACATCATCTCATTTTATCTATAACTGAACTGCGCCATGTTTAATATAAAGTTGGGTTAAATGGGGGTGATGAGGAAGATGTAGAATATGCTAAATACAAATAATTTTTTTTTAATCATAGATTTATTTAAACACCCCCACACATACAAATAACTTAAGTATCAAATATTTAGGAATATTTAGTAATTTTTTTTATTTATATACAAAATAAAAGTATCTTAGAGTTAGTCAGGCTTAAAAAAAGTTGTTTTTTTTCCATTCTGTTTTTTATTTTATTAAATCATGACGGATTTCTAAGAAAATTCTAAAGATAAATCTTTGATCAGAGTTTCAGATCTTAAAAAAAACACACAACATAAAATAATTTATACAGTGTACTGATGACTGGGTAAATCAAATAACGCAAAAAACATATTTACATTTTACAAAATATGAGCATTTACGAATACAGATTTTTTTTTTAAGTACTTAAAAAGATTGTTTAAATTGTGATACAATGTTTATTTGTTTAAACTGATAGTGGGACTTAGGTTTAACCTCAAAAATATTCATAAACTTGGATGAAAAAATTCCATATATAGTGACATCAAATTGTTGCTTATTCCGTTTTAAACTCATTTGGAAGCGCATCAAGAAAAAAATTTTGTAAAACAGTTCTTTAATAGACAAGGGATAAAGCAAAGCTTCAATGATTCCACAATTATAGCTTCTGGTTGGACACATAGTAAGCAAGCAACGGACAGAGTTGGTGCTTTTAAAGTACCAGTTCTTTAGTGGAAAAAATATTCAGTAAAATTTACATTACTTTATTAGTACTTATCAGTAATTACCAGTATTTACCAGTAAATTACCAGTATTACTTAACAAAATTTACCAGTATTTTTTCCAGTATCAGTGACAATACTTAAATTTTACTGAATATTTTTTCCAGTAAAAGTACTGGTACTGGCTTATTAGCCTTAAGTACCAAGGTACTTAAATTTCGTCAGCCTTGGAAAGTGATGTTGGTTTTTAAATTAAATTTCGTTCAGATGAGCAACAAGTCCATGCAATATTTACAAGTATTTTTTCCCAGTTCCAGTAACAATACTTAAATTTTACTGAATATTTTTTCCAGTAAAAGTACTGGTGGCTTGTTTCCTTAAGTACCAAAGTACTGAAATTTCTCCAGCCTTGGCAAGTGATATTGGTTTTCAAATTAAAGTTCGTTCAGATGAACAACCAGTCCGCCTACGCACTCTTAATACATTTGCTGGGCAAAAACTCGGTTGAAGAAGAATCGTCCTCGACTGTTTGGCTGATTATAAGGCTTTATAATCTGCTGCATTAAGAAATTTAAAAAAAATGAACTGCATTACAGATCTAATGTAATTATTAAATGTTCATTTGACTTTACAACTTATATACTGTGTATTGAAACATATATTTATGTACATAACATGTATATATATATACAAAATTATTTTTTTTTTCACCCATTTCTATTAAAGAAAAAATATTTAATTTTACCTTTTAAAATTAGATTTAACTTGAATATAAAAAGAAAATGAACGCTACAAAATATTAATAAAAAAAAAAAAATAAATAAAACTCCAAGAAAAAATCTGGAAATTGGCATCAGTGAATTGGTTACAGTGTCTTTAATAAATTATGATGGAAAAAGTTTAGATCTAAAGCGAGTAAATTGATGTTTTTCTCTTGTGTTTTTGTTTTTTTAATAAAATTCGGATGAATGTTGTAAATATTAAAAAAATTTATAAGGAAAGGAAAGTGTGTTTATATATATGTATACATATATATAAGTAAATATTGTAAGTATATGATTTAATAACTGGAAGTTATATTTCAAGGATACGAAAATGAAATACAGTGTATTAAATACATAAAAAATAAAAAAACAAATCCATTCTAAATTGCTTTGAATAATTAAAAAGTTGAAATGATTTTATGATTTGTGCGAAGTTTTCTAATTCATAATTTAATAAATAAATTAAAAGCCAATGAAAGCAGAAGAAAGCAAATCACTTAAGAAACATTAAAAAAAAGTTTCACGCGAAGCATTCAAAGATTTGTTAAAATATTGAGAAGCTTTAACTGATTCAGTCAATTATCATGTTTGGAGATGATACTTATTTTCTAATTGAAAAAGAAGAGTCTGAAATGATGGGTCTACAGAATTTGAAAATTTAATTAAATGAATTATGTTGAAACTATTCAAAAATTAATTTGATTGTCCAAGTTAATATGGTTAATATAAATTCCTGAAGAAGAATAAGACTACCTTATTTTTGGGTTCCATGAAAAAAGTCCCTTAATACGAAGACAGCAAAAGTTCCCAAAATTTAGAGGAATTTTTCGGACTTTTTGCGTATGCAACTTTACTTGAGAATTTTTTTAGTTGATTTTTCAGAAGATATCCTCCCTTCGAGGAATGTCCTTATTTTAAACCATCATGTTGAAGATCAATACTAAAAGTACTTAAATTTTAAGCGGCTATCTACAAAAGGAGTGCTGACATTTCCCTATGAAAAAAAAAAAATAAGTTTTTTAAAATTAAAAAAAAAGTTTCGAACCTCCTCTTCTATTTTATAACCTCCCTAAATAAAATAATTGAAACCCTGATTTTGAAGCTAACTCTAAAATGAACCTCATGAAAAATGTTGTTAAGCAAGAAATCTCTAAAATTTTTATAATATATTGGCAACCCAAAGTTAAAAGTGGGCACATGTCCCAAAGTTAGAAAATATTTTCGTTTTAGTTTTAAGGACTGCTTTCGAGGAGTCTCGCTTCTCACATATATTAATAAATCTATTCCTATGATAAGTCCCTATATTCACTGGTGGTAATAGATATACTACTGCCTTTTACCAATAGGACAATACTTGATGATATTAAAAACATGTAAGGAGTATTTTGTCTTTTCAACACTTCTAGATTTATCAGTAGGAATTGTAGTGTTCTATTAGAATAGTCTCCAAAACTCCTTTTTTGATTTTCGATTTCTCCTAATACTTCAATGAAATTGTCATAACTTTATCAGTAAGTTATTCGAACCAATTGTAAATTTTGATACGTTAAGACTATGTTTTTAAAAAAGTTATTAAGAATTCAATTTAGTAAAGACTATAAAGTGTCAGATTTTTAATTTTATTTTTAAAAATTTAAAAACCTTTATGTACTTCAAAATACGTCTACTTTCTAAGAAAAAAATAATACTTCCTTAAATCAAATTACTTTGCTATTAATATTAACTTTAAATTCATTTTTATTTCAACCTATTTCGACCTTTATCATATTACATACAAAAAATTCAGACATGTGTCAAGAATTGAAATTAAATCTTATTTGTACTTATATTTACATATTAAGTGAAATTTTTCTCTCACAAATGACCCGCGCCCTCTAACATCTACA
This sequence comes from Dolichopus griseipennis, assembly GCA_963082915.1. Taxonomy (NCBI): domain Eukaryota; kingdom Metazoa; phylum Arthropoda; class Insecta; order Diptera; family Dolichopodidae; genus Dolichopus; species Dolichopus griseipennis. The sequence continues at coordinate 104,267,112 of OY720444.1, read as the reverse complement.
ATTTATCATTTATTAACTACAACTTATCATTTAATGCAAAAAGTCTAATCAAAATCTTTTTGAATTACTAATAAATATAGTTTTAATTCAACAACCATTTATCATGAAAATTAGTTTATTTGATTTATTGACTACTTGTTAGATGCTTGTATTATTGATGAAGTAGTTATTGCTTCAGCGCCCTCAAATTAAAATTTTTTCATAGTACACTTAAATTAAAGTTAAAAAACTCTTCAAGATCAAAAATCTTTCAACCACAACGAAAGTAAATTATGATATTCTAGACTTTTAAAAATAATTTTCGTAATTCTAAGAAAAATAAATTTGTAATCGTTCTTATGTACTTATCAGATTATAAAGTTATATTCAAAATAACCTTAAAAAATTAAAAGATTTACTTGTCATATGAACTAAAATGAGTTAAAATTTTTCATAAGAGGTGGTTTGGGTATCAAATTTAATTAAAATTGTTTTTTATTACTATACTTATAATGAGTTCCAATGCGAATTTTGTTTTTTTAAATTTTGTTGGAAAACTTTTCTTTAAATTTTTTATGTAATTATATATATATATATATTCTTATAATTTTCACTTCATATACACAAAAAAATGACAATGACTTCATGTACCAAAAACTGACAATGACTTACAAATTACACAAGCGTAAAAAAAGTATCTCTCTTTAATTCAAAAAAACGAAACTTTAATGATGAAAAATTTTACTATGTATTTATTTACTTTTCTACTGTACATATTATGCATGTATAGTATATACATACATATATATATATATAAACATAGAAGAAGCAAATTTAAATCTTAAATTACATTAAATTTGTGTGATCTTAATTGAAATAAATGGACTATGTATATTTTGAAGGATAAGATAGCAAAAAAAAAACCTACTCAGATAATTCAATTAAATACAATGGAAAATTTTTTATTTAAATAAAAAGAAAATAGAAACAGCTAGTCTTTTTTAAATGATGTTATATTTTTTCGTATCAATTTCAACTTAAAAAAAATTTTTTTTTTTTTTGATGGTGTGAATATTAAATTTACATCTTAAATTTTTCACTAAGCAGATTAATTTTTGAAAAAATAAATAATATTGTGTTAGTAGAATTTAAAAGAGAATTGAATTTCTTGCTTTTTAAATATTAACCATTTTTAAAATTGCATACTTTTAGGATTTAGTTGAGTTTTGAAATACTGCTAGCACCATTAGCTCTTAAATTGGTTATAAATTCGTACCTCTTCGATTGATGGGCTGGTACATAACCACTGCGCCAACGAGGTTTCCTTCAAATAGATTTAAATTTTTGCAATAAAAATATTAACCAAGTTAAAAGTTGCATACTTTAAGGATGACATTGAAATTTGCAATATTACTAACACCATCAGCTACTAATCCCATTATGAATTCTAAATACTTGTTTAAACTATAACTAATATCATTTATTTTTTTCATATAAATATACATATAATATTTTCATGTAGATTTATTATGTTTACATTAAATATTTTTCTATATAAAGAGGATTTGTTAAAAAAAGTGTTTTTTGTCGATCTTTAAAAATCGGATGAAAAGGATCTCAATCTGTATTCTCATATTCAATCGGGGCTCTCTTAATAATTAAAAACTAATTTCACTTTGGTAAGGAATAAGAAATATTTAAAGAAGATGAAAGTAGTCAGTTTCTTCAGTACTAATATGAACACATTTGAAAATTGCATACTTTTAGGATTTTTTTTCTAAATTAACATTACAGGTTAAAAGTTAATAGCGTTAAATTTAATTCAAATTAAAATAATCAACAAATATTCACATTATTATATATTATCTATGAATATATAAGTTTTTTATGCTTTTATTAATATATTAAAACGTGACGATCAATTTTTCATTTAGATCAACATGTGAGTAATTTGATCAATTTAAATGGTATTTAAAAATGTATTTAAAAAAAAAAGTTGAATTTTTATAAACTGACAAATAAATTTCAAAAAAAAAAAAACATTAATTAATTTAAATAAAAATTTTATTAAGAATTTTTGACATTGATAAGATTACTAAAAGGAATAACATGACATGGAAAATTTTTCTTTTTACTTCTCTGCAGGAAGTCTTATATAATTATAAATTTAAATGTTAATTAATTGAGTTTATTTGACATTTTCCAGAATAAATTATTGGAAAATAATAGTGAAATTGCCTTTTATTTTTTCAGTGGAAATTTTATAGATGACACAGTAAAAATAAACATTAACAATTGTAAGGATATAGTTTTGAAGGGAATGATATAATTGTGAAGACATTTAAAATATTTAAACAAATTATTACAATATGAAATTTATAGGTTCTATGATGCTTATTCGGTAACGTGTAAAAAGTCCCATGGGATTTTAAAAAAAATTTTTAACATAAAGTGAGCCCTGAACTATAAGGACATTTCCACTCAGTATAAAATCCCTCAAAAATCACTCACTGACTAACTATAAAACTCACTATAAAACCAGGTCAGCAGTTTCATTTTAAGACATCTTCCTTTAACATTGAGATAAAAATCACATTGAAGTGAGTCAAAAGTACCAATGGAAGCTCTGACCAAAATATCTTGACTTGAAGAGTCAGCAGATCTATTTATTCTAAGTCAAGATATCGTATACTGCTATATATGAAAAATTGAGTAATGTGTAAGACCTTTGAACACGAAGGCGATTGTATGCGATTTTCGCGTAAAAATTGCCGTATGTTATAAATTTTTTTTTGCAAAATGTACATATTTTCTCACATTGTTTTCACATTTAACCCTTTCAGACATTTTATCCTTTAAAGCAGACATTTAAAAAAAATACAAATGAGCAACAGATAAATTTTGAACAACTTAATTAATATTAATATAATTTTGTATTTGTAAGCTATAGATATAACAACTTAAATTAATTTTAATTAATTATATTTATTAGGGCATAAGTATATTTTAAAATTTTTATCTTTAAAACTGTTCTTAATTCTGTGTCTCTTCTAAAATTTTCATAAAATACTCAATTTTTCCAACCCATACTTAATCATTTGTTTATTTTTACATTATTTTCAATTAAATAAAATTAAGTAATCCTAAATATTAATGATATCAGAAAAAGGGTTAATTATTTATTTTTTTGTTTTTAACAAACAAAATAAAAGTAAAGAAAGAAATAAACGTTTGCTAGGTTAAACAAATCAAATTTACATTGTGGTATTTGAAAAATGTCTGTGTTATTAATAATAAAAAAAAAAAATGGTTTTGGGATTTCTTTTCTTTTTTCCATTTATATTATTTTTATGTAAAAAAAAGTGTCTTTTAAACTGAAATTATAAGTTATTTTTTCCAAGAAAATGGAAAAACAAAAGAAAATGCGATCATTTATATTATTACAAAAAAAAAAAAAAAAAACAAAACAAAAAAGAAAAGCCTTCGAGTTGGAAAACAAAAAGAAATTTAATATACCTTTTTTTTTTTTCTTAATTCAAATATTTTTGAATAAAATTGGATGGATGTGAGGCCAAAAATTTATACCAGGGCTATATATAATAAATTATGAACTTTTATTATATTCCATCACGTAGAACCCATTTACGTCATGACTCCTTAGTACTTTTGAAATGCTTATTAATAATAAATATTATACTTGGAATTGGATTAAAAAAATATTTGGAAAGAAATGTTTAAATATTTGTAGGGACTTGTTTTTAAAAAAAATTTTAATTTTAAGAGAAAATTATTAAAATTGAGTTTTAATCAAATATTTTTGTTTCTTTCAATTGGATTTTCTTCAGAAAACAAATGTATCCGAACAATTGATTCAAGAATGACGTCAATTTATTCGGAAAAGAAGCAAGATCTTACAAAATTGAATTGCAAATGTTGGAATTTATTGACTGCTACCTGTTCAACAGTTAGATTAATAAGCCTGTCTATACCATAGGTACATGTTGGAACAGAGGTTCATATTACAATCGTCATACCATATCATGGAGGACCATATCTTAATTATTTCCACATACAATTTTAACACATACAATAACATGTAGAATCTTCTTAGATTTTCAATAGCTACAATTCTATTTTGTTTATATTGTAATAATTTTGTATTTGAATTATATGGTAAATTCATAAAACAATCACTTACAACATTTTAAAAGTTACTAATCATTATTCTAAATTATTTAAGATAAACACACCCAATTATTTAGTTTTTACTTAAAATGCTTTATAAATATTAAATTTCTATAGGTTTGAATCAACCAATTCTTATTAATCAATTAATTATTTTTTTTTCTATAAGTGTTTCTTGCACCAAAATAATATTTGATAATAGCCCAATGATGTTTTCATTTGAAAGAACGTGTCTTATTACTTTTTATTATTTAATTAGAGATAAGTTGTTTCGGGCAATTACAGGACCCTGGATTTAGTTCAACAACCACTTATTATCAATCAAATAATGAAATAATCGTTTTTCTGATGAGTTCCTCAAAATTTGATAGAAAAAGAAATCACTTATCGGAAAAAAATTAATCGATTAGTGACAGCTGATAAGTTATTGATGCAATATGTTCCAACTCAAACAAGTGCGTCGGTTTTGTAAAAAAAAAAGTTAATATTTTTTAATTTAATCAAATTTGTCTAATTTTTCCAAATGCCGCCGTTTTTTGAGACCATAAGTCGAACCGACATGATTTATAAAATGTTTAAGTAGTTGAACACGGAGGAATTAAAATTAAAAGGTTCAACTTTTAAACCCTACTACAAAAAACTAGCCCCTTAAAATAACGGTACTAATTTTCGGGGATTTTCTAAATTTTTTTTAAAGATTTCGGAACTTGGTTTTTAAATTATGTTTTTTAATTTACTTTACCTTCTGGATCTCAAGATACGGAGACCAAGATCAAAATCATAACAAATAGACCAATTCGATTTGAAAATGGAAGCAAGGACTGTTTTGATTTGAAAACTGACACATTTGATGTGAAAAAAGTAAATATTGATTATAATATAAAAATATTAGTATGTTAAATTTTAGCCAAAACTGTTTTTTATTGTTATTAAAAAATCATAATGTATTAAATATACATATACATATATATAAATAAATATATGAAAAAAAGTAACAAATTGTTTTTTAAAATGAAATATTATAGAAATTAGCTTTCATACGGTTGTCACCTTCATTTTATAACAATATAAAATTTATGAAAACAAAAAAAAACAAACTTATCATCACAATCTAAAGGTATGAACATATAATTTCTAAAAAGCCATGTCATGTCAAATATCCCTACTTAAATTATAATATAAAATCATGATCCTTGTTTTTGTTTTCCTTTATACTCGTGTTTTTTTATTTAATAATTAATACCTTAACGTATATATAGCATGTATATATTTAAATATATATATATAGGTATATATATATATATGTAACATGTATGTATAAATAATATACATAATTTGTTTAAACGGATATGTACTATAATGAAAAACAATAAAATAAAAACCAAAAGTTAAATACAAATATAAAACAAAACCAAATAATAAGAAAAACCAATGTTTATTTAAAACATGAACATATCACACATATTTAATTAAAACATAAATACTATGTTCATTATTCAAATAAATGAAATAAAAATTAAAATAAAAAAAAAAAAACATAATTAAATTAAATTTTAACAAAAAAAACTAAATTAATTTAGACTGTCTATCTGGGGAATTTAATATTGCCAAAGATAGGTAAGATAAAATGTCAACACGTTTTTGATGCGATATATTTGGTAAATATGTCAGATTTTGTATACAATGTACCCTTTAAAGGTCATGAAACAATACAGGCATATCGCCTCCAGGTTTTTCCAGAATATGTTGACCAACCATATGGAATGTTAAAATGTTAGCAGTGAAGCTTTGTTTAATATTAAATCAAACAGATTTAAATTCTGTAATTTATTACAGATTAACTGTAAATGTTTCAAAAATAAATTTTCAACGCGACTAAAAGTAAATACTTTTTTTACTGTAGCGCGTCACGATGTTGCAGTACTTTTCGCAACAAATTGTATTTAATGTTATTTTATTATTAATTTCTATATATTTTCTATATTTAAATCTATTATTACTTTATTGTATTTCTTTTGATGCAGAGCGATGCTAGAGATGACAGTTATTTATAATTTTAAGAAAATTCATGATTTACTGCCCTTGATTTTTTGTAGAAACAGTTTTTAAAGTATGCAGGATTTCGACATTTGCCTCTCATGATTTTGACTTGAATATAAACAGGATTTTGAGCTCCATCAAACTCAGAAATGCATTCTGAATCCTTTATGAATCTTTATCGAGAATTGATTTAGTGTTTTATTAATTTATATTTAATACCGTAAGTATATTTAAAAAGTTCACAGACTAATTACAGCCTAAAAGTATGCAATCTTTTGAAATTTTCTATAGTAAGTAAAAAGCATTTTGATTAATAATAATTTAAATCCCTCATTAATTTAAAAATCCTTATTTTTGTTTGTTTTGCATGAACTTTTTATATACAATTACTTTTATAATATATTTTTATATAATATATACGTGTATACTAAGTTTGTGTGTGTGTATGTTCAATAAAAAATAAGCAAAGAATATAATTATAGAGCACATAATATAAATAATTATACATTTATTGTTGTAATTAATTGTAATAGAAATATATACTCATGTATATATATATATATATATATAATTGCTTGATATATTGATATAATTGCTTGAACGAAATTAAAGGATATTAGTTGAGTTTACGATATTCTTTTTAATTTTTTAAATTAACTTTGTAATCATTCCATACATCTTATAGAATTCCTTTTTATCCCTTTTATTCCTTGATTTGAAAATTAATTACCGGAAATAAAACCGGTTTTTTTTTATTTAAAAAATATTAAATATTAAATAATTATAATGAAATATTTTGAAAAATATTTAATTATAATTATATTACAAAATTTATTAAAAAAAAAATAATGGAAGGATTGTGATCTTTAAAAAAATCCAATTCTGTATGTCCTTTAAGATTAAACAAAAGTAAAATTGTGTGGGCGTATTATTATACACACATTTATATATATATATATATATATATACATAAATATATGTATTTATATATATATATTTGTATATTATACTTAAAAATAAATCTCAATATACCTATATAAATAGTTTTAAAAAAAAGTTTTAAACTCACACACAATATATTAATATAAATATACATATGGGATAACCTTTAATTTTCTTTTTTTAAATTTTCATTTTAAAAATGAAAAAAAAAATAATGGAAAAAATTTTTTTTTAAAAAAAGTTCGCATCCAAGACAAGACCCAAAATGACAAGAAATATAAAACTGTTAAAGATGAATCCTTAAATACAAAAAAAAAAAAATAACTTTATATTTTTACTTTTTCAATTTCTGATTTTTCTTTTTTTTTTTGCTTAAAACCCACATCTTTTAAACACTTATATATTTTACATATATTTTATATACATATGAATTACATTGTACATATAATATATATATATAGATGTAATATAAAATTCAATTCAAAGAAAATTCAAAAAACATTATATCAAAGGTGTTGATAGAATTTTATTGCCCGACACATTCATGTGTCGTCTTCGTGTATCATTGAATAAATGTTATTTTAAGGGAGAGGGGATGTGGTATGGTAGATAGATTTTAAAAATAATTCTCAGATCATCTTGTTCATTCCAATTTTTTTTTTTTTTTAAAATAATCATTTTGATTCGAGTATATAAAAATAGAAGGTACTTGGTACTTGATACTAAGCAGTAGGTATAAACTTTTCAATATGAAACTGATTATGGAAATGTGACATTTAAAATAGCAAAAAACGACAAAAAAAAAGGATTCCCAAAAAGAAAAGGACTAGGGACATGTTAAGGGACTAAGATAAAATGATTATTGAAATAATATTTTTTTTTTGCAAAAATAATTCAATAGAAATCGATATTTTTTTTATATAAAGTGTGACTTTATGTTTTTTTTGGGTAAAAAAAGATATAAATTTTAAGTTTAAATTTGTTCTCAAAATTGATCCCATATGGAATAGGAACTTAAGTTTAAACATATTGTTAAAATATTAATGTTTGAAGGATTTATTGAAAAATATATAAATAAATTTGGTTACTATAGACTTCCTACAATTAAAGATTGGTATTTGAAAACTAGAATCTGAATACGAATTGAAATTCTAGAAATTGTTTTATATCATTCCATACCGTATTACGGGGGGATTCTTATACTCCTAAATAATAGAATCTATTAATTTTATACTTAAATCTCCAATGCACTGATATAGTCTCTGTATTTTCGATTTAAGACTTTTTATTTAATAGCTGTAAGAAAGTATTTTTGAAATTTTCTATAGTGTAAATAAAATTTTGTGCGCAATAAAAGATTGTATATAAATGTGATCTGATTGTATATAACATGGGAGTCGCAATCGCTTGGACAGTAGATTGATAAAAATAATAATATTTTTAAAATATAATAGGCTCAATTTCTTTTAAAAAAACCCTAATATATACGAATAATGAGCCTAGGACAATAAATTTATAGATCGGTAACCATGGTAACTGTGGTTTTATATCACTTCTGTTAACAGTTTTAAGAATGCACATAGTTTTTTTTAGCAATTTTAAAAACTTTATAATATATAAAATTATTATTTAATCGCAATATCTTGTTTCCCCAAAACCATATCGGGGCTTAGTTTAAGGAACATTATTATTTGAACAAGGCCGTTAATTGCTTGGGTTTATACATTTTACAATATTATGAAAAAAACTATATAATTTTTTAATATCTATAATTTTATTCAAAAATTATTTTTTTTATTTAATTTTATTTTATAAATAGATCTGACCGGAGGTCAAGTCCAAGAAATTTCGATTAAAAATGATCTTATCACTTATCGGACAATGGTGGATATACAAATTATTTTATTATATTATATATTTGAATACTTAAGATAATCTTTACTTGCAAGTACTTAAAATTTTTAATTGTATTCTATCCGAAATACTATTTTTTAATGCAAATCAATGTCAAAGTTTCTTTACAACTGGCAGTTCTGTAATACCATGTAAATCTTATATCAGATATGACTTATGTGAACGTTTAATTAAAAAAAATATATGTATTTAAATATTAAAAATGTCTACTGTATGTTTAATAAGAATCAAATTTAATAATTTTTATATAATAATTCAAAAATATAAAATAAATTTTTTATATATTTATAATTTTATTCTGGATATATAAAATAATATTATTATTAATTTAACTATGACTATCCGACGGTGTTTTCTTTCATAACATTTTAGTTGCAATAAGTCTAAAAAGATACCTGCTAGTTTTAAATATCTCAATAATTCTATTATGTTATAATAAAGTTTTTCATTTATTTTTCCAAAAAAATAAACATTTTTAATGTACAAAATATACTATAAATTTCCTAAAGATATGAAACTCTATATGGTGCATTGATGAATATTTTAGTTTTAGTTAATAACATTAAATTAAGCACAGTACATATAATAAACATTTTATATTATTAAAAGTTTTACGCTTTAATTTTATTATAATACACATATACTGTATAATATAACATTTTTATGGAAACTATAACATTTGTACAATCAAAATGACTTTAGTTGGAAACTTTTAATATAAATAACAATCCTTTCATTAAAAAGAATTTAAAGAATTTAAAAAAAAAACTATTGGGGAGTCCGTAAGACCAAATTATTTAATAATAATAAAATAGTGATGAATGAGAATCGATTTCATAAAATTTCCAACATTTTAAATACCAATTAACATTATCTTCGATATTTCAAAGAAAACTGTTTTCAGTTAAGAAAATACTCTTTTATAAAAAGAGCTCCGATATATATAACCTATAAGATTTACGTAGAATTTCAAAATAAAACTCATTTTTTATATAATGTCAATTTATAAAGAATAATACTGGAATTATAATAAACGGCATAAAACGTTCCGACGCTGAAACGTAAAAAAATCCGATTACAACGTTTTAATTATATAAAAAAAAGAATGTACATTTCTTTCGTTTCAACCGCGTTTTGTGTAATAGGTTGTAAATTATTTAATAAAATGTACATTTATGTAGAAAATTGCAAAATAAAATTAATATAAATTAATATAAATTTTAAAATTTAAAAATTAATACGGATATTATAATAAACGTTAAAAATTTTCCTGCTACTCTATAAAACGTCAAAACTCTATAAAATGCGAACAAAACGCTTCAGTTATATTATATTAATTATTACTTTTTTCCGTCACAATCGCGTTTAGTATAATACATTTTTTTAATATAATTAATAACTGATGACAACTTTCCTGTGACTCTATAAAATGTCAACTAAGCGAAAAAAACGCTTTAATTAAATTAAATAAATCTACTTTTCTCTGTCAAAGTCGCGTTTAGTATAATACATTTTTTTTTAAATATAATTTAAAAACTCCAACTGTTTTTCATTTGGAAGCATCCTAGGAATGTTGTTAGTTATGGCTTAAGATACATTCCAGATTGAGAGATTTCCCGTTATTTGACACGTTTTATAATCGAATTATATATTAATTAAACTTTAGTGCCTAATAATTTAAATGTAGGAAATTTTTTGATTAAAACGCTACAGTGTGACAGGGGTGCAGTCAACTTTTTAATAATATGTCCATATTAACCCACTAACGGGCAACGTTTAAAAAACAACGACAAACGGCTAGAAACTATTTACATTAGAAATATATTAAAAATTGAAATACTAATGTATATACAGAGTATTCCACTATTTTTGATTTATAAAATGAATTAAATCATCTTATAATGGACATTAAATATATATATGACCTTGAATTTTATATTAAATATTTTACCGTTATTTACGTTAAATATTTTATTTCTTTTATTTATTGAACAGGAAAAATAAAAACAATAATTTTTTTTTTTTTAAATAATACCTTTAGGATGCTTTCAAAAGGACCTTTAATATTTATTTCATAAAATTAAATAAATATAAGCCCTTAAGATATTAATTATTTATTGTTTGTAATTCGTTTCTATTTTTATTATGAAAAATTTTTTATTCTATAAATTTTTATTTATTGATAATTAAATAATTTAAAAAAAATATATATATATATGCGTACGTATCATATTTTTTATTTTATGGAATTATTTCTATTGTATTTCGGATAAAAATGGACCAAAAAAAAAAGGATCTAATTTGAAGGTCGATTTTATCGTTCATTGAATTAATCAACCCCCCAAAACACCATAAAGACACCAAAGACAATAAAAACCCGCACTAATTAATTAAAACAATTTAGAATAAAAGTAGAATATATATATACAAATTTCATTAAACATTACCTTTAAAATTAATTCGACCAGATGAATCTTTTGTACTTGTTAGAACTGATGTTGGTACACAATTACAAAATGCCAATACAGTAATTAAAACCAAAATACTATATGGTTTCATTTTTGCAATTTTTTTTTAATATTTCACTCAATTTTTTATTTTTTCAAAATTTTTTCCCAAAGTTTCAAAAATACAAAATAAATTTTCTTTCAAAAATCACTTGTTGAGTTTTTCAATTTTTTTTTGTTTTTAAAATTTTATATTCATTTTTTTTTTTTATTGTTGTTCTTGTTTTCTTTTTTTTTTTTATATTTCTGACCTTGTTGGAAAGGCCAACAAAATATAACTAAAAAATTTTTATTGAAGCAACTGGTTTATAAATACTATTATTACCTATTTACATACATATATTTATTAATATATAGAAATATGTAGATGTTGAAATATGTGTGTGTATATACATAATAATAGTGAAATGATGTTGTGTTTTTTTTTATAAGAAAGGATATTTTATATTGTATACTCACCTGAAAATATTGATGATGATAATATGATACGTAGTTTAGTTAGATATATATACGTACATATATGTATGAATATATGTATGTATGTATGTATGAAAGAGTCAGAAGCACAGTTTATTATTGTGATGATTTGATATTATTTGATACAATATAATGAATTATAATGTTAAAAAAAAACGAAATAAAAATAAAAAAATTTTAAAGTGACCATTATACGGATTTAATAAATGCGGGACTTGCAAATCTTAATAAGTGATTAAAATCATAAAAGAAAATTCGCAATCACAAGTTCATTATAAATCCCGATCTCAAAATATCTGAAATTCAAAACTTTTAAAAATTTCCAATACATACTTCAAAAAGCTAAAGCTCTTTTGATTGATTTAAGAATCCAAAATAATGAGATTGCCTAGAAAAAATATATTAGCGATTTTGGAGTTTAATTTAAAATCATGTTTTGAATAATTTGTTTATCGGGACGGAAAGATTTTTTAATAATCAGGTTTTTTCAGTTTTGATTCACTACTTCGGATATTTTTTCTAAACTTATTCGCATGTACGTTTTTTATAAGGAAATTTGAATTTACTCAATTTTCAAAAAAGTAAAATCTAAGATTTTCCCGAAAACTGATATGGCTAGCTGAATCACTCCCTTGCGATTTGTTTTCTCGAGGTCTAACGTGCCCTTAAACGCAATTATATTATAACAAATTGAAAAGTCTATTGCAAAAAAAATGAAGCGATATTTTTAAAGAGCTACTTTTAAGATTATATAAAAATTGTCAGAAAATAATAGACTTTAGTGATATTAAAATTAATTATAAATATATTGCAGATATTCCACCTTTCTATTATATAATTACTTTCGATCTCTTTATGTAATGAATTATCAGCTAGTTTAATTAGCTAAAGACTAAAAATAAATAATATTTTAATACTTTGAATCTCATAATTTTAATACTGAACAACTTTCTTTAGTGGTCAGTTTTCATTTATTTCAAATTTTTCTAAATAGCAATAAAATAAAAGCAAACTGAGTGTTAAAATCATAATTACACTCCTATTAGAAGTATTAAAAAATATCCCTGAGGGAGGATGCTCTGAGCGCACTCTGATTTAAAAAATAAGCACGAATCACAAGCTCTAAGCACTCAGAACTAAAAAAAATACGATTTTTTTTTTGACAGTTCATTATCTGCAAAGATTTAGAAAAAAAACCTTACATGTATACTAAACTAAAACTAGCGTCAGATTATAAAAGATGGAGAAGCTGTTAAAAAAAATTGATCACAATATTATCAACATTAGGAATTTTTTTTTAAACAGAGTACGTTCAGAGAGTCCAGATTTAATAAAAAAACAAGATTTGAAAAAATTGTCATTTTTATTTTCGTTACATTTTAAATTGTCAAAAAAATTAAATTAAATTATTAAAATTAAATTAAAAATTGCTTAACTTAAAATAAACAAAATATTTTGACTTTTATTTTACAAGTAAAATCTTAAACAAACGTCAAAATGTCTTAGTATTTTATTTTGCTTAGCCGTGCTCTATATATTACCACTGAGCACGTAGCGCACGCTCTGAGGCGCTCTGATTTAAAAAAAAACGCCTACAAGAAGGAGAAATTGTCAAAAAATATTGATCACAATATTATCAATATTAAAAATTAAAATGGAAAAAAACAAACGGCAACACTTAAAATTTTTTTTTACTTTATTTAGATTATTTATTATTACTGTTATTTTTTGTGTTGAACAAACGTTAAAAATTTATAAAAGTGGTGAGTTTGCGTACTTAAGAGTATTTTAGAAAATCGTGGTGAATTAAAAAATAAATTTTCTCTTTTAAATACTACTCGTATCGTATTTTTTATATATGTACATATTTATATTGTAATACATAAAATGTATATATACATATATATTAATATTTAATTTTATACAAGGACTTTTATTTATATAAAAATATGTATATACAAGATGTATGTATGTACAAGAATGTTCAATAAATTTTTTTTTTATTTGTGAAGAATCATTAATTTGTAATCTTGTTTACATATACTTTAAAATTTATATATAATATAAAATTCATAATAAAAAATACAAAAAAAAAACAAAATTTAACCATTTTTTCTCTTATAATTTTTTGAGCATCCTTTAATTTAAAACTCAAAAAAAAAACAAAAACAACAAATTGTTTAAAATTAAAAAGTAAAAAAATAAAAGAATATTTTGATTAAATTAAAGAAAAAACAATAAAAAAATTGATTATTGTTGTTTTTATTTATGTATGTATGTATGTATGTATGTATACGTACTAAGTAGGTATACAGTATACACTGTTGTCTTTCATAACATTATAAATTTTAAATACCGAAAATTAAATTTCGTCAAGGTTTTTAGTTCAAACCAATTTGTTTTGTAAAATTTAAAAGGATTAAAGGATATTGTGCCTTACATTTACTACTAGATCATATTAAATGCCAATGATGAAATTCAAATAAATTGGCGGGGGCTGATAACTGTTTTCTAATCACATTCTATCAATTATTTACAGTTACCAATCAAATTTTTTTTATAAAAATGAAGTGATTGATGACCAGTTAATACATTTCCTATGGCTTTTATTTTTTGTTTTTATTTTGTAAAATCTATTTTCATTCTTTTAATTGATGATTTTTTTTTTAAATATTTTACGGGGAGAGTGTAATCCCTAAATGACTTGAAGGAATTCTAGTTTTTCTTTAGAGCGTCTGTCTGAAAATACTCCTACTGTGGCATTGGAGTCAGATGAACACGTATATTAATTAGATAAAACGAAAAGGATTCAGTTGCAAAATTAGGAAGATTGTTGTTACCCTTGCAAACTATCCAATAGTGGTTCTCAAACCCCATCATGATTGTTGAAATCTAATATATCGTTGCTTTAATGTATTCATATACTCTGTCTGCATGGTCAATTGGTAATTATAATATTATACTGACAAGGAAATGGTATGTACACAGGGTCTAGAAATATTACTCCCAAAAATTGATCCGCATAATTTCGAGCTTTTCCAATGTTCTTGTCTCTTTACTTTACTTAGTCTCATACTATGACTGCCTGATTAAGTTTTAAGGAAATTGGGTTGAAAATTTTGTATGGCACCCGCCCTAAAACAGGGTCTAAATATTTTAAAATTTTAAATTGCATCCTCTTTAAAATTACTTCGGTATCAATTTGGAATCTTCTAGTATTGCTATTTTTAAAGATATGAATATGTTCTTGTTTAAGAAATCTCCATGACAACTAAACTTCAAGCCATGTTTAGACTAATTAAATCGATTATTGATAATGTAAAAAATTTCAATATGTATTTGATTGTTGAATGTTTACTTGTATGTTAAAATTCTCATTGTAATGTGAAAATATTCTGCAACCTGTTGAATATTTTAAATCAGCTGTTTAAAAAAAAGGGATAAAATATATGATGTACCTGCAGAGGTACGTATTTATAATTTTACAGAGTGTATTCGAATCGAATGTCGTAAAATTGTACTGAGGAGGATTAAAAGTTATAATATTTAACTTGTATAAATTAAACTTCAGAGATATAATTTCGATAAAAAACTTCCTAGGTTTATGCAAAATTTTGTTCTAATTATTGCTGCCAATAATTCTACTTTTCCAAAAACTACAAAATTTTTATCAAAGCTTTTGGAGAGTATTAAATAACTGTCTTAGAAAGTGCAACTTTTGATATAACCAATAAATCAAATAACCCAACCATTAAACTTTTGATTTGGACAAGTATAACCATAGTTAATTCTATGAGGTTTAATATTTTAGTTCAATGGATTTTTTCTGTCTTTAGCAAAATTCTAAAAATACCATTTTGACAGCGCTCATTGGAGCATTTGTAACTAACTACTGCAATTTTATAGCTAATCGGAAGAGTGTAAAAAATACAGAAGAACTTATGGGCTTGTTAGAAGACCACTTGGAACTTAGCAGCAGGTGTAGCTTAAAAAATGTAGTGGATAATACGTATATCATGTAATCACTAAAGTGCAGTAGTGGATAGGAAACAAATGAATAAGAAAACATTTTAAAATATGAAAATATTAAATAATTAATAATGGCAGCTCACGATTGAATAAAAAAAAAATAAAATCATTTATTGATTAAAAATATCTGAAGTGATTGTAAATATTTCTTTAAAATGGTTTTATTAGAAATATAGTTATTTACTTTTTGTGACCCTGAAATATTTTATTTATAATTCAAATATGAATTATGTACCTTCAAATATAGGTACATATGTATATACAAAATGAGAAAGTAAATGCGTGGGTTATTCACTAGTAAAGTTCTTTGCTTTCTGTTCTGGACTCTTCTATTTTTTGGAAATTAGAAAATTTAAATCAAAATATTTTTTTGTGAAACATCTTTAGAATCCGATTTCCATATAATTCTTAACTCGTAATCAATTTCAAACTAGAACAATGGAAAAATTTTTTGTGCTCAATACAGAATGACATAGTTTAAAAGCTTTGAGAAATCATTAAAAAGCCTGGAATGAAATAAAATAGTGAAACTGGGCTATTATGGCAGTCAACTATCAATTAGTTGATAGTTGAAAACTTTACTTTTATTAACTATCAAAAAACTTAGTATTGTGAAATGTAATTGAATTGAATATTGATAAATTATTTTCTATTGTGAATTTAATCAATTATTTTGACATTTGTAAAGTTTTAAAATAAAGTTTTTTTCACTTGTTTAAATTAAATTAAAAAAATATATAAAAAAATGGCACCAGTTTATTGGTATTTGAATACTGACGACGACACAAAATAAGGATTTACAAGGTAGATGAGCATAATTAGGAGAAAGATATTTATCGAATTATTTGGAATTAGATAACCAAGAGTAAGTAGAACTTGTTTTTTCAAATGAGAGAGCTAGTTTTGGAGCAGATACCAATGACAATTTCTAAATTTTCAGTTTCTTCAGCTTATTCATTTCTCGCCTGTTACTTACTAATTTAGACCTTAAAAAAAATTTAATATTTATTAATTTAAAGTTATATATAAATTTTTCTATTATTTTATTTCATATTTCTGCTCAAAATTTTTTTTCAAATCTGACAACTGAAATTTTTTCATTGATTTAATAATTGACAACGGACAACTAAATTGTATTTCGCAATATAATATTAAATAGATGGTCGATAGTTGATAAATGAATTCACAATTTTTTCAACTTAGTTGAAAAGTTGCAATTCACAATACCATTTCAAGAAATTTATTGATATTTTTCAACTATCAAGTTGATAGTTGACTGTCATAACTCATAATAGAGCCCTAAAAGAATTGTTGACATTCTTCACCTCTATAAATAATAATACATAAATAGGAAAACAAATATTGTTTGGGTTTCTTAGTATTTAAATAGGTATTTCCTGGAATCAATTCTATTTAGAGTCCTGCGTTCGAGTTTATAATAATAAAAAAATGTTGTGAAATAAAAACATATGAATATATAAACGATAGTACTCGGTGGTGTAGTAGGTATTTGGCTTATTACAAGTCCAAGTGTAATAAAATTATTGAAAAATATTTGACCAAATATAGTTTAAATATAAGATATGTAACATAAGCAAAATAAATAATATAACTTGATAGTTTAATAATAGTTTTGAACCTATAATGGTTCTAGTAGCCGATGGCGCTATTCCAAAATCGAATAACATTTGTAAGATTTATTATTCTAACAATTTTAGGTTAACAGCTTGTACTCCATTTGGTCTTAAAAACCCATTTTTCTATCTACAATTCATAAAGTACAATTCTAAAATTTACAATTCATCAGTTTTACATTAAATTTAAAATTACAATGCTTTAAATTACTATTTCTGCTCAATTAAATGTTGTTCGTACTAGAAAGTCTGACCACGCTATACTCCTGCCTCTGTTTAAATACCTGACTGGTTCCTAAATGTAAACTTAGTTATTTATTTAAGATATATTGGATATTAAATAAAAAGAAATTAAAATAAAAAATATACTAACGGTACAAAAGCAATGATAGTTAGTTCTTAATTCATTTATTTCATTTATATTCAATTGAATTAACTTTTATAATAAATTCACAACATTGCATATTTAGTAGCGCGAATATTTTGTATATTTTTTTTTTAATTTAACAATCTTTATTATTTTCCTAATTGGGCAAATAATTATATTTTATTGTCTGCATTATGTATGGACATTTACTTTTTATTTTACATAAACTTTTTTATTTATAAATTTAAATTATTTTTTATTTTAAAAGCTTTACTACTAATTCTAATCATAGACACGAACCAAATAGGAATATTCTCTAATATTTCCTACACCTTTCAAAATATTAAGTGACATATGAATCAAATGTCAGAACAATTGTCATTTCGCTGGCAAAATTTTCATTATAATTTTTTTTTTATTTCTTTTCGTATTGTATTTATTATTCTTAATAAAAAATATTTTGAAAATTCGATTAAAATATTATGAAATATTCAAATTTTATAAACAAATTTAATATTATAGTAAATTTTTAAAATATGGATGACAATTCATGGTAAGTACACAATAAAAATAATAAAATAAATATGTAAGTATTTTTAAAACTAACAAGATCAAAAAAGAATTAAAAAAATATATACATATACAAGGTATCTCTTTTGTAAATTTTGAAGTCAATAAAAAAGATAAATATTTAATTATGTTAAACAAATAATATGATACGAGTTCATAAGATACTTTTTAATCAATTTAAATGAAATTTGAAAATTACAAAAATTGTTCAACATTTTAGTCTGTTTAAGTTTAAAATCAACCATAAATAAAAATTATTCTGCGTTTTTAAAAATTACGTTAAAATTAAAAAAAAAAATACAAAGATAACTTTATTACATATAATATCAAGATATGATATTGAATCATATCTTAAAAAAAATTGTTTTATAGTGTTATTGGAGGACGTGTATATTTTACGGGAATGATTTTATTGACGTAACTAGAACATTTTGTATGTCTTATTATATTTTTACCTTGTAAAATGTTATTTAAAATTATAAAACAGTAAGTTAAAGGACATTTTGATTAAATAAAAATTTTCTAAATATAAAATATATAATTTTTAACATACTTTCAGGTTAATTGAATTAGAATCAGCGCTTTTAGATGATTGCACTGTAAATGATATATATGCAATATGTAGAGGAAAAGCTATACCAGGTGAAAATTGTTTTTTAATTTACAGATATGATTTGTTTTCTTTTATACACATGCTAAAAATAATATATACCATATTAATTAATATCTTTTTAGAATCATTAAGACCTGATGTATGGCAAGTATGCCTTGATGTACGACATAAAAATGATCAAATGTCGTTATTTAATGAAATATTTGATTTGCCATTTCAAAAAAAATTACGCGAAGATTGTCACGAAATTGTATTAAAAATTGGAAATGATGATGAAGATAAAGTATCTGTTGTATCAGACTTAGAGTCAATTTTAACTTTTTATTGCAAAAATAGAAATTTTCTATATGAATCTGGTAATGGTTGGATAGAATTACTATTACCATTATTATCACTTAAATTGAAACGTAGTGATACATATAATTTATTTGAAGCTATACGAGATACATATGTTCCAAAAGGTTGTATACCAAAAGGAAATGTATTTCATGTATTTCGTTTATTATTATTATATCATGATCCAGAATTATGTTCAATGTTGGATACAAAAAAAATATCACCAGATTTATATTCAATGTCATGGTTTAGAACATTATTTGCATCAACTTGTGGCCTATCTGTAGTCTTATCAATGTGGGACTTATATTTTCAACATGGTGATCCATTTTTGGTATTTTTCTTAAGTTTAATAATTTTAATAAATGGTAGAGATCAAATATTAGCATTAAAAGATTCTTCAAAAGAGGAAATTATAAAATTTTTAACAAATATGCCATGTGCATTAGAAACAGATGATGTTGTAGATTTTTGTTCTTTAGCTCAATATTATGCTTTAAAAACACCTTCTTCATTCAAAACAGATTACTTAAAAGCTTTATTTGGCTCACATGCAGATAGTTCTGGTAATTTTTTTCCTTTCTTTAAATATTCAAAAGTCGGCAATTTATTTATTTGTTTTTAGATGGACAAGCTATTTCACAAGCACTTTGTTTACCAGTATCAGTATTTGAGCTTGTTGAAAATTCATCGGTTGAATTAACAACACCAGATTCAGTAAAATTTTTCTTAGTTGATTGCAGACCAGCTGAACAGTATAATGCAGGACATTTATCTACAGCATTTCATTTAGATTGTAATTTAATGCTACAAGAGCCAACAGCATTTAATACTGCCGTCCAAGGTTTATTACGTGCTCAACAGCAATCGATTGAAGTAAACTCAAATGCTGGCGGTGAACATTTATGTTTTATGGGAAGTGGACGTTTAGAAGAAGATCAGTATACACATATGGTGGTTGCATCATTTTTACAAAAAAATAAACAATATGTTTCTTTGCTTAGTGGAGGGTATAAAGCTATACATGATTATTTTGGTGATCATATGACTGATTGTTTAGAAGACCATGATTCCAAAAAATGTTTAGTATGTTTACGAAATCATAATGCATCAAAATTATTGAATAATAATAGCTTTAGATCTGGTATTAAATTGGAAAATAATTCTATAAGTGGAAATACAACAAAATCAATACATTCAACAAATATAAATCAAAATTTAAAAGATTCTTCTAATGCAATGGGTGGAGCAATTGATATAGATGCAAAGCAGTCTTCAGATATATTTAGTAGGTTATCTGGCTTAATGAAAATGAAATCACAAGAAGTTAAAGGAAAACTTTTGGATATTATAGTTAATCCATCAGTATCGCATCCACAAAATCAACAATCTCCTATTATAGAAAAACATGTTAGTAGTCTGGAGAAAAATGGTAAACGTTATCGTAATATGGCACCTGTATTTAGTATTGATGAAGATAACGATGATCCTGGTGATTATAATTGTGCTGATGATTTTGATGAAACAGATGATCATTTTGGAGAAAATGGGGCTGCTAAAATTTGTGTTTTAAATCAATATTTAAAATCACCAGAAGTTATAAATTCATTTAAATGTCAGGAAGTACACATGAACGGCTATATGTATGATAGTTATTTAATTATAACACCTACACATTTGGTTGTTTTACGTGAAACACAACAAAAAGGTAAAGCTCAAATAATTGTTAAAAGACCATTAGCCAGTATTGTAAAAATAACAGCAAAAAAACGTCATAAAGATTTAATAACATTTAAATATGGATTCCCTGAAGGTGATGGTTTACAAATAACAGATATGGATAGATTTTTAATACCAAATGCAAGTGAAGCAACAGCAATTGTGTCAAAGCACATCGTACAAACATTGGATGGTGCCAAATTGACATAATTTTTTTTTTTTTATTTTAATTTTATTTAATTTAATCATGTTTGTTTTACAATAATAAAAGTCTTATCAACAAAAAAAAATTAATATATATATGGTGATAAATTTATAGTAAATAAAAATAATCACTTTAAAAAGATCATTTTAAATTAAATAAATCTTTTTTACTTTAAGTAAACTTTTTTTGTTTAAATTTTCATTTTTTTTTAAGTAAAGGTTTTTTAAGATACGAATTTAAAAAAAAAACAGTTACTTAAAAAGGGTCAAATGATTTTTATTCAAACAAAATAAAAAGGCAATCTGGTGTAATTATGTATTTAAAGCTGGATTTTTAATCATATTTTTAACTAAAAATAAAATATGAGAATGAGAAATAAAAAAAAACCCAATTTAATGCTGGTTTTTTTTTTGTTTTTGTGTTATGTTTAAAGTATAAATTTTATTTAATTCAATATTTTTAATTCTTACGTTAAATATTTTTTTTTGTAGTAACGTTATCTTGTCTTAGTTTAATTTATAATATATTTAGTAAGATAAAAAAAAAATATATAATTCAATTCCAAAGATTTGTAGCAAATCCTTTAACTGAAATTTTTGTAAAAATGAAAATAAAACTTTAAAAATATAAAAACACAGTTTTTTAAGCATACATAGCATATATATTAAGTTATTTTGTTATTATCTTACTTTAATAAAAACAAATAAAAATTGTAGTAACTATATTGTCCTAAATAAAAAGTGAGATCAATATAAAATATAAAAATATTTTATTTTTTGACAGAGAAGAAACAGTTTACAAATTTACTAATAAATAATGTCTCCTACAGAGTATATCCTGCTAAACAAGTGTCTAATTGCTATATAACCATCACGTAAAAATATCAGCACTTTTACAGTTGTTAAACTCAACTTTTATCTCCTGAATTGTTTTCACTTAAAGTGAATAACCAAGTTCTATGGATGAGTAGTACAATATGAATGATTTCTTTTAAACATTAATATTGTATCAAACGTAAACTTTTAATCAGTTTATTTTTGTTTGGTGTAGTGCCCTTTTGATTAGTGGTTTTCCCAAATTTGAATATTTTTAGTGTTAATAAAGTACATATATTATTTTTTTTTTTTTTAAATACCCAAACGTAGAATTATTTTAATTTTAAATAAATTTTTATTTTCATAGTAGGTGTATGTAGTGCTTTTGACTAAAATTGATATTGTGTTTTTAGGTTGAAACATGTTGAATTTTTAAAATGTGTAAATGTGCATAAAAAATCTGCAGGGTATTGTTGTCGATTGTGTTGTAAAAAGGAATAAAGATTCAAAAATTAATAATATTACGCTTAAGGTAAAGGATACTATAATAGAACAAGTTGATAATGTTAAGTACTTGGGGAATGATAATTGATGAAAACTTGATGGAAGATGGGAGAAACATATAAAAAGCATTAAAAAAAAACTTATTCCTATAACAATGGCTGTTAGAAGAATGGGTAGTATTCAAAATTATGCTGCTAAACTAATATATAATGGCCATATATTATCAAGAATTAGGTATAATATATGCAGTTAGAGTCATTGTTCATATTGTCATAAAAATCAAATGAGTGCAGTAATGAATAGAGCCCTCAAAACTTTATTTAATTTGAATATAAGAACCAGAACTAATAATTTATATAAAATAATTGGTACACTGGATATTAACCAACTAATTTACTTTGAAAAATGTAAATACATGTATAATATCCTGAACAATAATTTTAAGTCAAAACTAAAACTTCAAAATAGGGAGAATATTCATAATTATCTAATCAAAAACCGCAAAAATATCGAAATTCCTAAAGCCAAAACAACGTTGAAGCTAAAAAGTCTAAAATGCAGCGCAATAAAACTTTTCAACTCGCTACCGGTAGAAATTAAAGTAAAGTAAAAAGTAAACTTAGAAAATTTATAAAAAATCTTAGAAATTAATCTTTAAAATTAGAAAATTTAAAAAAAAAAAAATCTAGAAATTAGAAAAATTGTAAGAAACCGTTTCTGCGGATTGCAGAAAGGCCCTGACTTTAAAATTATATATATAATGTAGTCAAGCGTTAAATAAATAGGCAGTAATCTGATGCATCTTCACTGCACTGGTTTCTCCTATTTTTATAATGGCTTAAGAGGTTTTGTATATAACCACTTTACTCCGAATAGAACTTCAGGAGAGTTCAGTTACTGATTTTTTAATCCTTATAATTTGATGATCTTTTTTTATATCATCAGATGATCTTTTGTTTTACCATACATTATATTATGTAGACGAATATGTTTTAAATATAAACTAATTTTTTTTTTCTATTGAAATATAATTATAACTGTTATTTAATAAATTTCATTGAAAGTTTTACAATTTCATCAAAATCTGTAATTAGTAATAATTATTGATAAGACGATGAAATTTCATTTAACGACCTTTTTAATAAAAATTAAAAGAGTAGATAGATAATTTATAATATAAGTTTTTAGAATAAAATATTCTAAAATCAATTTAATAATTTTTTAATTTTAAATTAAAAAAGAACAAATAAAAACATACTAAAAAAAATTGGATTTAAAGGAAATGATTCATATTCAAGTGAAAAGGAAATTTTTTAATTTGTCTCTAGTCAGTTTTTCCAGATTTTATTTTATGTTATAATTTTTTTTTAATCTTTACCGCCCCACTCCCCAATCTCTTTAATCACAAATAATAAAGGGTAAAAATAAAGGGTTAAAAATTAATAATTAGTTAAAATGTGAATTGAAATTATAATGTATGTAATCGATTTTAAATAAATAAAAAAATAAAATAAAAAATATTAAATTAAATAAAGAATTAATTATATAGATTTATATATAAATAATGGATTTTAAAAAATTTCTACTTCCCTGATTAAAAAGAGTTGGACTAAAGTGCAAAATTAAATTCTGTTAAACAATTGTTTTCAATCGGTGAAAACACTTACCTAAATATTTGATTAAATTATAGTTAGGCAGTATACGTAATGTCGTAGATGCTGCATGTAAAAATGGATGAATACAAATAATAACTGGAAAAAATTGCTTTTAAATTAGTTTTTTAAATGCCAAAGAATATCAGAATATTCCGCTAGAAGATCTGCCAGCAATAGGCATAATGGCAGTTAAAAGGCGAGGTAACAGTTATGGAAGGGCTACATTCTAAAAAAATTATTTACCAATATAATCAGAATGGCTCTACAATGGAACATTCAAGGTTACCGTAAGCCTGTAACACCTAAAAAGCTGGCGTTGAACAACAACTGAATTTGCTAAAATGAAACAACATTGAGAGGATCAAGATTATTGCAAACAATGAATAATTAGTGTATATTAAGGGGTAGTAGAAATTAGAAAAATATATACATAATAATAAACTAATACAATTTAAAAATTTATTATATACAGATAATATTTTAAATAAATTTTTTGAAAAATAATATATTATAAAAAATCAAAATAAAAGAAAAATACATAGGTATTATTTAACTATACAAAATATATATTATTTTTTATTTTCATCATTTTCATTTTATTTTCGTAATTTTTGTTTTGTTGTGATTAATTTAATTAGGTATTTACATATTTTTTCGTGCGTTTTTGGTTTAAAAATTCGAATTTGAAAATCTTAACCAAAAACTCCTGCAATATTTTTTATCCTATGAAGATTGAGCACCAATTTTACAAATATTTTATATAATTCAGCTATAGATTCCTTTAACAGGCTTCTTTTTTCGTTTCTACTCACTATTGCCTATAAATGGATTGAAGACTTATATAAGACATCTTTAATTAAATTGATTAAACTGATATACTCATTCAATATTCAATTAATTTTAAATGACTGTTTTTTATCTGGCTATACTGTCCACGTCTGAAAGATTATGTACATTCATTTATGTGTACAGTCCTATAGTTTGAAATTTAAAGCTACAGTTGAAAAGCTTGTATAATTTAAATATATCTGTACTTGAAGAACTTCTTATACAATTAATTAAAATCGAATGTCTGGAACGACTACAATTATTTTTTCATTTTATAAAAGTAATTTTTGGAATATTTTCTTTAATATTATCACTTCATTGTACAGCCTCTAGAATTCCCTGCAATATATTCGATGTTCTTTAATGATTAGCTTTATGTATATCTTTCAAACCCTACCTTAGATATCTTAGATAAGATTGGTTCGTTTAATATAGGATTAAATTTTCGAAAATTTTTCTTATAAGAAACTTTAGCAAATGTTAATTGCATCCTCATATGAGATTTTAATAACTCAACTAATATAATAATAATATTTAGAATTCCCATATAAGTTCAATTTTGGATAAAACAGTGTATTTTATATAGGTACTTGTTAGTTTTTCTTCCACATCCGGATTCTTGCATTTCATAGTACGGTGCTGAAGTAAATATCATCCCATAAAAAAATTTGTCATCCTTAAGATAACTAATTATATTTGTTGTGCTCTGGACCCCTCTTCTATAAAATAAAAAATAAAAAAATATAATACAGAGTTAACAAATAATATTATATTATTACTTAAGAAAAAATTTTATAATAATATATAAAAATAATATAAAAAATTCCTCAGTTAGAATTTTGTGACAAAGGCCAAGCTATTATCAATTCTTGGGATTTTTTTTATTAATACTATCATGAAATAATGAGATTGATTTGTCAAACTTATCACTTTTTAGTATAAAAACAATATGAATTGATAATTAAAGACGTAGATCATATTTGAATTTTAGAAGATTCGCAACGTTTTAAAAAACCTTTAAAAAAAAAATTAAAAAATTATTTAAAAATAAATATAATAATTAAAATTGTAAAAAATGGGAACAAATACGATTAAATTTTTGACAATAGGTTTATTATTTTTAGCCACCTGTAAAGCTTCATCTGTTTTCATCTTTTATGGACGAGGTTAAAAATTAAAAACATCTAAAAAAAAATCTAAACAATTTTTAAAAAATAATTTATAATAAATTTTTTTTTTTATTTTTAAAATTTCCAGATGCTTTAAACGATATTGATTCAAAAATTGGACAACTTGATGATAATGATTACTTTACATACCATTTAGAACAAATGAAGAAAGAGAGTGGAAAAACAACAAATTTTGATGAAAAAAATATAATGGATGATGTTGAATTTATAAAAGCAGATCAATTGGATGATTCATCTGTGGAAAATCGCATCTTAGATAATTGGAATCAAGTATTTGATAAAAAGAACGATGAAGATGATTATTTCCAATTATCAAAAAATGTTGATAAAGATGTTGAAATGTTGCCAGATTATTTTGAATTAGAAAAAAAAACTGATTTAATAAATGACATTGATTCTGAAGTTAATAAATATGAACAATCAAATAAAAATTTATTTCAACTTTCAACACCGGTTCAACATGTATATCGAGTTGGACCATATGAAATTCAAATGCAAATAAGCTTCTATGGTGGTAATTTAAATGATATTGGAAATATGAATGAAAATGAAATAAACATTAATAGATTATTTAATGAATTTGGATCAAAACCTGATCCAGTAACAGATCAATTTAAACCAGAAATATATGAAGAGAAAACCGTCACATATCAATTTGATCCAGAAATATATGGAGGTAATACAGACAGATATGAAGGTAATACAGAAACGTATCAAATTGATTCAGAAATATATGGAGGCAACACAGAAACATATGATGAAAACACAGAAACATATCAAGTAGATCCGCAATTTGATGAAGATAACACAGAAAACTATGGTAGTGATGAAGTAGAAATATTTGCAGGTACAACAGAACAACAGTATGAAGTTGATGCAGAAATTAATGGAGGCAACACAGAAACATATGATGAAAACACAGAAACATATCAAGTAGATCCAGAAATTGATGAAGATAACACAGAAAAGTATGGTAGTGATGAAATAGAAATATTTGGAAGTACAACAGAACAACAATATGAAGTTGATCCAGAAATTAATGGAGCCAACACAGAAACATATGATGAAAACACAGACACATATCAAGTAGATCCACAAATTGATGAAGATTACCACAACTATGATGAAGATGAAATATTTGGAGGTACAACAGAAAAACAAGTAGGAGGCAACACAGAAACATATGATAAAAACACAGAAACATATCAAGTAGATCCAGATATTAATGATATATTTGGACCTCTTCCAGAAACATTTGATTATGTTCCAGAAACAAATTATGAAATCAATACAGACACATATGATTATACCGACCCAAATACATTTGATCCAGCAACATATAAATTTATTCCAGAAAGATATGATTTAAATAAGATTCTTGAAGATATTAGAAAACAACAAAAGTTTTTTTCAGACTCACAAGATTATCTTAATAAATTTAAAAAAACCGGTTAACTTTAAAAAATCCAATTGATTATTAAAAATCCTTAATTTGGATAATAGAGATTTTGGATCACGAATATTCATATGAAGATTATATGAGATTTTAAGTTATAAAAATATCATATACCTAAAATAAAAGTGTAAATAAAAAAATATTTTTTTTAATTAGGTACTTAAATAAAATTTTAAAACAATTTTCGTAAATTTCGTGAATTTTTCGTTATTTAAAAGTTAACACAAAAAACAAAAAATACTAAAATTATATAATTTGGTGATATTAATCTGTAATAATTTAATATGTACAAATAAATTAAACATATTCAATATAATCCTTTAAATTTATTATTTTTTATTATTCTTTTCCAGAATAAAAAAATTTTTATTTAATTGAAATAATAATGAAGTATGGGTATTAAAATTTGAAATAAAAGTGAACTACCATTCAAATAAAATTAAAATTAATTTATTTTTAGTATAGTGACATCTATTGTTAAGTAAACAAATTTTGTTTCTTATATTTAACACAATTATTAAATATTGGCAGCACTGAAATGAAATGTTCAAAATTGAAATGTCAAATTAAAAACAAAAATATTTGGATATTTTTTATGTGATTTTGTTTTTTTTCTGTGAAGTTGCTAGCCTATTAAAAATTTAATTTTTTAAATAGAAATATTTCTAATTGAAAATATATTAAATAATTACAAAAATATATTTTTAATTATTCTGAATTATTGTTCAAATAAATTTAGTGCCAAATTTATATTCATAATTAAAGAATAATTAACATATATACAAAATTTTTCTTTTGATTTTTTATTGTGAAAATTTTTTACATTAAAAAAAAACTTAGTGACCTCTCGAACTTTTTTGCTTCGAAAAAAAAAATAAAAATATACGAATATATATATATTTATACAAATATATATATATACAAAAATTTATGCAAATATAAAACAAAAGAGAGAGTGAAAGAGAAATATTAATAAATAAGTTTTTTTTTATTAAATAGTTCTTAATTTCTCCAAAAAAAAAATAATTAAAATTTTAAATAATTGGTGATTTAATTAAAAAAGTGAAACTTTAAATAAAAATATATTTTTTTAAATTGCATTTAATTTGTGTGACGAATTTTGAAAATAAATTAAGAAAATTGTTTTTAATTTTTTTTTTCAATTGAAAAAAGTTTTGTAAGTTTTCGAATTTTTTAAGGTTATGTATAGTCTTTGTTTATAGTTAAAAAAAATATAATATTTTCTGGTTTTTTTCTTTTAATATTTATATACACCTCAAGTAAATGGGCTACAACAAGTGAAAATAACTAAGTTAATACTAAGTAAATATACATACATATGTATATATTTACTTATATATCATTCATATATGAATTATTCAAAACGAGAAGTAAAAAAAAAATATATATTGCCTTGCAAATTACAAGTTACATATTCTTGTTCGTTATGTGTTCAGTGTACATAGTATGTGTATAATATATATGTACTTATATATGTTGCATTATTTTGCAAGGGTCAGTAATCTCTCTGTGTAAAACTGAATTATAAAAGGATAAAAAATCAAAAATAATTAAAAAATTTATATTATAAATTTGTAAATAAAATACGAATAGGAGCTACGGTTTATAATGAATTAAGTTATGTTGTATTACACATTTTAGTTTGAATTCTTTTATCTAACATCAAAATTAATTATTTGAAACTATTAATTTTAAAATAACTTCCATGTTACAAAGAGAAACTATAATTTCATTTAAAAACCTGAGTTCAAATTAAATAATCATAACTCATAAGTAGGTACCTTCCCATATTATACAAATAAATATGTATGTAAGTATGTAATATAAAGGCCCTGTAAAAGAAAAATACAACTCAAGTACATATCTATAATTATCTAATATCCACATGTCTCTTATGAACATACATATACACAAGATATAATTTACTTTAAATCAGTCAGTAACTAATTTTGACGAAATGTTAATTGATTTTTGTTGTTTCTAACTGAAGAATTTTGTTAATAAAACTTTTAAAAAAAAAAAAAAAACTTGATTGTATTTAAAGAAATCATCATTATTCTTCTAGTTCTCTCTAGAATTTTTATGTTCAAATTATTATTCGAGATTCTTAATATTAAAATGTTAGTTATTCTAAAATAGTTTGGTGAATTTACATAAT
Source organism: Dolichopus griseipennis (assembly GCA_963082915.1). Classification (NCBI taxonomy): domain Eukaryota; kingdom Metazoa; phylum Arthropoda; class Insecta; order Diptera; family Dolichopodidae; genus Dolichopus; species Dolichopus griseipennis. The sequence goes on along the minus strand of OY720444.1, from coordinate 104,236,968 downwards.
ATTTTTCAATTTTTCTACTCGGCTTATTTCCAAAACAACTTTAAAACTTATTGACTACCTACTTCTTATTTCATGTCTAAATTGAAATTAACTGTTTGGTGTTAGATTTTAATATTTCGTAGAACAAGTTTAAATTCTAGGATTTTTATTATCCAATCAATTAATAAATTTATTACTCAATAGTAATCCTTTTGTAAAATTAATATTAATTATTATCATTTTATTACTATGTACCTACCTATAAAACAAACGAAATTCATTATTAGTCTGAAAAATTCAAAATCGTAACAGTTTAAATATTGCACAATATCTTACTTACTATAGAATATGTATTTAAAAAATGCCACGCAAAAATTCAATGGCAGACACAATTCTAAATGTGTATGAGATAGTAAGGAATTATGCAATTAAACTCTTATCAAACAGAATTTTAAAGATTTTCTAATATAAAATTGCATGCATACATACCTAAGTACCTACTTATAGGTATACCTATTGTTATTAATCAATTAACTAACTAATAACTTTTTAATAATCCTGTTGCTGTTAATAATGTAAAAAAACTGATAACTACTTTAGTGTAATTTTTTATTTAAAATAATCGAAAAGCAAGAGAATCCATTTTTAGGTTTTAAAATAATAAATACCTAATAATATTTTTTAAATCTAAATTTTGAGATAAAATAAAAAACAGAATAGGTAGTTATGTTCAAATATATTTTATAATTAATTACAATACGTATTCTAATTTATCTGAAATTTTATAGAGCATTTAACATTAATTTGTCATCTGTCAATTACATAAGTATAATTTTTTTTCTAACCTCTCTATTAATTTCGTTGACAACTGAATTTTTTTTTTTTTAAAAATATATTTTGCACAATCTCTTATTTCATTTGTTCATTTTTTCTTATTTATTTAATTAATTAAATTAAATATACTTATACTTTGAAATTTGTCTTGAACTATTAAATTAAATCAGCTTGCAATTCTACTTTATGTATTTCCTTGATTCAGTACATTGACACAACTCATTCTCCATTCATAGCCTAACCTAAAAATTGACCTAGTTCAGAAGAATCAAAAAAATTTTACAACGATTTATAAAATTGTTAGTATAAAAATTCTTGAATATTTTTTTTTGTAACTAAAACTCCTAACTATTATAAACAATGAATCATCTTATTTTGTTAATTATCATTTTAAGTTAAAATTTTTCTAAAAAAAAATGCCTTTTTATTTTACTATAGAATATTATGTCATTAGTACAGGATAGATATATTTTTTGTTTCATTTGATCTAAATATGTACACGCTTATTTATAACTAAATAAAAAAAAAGGACTAAAAAATTAAGAATTAAATAGGAAGAAAAGAATAATAATAAAAATTTAAGAAAAGAACAACTATTTTAGTATATTAGGTATATATATATATATAGTATATAAGTATATAACCTACTTTATATTTTATGTAAATGTACATAATATTATCCTTGTAGAAATTTCTAAAAAAATTTTTAATAATGTATTCATGGTACGTGTACAAATTGTTGAAATGTTTTATTATTAAATCAAAATAATTGAGTGACCATACCATCTTAGAGGTCCGAAATTAAAGAAATCTTGTGACTTTAATGATTCAAAGAAAAATGCGTTTTTTATTGGATTCAAAGATACATGCCCTAAATACTTAATTAGTGATTATACCGTATTATCAAATTAATTTGTGATTAAACTGTTAAGTAGCCTGTAAATGATACAGGCCATGTCATACAATGTTATTAATATAGAGGGAAACCCTACAATCTTCTTGGAAAAAGCTTCATTGTTTCAAATACATACTTTTTTCGTAAATTATTTGTTTTTAATAAATTTATTTCTTTAGTACTTGCCTACGATATTAAATCATTTTAATGCCATTTGTCAATTTGCTTCGAAGGACTGGATTCAAATTTCATGTGAAGAAGGTCATAAAATTTCAACTTCAGTAAAATTGGGTTTAAATTCGAAGTAAGTTTTAAATTAAAGTCACGTTTAGAGTTGACATATAAACTGGGTTTTGTACTCTGTACTATTGTAAATCACATGCAATTAATTTTTAGAATCGATTACACTCGTTAAATATTTTAAAATACGTATAATAATTTTATTGTGTCAGGATTTTTAAAGTTTTATATTTGTTTAAGCAATTGCAACTATATTAATAAAAATAAAATATTGTTTTAAAGATTTTTTTTTAATTGAATATTTATGACAATATTATAGTCATCAATTTGAACGTCAATTTGTTTTTATTATTAATAAGTACTTAACACCTACGTAAGTAAGCTTTTATTTGTTTAAAATTTTTTATTACTTAAATATTTAAGTAATATTTAAACACCTCATAAAATTTTATAGTGATAGAAATGATTCCCTTCTTCATGTTGAAAAAAAAAGTTTTCGTATTACATGTACTCTATTAATCGTGAATTTCATCATGTGCAACTTATTATAAAATTTCCAATTTCAAATGTTAAAAATCAAAAAAAAATAGTGAACAGAAAGAATAATAAAAATCCATGTTAATAATAAAATAAAATTAAAATGAATTAACAATACCCTTCTAATTAGAAAGTGTATTCTTAATAAAAAGTGAAATTCCTAAAAAAAACTACTATTACTTTTTTTTTTATCATATTCTTGTTAATTGTTGCAAACTTTTTACTCCATTTTTTTTTTGTTTGTTTAATTTTCTTAATTGTAAACTTTTTGTTATTTTGTATTTTGCATAATACCTAAAGTTTATAATATATCATTGATATTTTCTATTGTGATAACTGATAAGTAAATTCACTAAACTATAAAGTAAATTAGGATAATTTTTTTAAATAAGTGTATTAAATAAACTAAATCAATAATAGGATTTCTAAGAAGTATAATACAAACAAATTGTGTCGCAATAATTTACTTAATTATTACCCTAGGTTAAGTTTTTGAAAATTCATATGGAAACATCAAGGCAAGTTCGTCACTACATTGTTAAAATGGAGAATGGCGATATGATAAAAGTCCACTAGTAAAAAGTTTTTCGAGAATGTATGACTCAACAAAAAAAAGCCAGAAGTTCTACGTGTCTACGTACAATACGCCCGTACGTCGACACGTCGACGTATCCCGAAATCGATACACGCGTACCATTTTTAATTTGTCAAAAAATCTATTTTGAATATTGATTTCATATAAAAAATAGCGTTTTTAATTTAGGTATTATTTTTAATTTTTTTTTTCTTTAAATTTTGTAAAATGGATTTCGATGATATTGAAGTTTGAGAAGATTTAAATTTAAAAACGTTTTATTTACTAAATATCAACAAAACGTCACCATAACAACATAACAAAAAACAATTACAAAATTGTATACGCTTTGTCAATTTTTAAATTTTAAAAACCCGACGTATGGTACGTCGCGTATTTCGGGAGCTCCCATATAATTATATGTATTTAAAATTATTTTGACAGAAAATATACGCCGTACGTCGTCATTTAGGTAAGACCCTTTCTTAGAAAAATGAATTCAAACATCAAAATTGCCATTGCAGATTTAATTGTGTAGCGTAGCGTAGCCAATTTTTTGTAGAAGTTCTACGAGGGAATTTAAAATAGGGGTGAAAATGTATGTATATTAATATTATTATACATTAATTAAAAAAGTTCAGAGAAGACTTTCTTTCAAAATAATTAGAAATAAAATTCGACTTTGTTTGAATTTTAATTTCGACTTTATTTGTTTTTAAAATGCACTTTTAAACTTTGATCTTTCAAAATATAATAGAAAATTCTTTGTCTCATTTTTTAGGGGGCTTTTAGCTCTCTCTCATCTAAGTTATAATGTTCCGGGACATTTTTGTGCTTATTTTTTGAGTCAAATGTTCTCCAGGAACTTTTTTCATATTGTCATTGATAATACATAAAAATATATGTAACAGAATTTACCCTTCATAATTCTGTTCATTTTGTAGTAGAATGGTCACTCTAATTGAGGATAAAACAATTTAAATAAAAAAAAAAAAAACCTTACGTATACAAAAATTTATGTATCGATTTTTCCAGATTTTTATAGACTTTGTTTTTGTAAGTCATGTATTTAAAAAATGTTTGTTTTGTTTTTTTTTTTTTTTTGATTTCCCTATTTTTAACCTCGGTAAATAAAATTGAAATACATAACTACTTATATTTAATGTGATTTATATAAAAATATGCGTATATACGTATATAATGTATGCAAAAAATTGAAAAGAAATGAAAGATCTTGTAGCTTCTGTTTAAGTATACCGGTTTTATTAAATTCATTCTAGGTTTTTTTTTTTTCATATTTTGAACTTTTGCAGTTTTGACACAACAATAAAATACCGCAATGACAGCTTTAATACATATACATACGTATATGTGTAGTTAAAACTGTCTTTTTAGAAAATCTTGTCCATATTAAGGAAATTTTTCTAAAATATTAAAACATGTTTAAATGCAAAATATTTTTAACCGGAAGTTTGATTACCTTAAAATGTCAAGGTTATATATATATAGGTATATACATATATATATATGTATATATAAATTTTTTGCTTTTTTTAAATAAATGTTTATACTTTTAGATATACATATAAACATATAAATTTTTATGTTTGTATGCATATATTAAAAATTTACCGTTAAATATGAGTTTTTTTTTTTTTAATATTGAATAAATTATATAGAAAGCTACAGGATTAACTGCTATTGTTCTATTTTTGAAAACTTCAAATACTTGAATTTAATTCAATTAAAAAAAAAACAAAAACAATAACAACAACACAAAAAATAAGACATGATTTTAATACATGATTTACCTTTTTATTTCCGTTATTTAATTTTGATTCAACCTATGGTATTTTAGGATACCTATGTATATATATGTATATATAGTATATATATATAAATTAAATATCTAGAACTTTAATCTAAAAAACACTAAATCGGAAATAACCGCTAACTGTTTATTATTTAGTGGTTATTTTTAAAATAATATTTTATACGCACCTGTATCTTATCATAATATTTACTAAAAAAAAATATTTATTAAAAAAATAAAAATAGAAATAAATAATTATGAGCTGCAGGTTATACAAGTATATATTATGTACAAACATATATGTATATAATTGTCAATTTAATATCAATAATCGATATAAATAAGTTAATATATTAATTTAAAAATTTTTTTTAATAAAAACATGACCAAACAGTAGAAAATGATAGAAAGAACGGGGAAGAGTATAGTAGAGTAGACTGTGTCAACTCTGGGATACCCGTATGATCGTAACATATACATTATATCATCCGGTTAATTACTTTTGGCAAAATTTCAAACATACAGCTTTATTAAGTGTAGTGGAATACTCATATAAAAGAAGGAGTTGTATGGCAGCTACTCGAATCCTCTGCAGTATTCCAACCAAATTTTGCAGAAACTTTGGCTATTACACTAAACTATTTTTGGCAAAATTTCAGACACCCACCTTCATTTGCTGTAGTGTAATTCTCATATAAAATAAAAGTAAAATAAAAATCGATTTATTTTTCGATTCTGATCCGATCCATACACTTGAGTCTATATCTATCCCCACTCCTTATCTCCGTCACAAACGTAGTGGCTAATTTATAATACCCTTTGACTATATAGTCATACGGGTATAAAAAACAAAATTAAAACTTTGTTTTTTATTTAATCAATTGTGTACAGAGTAGGTACTAGATATATGAATTAAATTCTGTTTAAATATTTTAAGTAATGTGTATGATATATATATATATATATAGATTCCACATACATATGTCACGTACATATATATATATATATATAAATTGTGACGTTAGAACATTATTCAAATAAATAATTATTTCTAATAAAGTACAGATACCAGTAGATAATACGTATAAGATATACGATAGTCAATATTCGATAATAATAATTAATGATTATACGTAAGTATATATACATATGATAGAATAAAAGTAGTATTACTTAGATATAAATGTTATGTTTGTTTCTTTGTTCAGTATTTACTTATTTAATTTAAAACATTGTTTCTCAATTAAAATTATGTACATTTTTAAAATATCCCTTTACATAAATATACGTAGGTTTAATATCACTTTTCCAAACTTTTATACGTACGTAATAAGTACAAAGTTTTTTCATTATGTATACGTAATCAAAAAAACATATGTAAGTATTTTCAAATTTCTAATTTTTTTAACATGTGAATGTTTTCTTTTAATTTCTTTGGATACTAATTTTGGAAATTTCTTTGGAAATTAATGATTTGAAACACAAAACTCTACAGGCGAGAGATTTAAATTTGGGTAACTACTTATTTATTTAGGGAACACTTAAATACCTTATAAGCCAGTTGAAAACTAGTTGTATTTTAATTTCATGAAAGATATAAATTGACACACAAAATTAAAATTGTAAATTTAATAGATTTACATTTAACACAAAGTTTAGAAGACTCTATGGCTTAAATAGTATTCTAGTATTTGAGGGATATTAGTTCCGTGCTAAAATGTGCTTCTCTAAAATCTTAAAATCACATCATGCAACGTAGTGGTTAGGACGTCAACCTTTTCGGAGTCTTGGGTTCGAAGGGTCTTGATTATATCATATCTCATAAAATATAAAATTTATATTTAATATATAATAGGTTATATATAAGTATATGATATAAAATAAATGTATATGCAATATTTGAAAAGGAAAGGCTGACCACTCGCTTATCAAATTGTATGTGGGTAGGGGATTCTATATAAATAAATAAATAACATCTACTTATAAAAGTAAACCAATTTTTTTTGAAAATAACAAAAATTTTCTGCTCAATTTTCCAGGATATTGTATACAATGACTATCTAAATCTTATTTACTTAAATATATCTTTATTACTTAAATAAATCTTATTACTTAAATTTAACTGGATTTTTCAGATTATAAAGGAAAAGTAAGAAATTGAATGGATCAAGTAATTAAATTTTAATTGAATTTTCTAAATAGTATCAAAATAATCTTAATGTTAAAATAAAACATTTAATACAAAAAGATAAATTATTTAATAAAATTATTGTAAAAAAATAAATACGGAAAGTGAGAAACTATAAATTTTATTTTCATGAAACCTTTTATATTTATTTTATAATTATCAGATATTACTATTAATAAAATTAAATACTATTATTAAAATAAAAATAATATAAAATATTTTATAAAATTAATTTTAAATCTTTTTTGTAATTAAAATAAAATAAATTAATAAAAATTTAATATATATATATTTATGTATATGTAATTTAAACTTATTATCAATTAAAATTTTTTTTATACCTTTCACTTAAAGTGTTTCAAAAATTAAATTTCGTTTCTTATTATAAAATATTTTGATTAAATACTTATTACACTATAAATACAATTAAAATATCTAAAATAATTTTTTAATTATTTGATTGTTGCACCTAAGTGACCAAAATTTTTATATTATAAGCCTGCCTTTCATGTGTGTGTGGCCGGGCCGGTGGATTAATCATGTTAATCTATACACAGCTTTCAATTTAAAAATAATAAGTGCTTCAACTTCTCAACGAGGGATCTAAAATCTGTTTTTTTTTTAGTTCAGAATGAGCAGAAGTTGTAATTTATGTCTACACTGTGTTGCATTGAGTACAACGGAACATAACTCCCCATAATCTAATTGAAGATAAACTATACATTTTGACGTTTCATCAATTGTTCTAAATTTGACATAAAAGTTTACTTATATTAATAGAAATCTTAATTATTAATAGAAATTAAATATAAATTAAATTTAAAAGTAAAAATTTAAAAAAATTAATTTAACTGGCGTTTATATTTCTTCTTCTTCTATGGCGTTACAGTTCGTTGTCGTACCGCTTCTTATACATCTTGAATTAAAATCCTGTTTCAAATCAATCTGAATCCTGTTTTTTGTTTTAATAAAATAATTTTAAACCCTCTAAAGTTTTTGAGAGTGTCTGGTATATTATATTGTACATATATATCCATATATTTTAAAATGTTATATGAATTGAAAAAATTTATTATTAATTGAATTTTCCATTCGTAATACTATAAAAATAAACAAATTTTATCACAATACAAAATAAGTTTTCATTCATTAAAATTTGACAGTTTAACCACAAATACACACTCGTGTACAAAATTACTTACTTATATATAAAAAAAAAGAATTGAATCTAGTTTTTTTACTTGTTATGCAAAATTTATTTGAAAAACAAAAATTAAAATTTATTTTAGAAATCAAATGTCAACATCTATTTTCTTCCTAATCAAAGCTAAATTTTAATTAAAGACTTACAAAAATTGAAAAATAATTTCTGCTAGCGACATCTATTTTTGCACAGTATAAATTAAACATTACTTTGATTTTTTCAATTAAAGTTGTTAATTTTGAATTTTATTTATTCTCATTTTCATAATGAAAAGATTATTAATAAAAATATTTTGATTATTTTTCCTAATTGTCAGACAAATCCCTTAGGGATATTTATATATAAATAAATAAATATATGTATATATATGTATATATATATGTATATATATAGGGGCATTTTAATAAGTGTGTCAATATAATTATAGAACAATTTTTGCTTTTAATTTTAAATCTTTTTTGACACACAATCAAAATTGTGTAATTAACAACCTTAATAAAATCGATTTTGAATTAAAACGGCAACATTTATTTGTTATGTCAAAATTTTCTAATTTTTTTGAAGTTAATAAGTAAATGGAATTTTAATATTATCTCAAAAATAAAAAAAAAATTTATTAGGTATTTTTCAATATTACTATTCAGGAAGACAAAAAGCACAACGGTAACACTTAAAAAGTTTTATCAAAAAAAAAAAATAGAAATAAGCCCGTTAAAACAAAATATTCCCTTTATGTTTTTAAAATAATCGAAATTTTTAGAAAAATATCCCAATTTTTATTGTTCGATGATAAGTATCCCCCGATACATTAGGTTTACTCTTTTTGTCATACACCTTGACCCTATATTGAACTCTCATAAAAAATTCTCATAAAGTCATTTAATGTTATCTCCCTCGAAAAATCTGATTAAAAAAAGGGGCTAGCTCCCATCCAGCCTAAGTGTCCTATTATTAACCGGTATATAATAACAAAAAATTTCTTAATTTATTTTTTTTAATATTTATATTAAAATTAATTCATAATTTCCAAATGCAGATGTTTACCACTTTTTTTTTTTATATTAACTAAGTACTTATTTATTTTTAATTGTTTTATTATATTTAGTTACTTTATACTTAAGTACTTATATATATTTATTTATATATATATTTAATTATATTTATATATATTATTTTTTAATCTACTTATAAGTAAAATTAAATATTTTTATACACTTTCATTATAAGGTATAATTTAATTTAATTTAAAATTTTATTTTAAAAAAAAAAACAGTATTATATTATAATGTGAAATAAATTAATTTAAGTACTTTTAACTTAAATTAGTATTTTTGTAGTATTTTTTTTTTCACAATTTTCAACTGAACGATAAATTGATCGTGAAATGTTATTTTTTTTTTTTTTTTAATTTAGTTTGTAATTTTTATCGTGGAAATCAGAACAGTTTTTAAAACAGGATTTTGTAATTTTATATTTAAGTTTTAATTAATTTCATTGGATACTTATTAAGTATATATTAAATTAAAAAAAAATGGTTTTTATTCAATAATTAAAGTGTTACAATTGAATTTAATTCAAATTAAAAAAAAATTTCAAAACAAATTAAACCTAATTTTTTTTATTATTAAATTTGCAAATCTAAGTATGGTTTACATTAAATAATTAGTAAAATAGTGAATTAAAGTAAAAAATCTATTTAATAAGTATTAAATATCTATAATTAAATTAGTATATATAATTCACTGGTGATAGTTTAAAGTATATGATTATTAAATTTAGTGTTTAACTCACTATAGTTAAGTAAATTATTATTTTTTAGCAATTTTGCAGTTTTATAACTACATATTAAATATAAATTAAATGGTACCTTTAGTATCTTTCGCTTTTTCTAATAAAAGTATGTATTAATTTAATTTAAAGTTTAAGTTAGTTTAAGGTACTTAAAGGAATTTAAGAGTTAAGTTTAAGAGTTTTTAAGTTATTTAGTGATTTTAAAAGTTAATTAAACTTTAAAAATTTAACTTTGATATAAACATATATTGTAATATAAAAATCGAAAAGTGAGGTTGGATTATTCTTTGGTTAACACTGATACAGCAAGTTTCATAATTAACACAATTAATAATTATAATTAAGTCTAATAGAAAGTCTGACTAAGACTAAGGGACTAATGAACTCAAGAAGTGTGAAAAATACGATAATGGACTTAAACGTCTTTAAGAAACTTTTTCCAGTCTAGTCTCTCTATTCCTAGACTCTATACTCTCTAACCCCTTAATAAACCACGTATAACAAATTAATAATATATTATTAATAGCTTTATTAATTCGTTCCAAAAAAAAAAAGTGAAGAGACGATGCGCAATTCCCAAAAAAAAACGTGATTAATTAGCGTTGCCAATAATAAAAAATAATTAAGTAATTAATTAAATTTATTTTATTTATTCATTTTTATTGGGTCAGTTTCGCGTGAAATTCGTTATTAATTATTATCATTGTATTAAATTAATAATTGAAAAAAACATCACAAAATTTAATAATATTTTTAACTGTTTTGATTTTATTTAAAAAAAAAAACATATATTTTTAATTTAATTAACATTTTTTATTTATTTTTAAATTTACAGATACAAAAATGAGATTCGAAAATAATGGTAATCGTGTTGTTTCCGAATGGGAAGAAAATATTTTATTTGATGCTGATGATCCAGATTTTTGTAATTCAACAACAATACATGATGGTAGTAATAATGTATTAAGACCACCTGCATTAACTAACAATTCGTATTCGTTTAAAGGTAAGAATAATTTTATTTTTAATTTTTTTTTAATTATTTTAATTTAAAAAATTTATGTACTTAGGAGGTCTTATATATTATATTGAATAATAATAGATAATTTATCATATAATTAAATAGGCGGCTTAAGATTTGTTAATTAATTAATTAGTATGGGAATTAAATTTCCAATACTCAGTAGGGTCTTTATTTATTAAAATTTTTTTAGTGAAACCAAAAACTGGTATTTGTATATAAATACATCTTCATAAGTTGTTTGATCGCATATAATATTCTTAAGAATTGGAATCTAGAAATTTCTTTAGGGTGACCTAATCATTAAAACTCAATAATGAATAGTACCCCATATGACATCTGGGTCAACTCTACATCCAAGAATAGAAAAATTCTATTCGGAACTAGGGTTTGGTTTACTATACTCTAATTTTATTATCATATATAGTAATTTAATGCTGATTCTAATTTTTTTTAAAGTTTAAAAAAAAAAAACAATATGCTGTGTCCACCATACAATCAACTGCTATTACAGGAAAAACGTAATGTGAATCGCATGTAACAGTTAAACGTTTGAATTTGGAAATACGTCATCAACGCGAGTAAATCTAAATAAAAATTTGACATTCAAATAATATAAAATATATTTGAAATTTGAACTTTTCCACATAATTTTAAAAATTAGTAAACTTTGATTCCATTTTTTGGTGCGAAAACAATACCCTATCGCTTGTTATTTTTCATATATAGCGGTTTGTACAACCTGTATAAAATGTCTAAAATAAATGTTCTTAATTTCAAAAATACAAACTGAATCCAAAATACATGAATGTAATGTAAAATATTTAATATAATAATTTTTAACATTGCAAAATTATCTACAAATAATTTTAATAAAATTAACATTACATTGCCATCTATTGATTAACATAAGAAACACCCATAAACAAAAAAAAAATTGTAAATTTAATTTAAAACTTCATTTGAATCAAATAAAAGAATAAACTGCGTTTGATATATTGTATATAGATATGCAATATATGTACGTAATGTATCTATATAATATGTATATATGTTTTATTTTGCATTCCAAATATTTTACAATATACACATATCACATACATGAATCGGTACATTTTAATATGTACTTAAATATTTTTATTTTCATGCATATTTACAAAACATATTACATATATGTACATTACATATAATACACTGTACAGTGTACACACATGTAAGTATTACCAGATTTTTTCAGGTCATTCTGGAAATAAAAATAAAAAAAATAAAAAAAAAAAAAAAAACTAATAAAATTAAAATATAATGGTAAAAACTAGGGCAAATTTTTACGCTGTACTTTTTTTTATTTTGCCTATACATACTTTTCGCTCTAAGTTTTTACTAGACAAGAGTCTAATACAAGAATACGAGTATTGATTACCAAAAGGTGTAAATTAGCAATTTAAAAAAAAAAAAACAGAAATAAAATATTTAAAATTAAACCAAAACTACAAAAGAATTTAAAAAAAAAACAAAATAAATATATGTATGGCTTAAGTTTGTATTTAAATGTCATTTACGTTTTTTTTTAAGTGCAAACGCGTGAGAATTTAAAAAAACAATATATATATATATTTAAAAAAAAATCCAAGCTTAAAAATTACAGGGTGATGAATTTGCTTTATTTATACACATAGGTTATTTTTTTGCCAATCGATAACTTATTACTTGCGGTAAAATGCGTTTAAGGTTATTAAACTGCATGTCAAATGTCAACAAAATTTAGATATTGACAATTTTGACAGAGGAATTTACGAAATGATGTTATTTGTCATTCGACAAAATTAAATTTTAAAGAAAATGCACACAAGCATAGTTAAAAATATTAAATTAATTAATTGCTATTGAAATATAAATATGTCCCAGTAGTTTTAATAACATGTCTATATTTAAAGGACTCTTTAGTTTGATTTTTGTTAGGTCAGGTTTTCAAGATGTGTACTCAGTCCATATTAATTTTCTCCGATGTCAAATCTGGATGTTCATTTTTTTTGTCGTAAGAGTGTAAATTACCCGGAAAATATTATTCTGCGCCCGAAAATAGATGTACTTTTTTATACTACATGCGCATTTAATGAAGAAACACGCTAGGATTCGGTAAAATTAGTTTACTACCAGTTGATAAGTTAAATAATATTAAGATTAATATTCTATAGTCCAACAATATGTAAAAAAATTATATCTCATGTATTCAACATTTTAAACTTTTTCAGTTAAGATTTTCAACGCATATATTCAGTCTGATCAAATTTCTTTGACCCTTATTCAATGTGTTAAGGCACGCGTTTAACATGTGCTTTTTTGAAATATAAATAATTAATATAAATGACCCTGTAATACTAAAATAATTTTAAATTTTTATTGTTTACGCAGTATTGTGATCGCGATTTTTAGAAATAAGTATTATTATGTACATATAATATGCATTAAATTTAATAAATTTTTCGAATTCAATCTGACATTTTTTATTTATTATTATTCAAAATTAATTCTGTTTGTTTTTGACAGTTGACATTGTTGACAGTTAATTTTATAAACTTTTATATTAATTTGACTGTGTCTATGGGTTTATTTTTCATTCTGTAAGTTAGTGATACATTAATAATAGAAATCTGACCATAAAGTCATAAGAATTGTATGGTGCAGTGGTTAGCGAAGTGGCTTCGGGTGTAAACAGATCTGAGTTCGATCCTCGTTAAAAAATAGATTTATTCTATATAAATATCAGATTTTATTAAATATATATATGTAAAAATCTCGTCTCTTCCCTTTGTAATGTACGCTGTACAGACAACCAGACCGTAGGTACCTTTGGTTGACACTTAACTTCACAGAAATGTTCAACTTGGTCTGGACTTTTTTTTGGCACATTTACAATTTCTTGAGCTTTTAATTCTTTGAGCGATTGACTTTGAATTTTATAAATGTGTTCACTATAGGTTTAAAAATTCGTTCTATAGATGGGAGCAGAGCTTTTTAATTATATACAAAGTAAATATAAGACATATATAACAGAAAGTCAGGAGGAGAGTACTCCTTCACAAACTCTTTCGGTTTATTAATTTATAATTGAATAAAATTTTAATTAATTGGAATTTAATTTTAATTTTTAAATAGAAATAGTATTCCTAAATTAAATATTGACATAACAATGTGGCATAAAATTATTTAAATGAAATTCCAAGCATAAATTATAATATCCGAAACTTTTATAGAATTATTTTAAAAATAAAACGAAAACTTTGACTTATTTTTTTAGTTAGTGTAATAAATTTTGTCACATTTTTATTTTTTTTGTAAATTGTAATTAAAAATAAAAATAATTTATTGGAGATTTATTTCATTTTTGTTTTTTGCAAAAAGTAAATTTACACCATTAAATTAAAAAAAAAAAAACAACAAATTGAAAAAATGCAATAAAAAATAAAAATTTATACGATGTTGTCAGTTGAATTTGTTTTCCTTTTTTATCGTGTGTTCAAAGAGCATAGGTTATTGAACCATCGAACACTTTGACTATCAAGTTAAAAAAAAAAACGTAACAATAGTGTAAAATAATACTTGTAATTAAATTTGTTTTTTTTTTTGTTAAAATTATGAAATTTTAGATTTGTTTGTGTAGATTTTTGTAATTTTAAAAAAAATTTCTTCTAAGAAATTCGAGAAATTCACAATAGACTTACGGAATTATTTTAATTTGCAGTTGAATCAATTTGTGATTAAATGATCGTTTAAGTAATTGGAGACATTTAGGCTGGTTTTTATCAATGACATAAAGAAACACAAGTAGTGTTTTTTTAATTCCTTATTTGATGGGGTTAGTTTAGGAATGGCATGCTTTCACTGATTTAAGGAAGTAAACGGAGAATAGTGTCCTGTAGATAAATAAAATGTAGTTAGTTTTGAGACCTAAGTTGTATCGATTAATAAATACATGCAGTTGTTGTTGTTTTGATATAGAGGATAACATGTGCCATCCTAACACGTAGGCCTTCCGACCCGTTGTACACCCACTTTCAATATGTTTTATCAATTTATAAGTAATATTATTTATTTTAATTATATAAGTTTATATTATATATTTGTATATTTTAAATTATATTTGGTCACCATGGAGATTTGTAAAGAAAAATGATTAATAATAATTTTCAATAATTTTTTTCAATTAAAAAATATATGACCATACGGGAATCGAACTCGGACCTATCGGTTAGTAAATCAAATGCTTACCCACTAACTCACCGAGGTCCCAATAAATACATATACTGTTGATATAGTTTAGATTTGGTATTTCTTAAAATTATGTTGAAAAGTCTGTGAAAAAAAGGACTATGAAAGTATATAAACGGAGGCGTTGCGAAATTTCCATTTCTCAAAGTTCCTAATTTACAAAGCATCAAAAAGTTTTAATAGAATAAGTATTACAAAATTCGAGAATTAGAAATATTCAAGATTAAGAACTTTTTTAATAAGGTTGAAGGGCGGGGTGAGTTAGTCAAAAAGCAATTAGTATATGTACCCTGCAGAATATCTACACTTTTGTATGTGTATATAAGATTATAAATATAGAGGCGTTTAGGTTCTTTAATAGGAGGCGTTAAGATTCTGAATCTGGAGGCGTTTTAAAGAATTCAAAATTTGTTTTTAATAGTTATCTGGTGGAAATCCTAATTTCTTAAAATGCTTTTTATTGTCACTATATAGGGGGAAAAATTAAGAAAGGTAAAAATTCATTTTAAACATAATCATATAAATTTTTTGGGGTTTTTAATTCAAGGTTTCCTCTTAGATTCTCCAGGGAGTACTTAAATTCGTGAAAATTAAATTAGATTTTGTAATTCGGGGTTTTGTACCTAACCTTAAATAAAGTTTTATAGAATTTTGTAGTTTTATAAGAATTATTTATTTTAATTATTATATTTTAAATAAATGTCAATGATATTGATTTAGTTCTTTTCGGTTATCCATTATCTCTATTACTATATGTATATATATATATATATATATATGTATATATATTAAATGTATTTTAAACATTAACAAGTTAATTGAATTTTTAAAATGTTAAACCGCAAAAAAAAATCTTTGAATTTAAATTAAAATTGAAGTGATATAGTTTTGTGTTTTTTTTAAATAAATCAGGGGTAACAGTCCGAAAAATCAATTAAAATTTAAAAAAAAAATACTAAAAGAAAATTGATTAAAAAATTTGCATGACATTGAACCGAGACTTAATTTTTTAGTTTTAGTATGAAAAAATTTAATTACCCTTGAAGATCATTAATATATATATATCTCCATATACACTTTAAATTTAAAAAGGTTCAAAGTTATTCAATTATTTTCTTTCATATTGGTATAATAATTGAGTATGGATGGGTTTTTTCCAATTAAAAATTAAATGAATCAATTTTCAATTAATGAATCAAATTTTTAAGGGATGTTTTAAATTGAATCCAAGCATATTGAATTGTAATTAATTGTGGACTTTATTCTTGTTGGAAATATGGTTTTATTAAGTTCTTTGTGTAGGATTCATATTTTGGATTTGGACTTTAAGTACAAGGTTCTTTTTTGAACATTTGACCGGATTATGAAAATTAATAATAATAAATAACTATAGAAATTAATTAATAATTTTTTTAAATAAAACGCTAATAGGAATGACTTGTACAATGACTTTAATGCTTTAAATACTTAATTTGAAAGATTTGCTACTAGTTCCTCAAGTAGGAGTTAATATAGGATTAAATTAATCTTAAAGGAGAGCTGTTTGTACTGCAGTTTTAGTTCTTATTAATAACATAATTTCCATATTTTATAATTTAAAAAAATTGCCCCTCGTACCTCTTCCTCTATCTTAAACAACAATATAGATCACATTTTCTTCAGATTGGTAACTTTTCAACTCCTGGTTATTCGAGCGGCAACAATCATTATCTACATTTAATATGGGTTTAAAAATAAATTATTGCATATAATTACTCTAGAATTCATTAATTAAATAATTTTTAATTAAGGTATGGAATAATTTTTTTTTTAATTGACGTCGGTGACTTTTATTTCAATTAATTAATTTGGTAGACAGAAAAAAAATTAATGAATATTTTTTTTTCCCAATATTTTATTTCCCAGCTCAAAGGTTCTCAATAAATTTTTAGTAATTTAATATCATTAATAACAATGTTCTTGCGCTTACTTTTACTTTAATTTTGAATGAAATTTTCAAAAAAAATATTTATAAACCTGGTTTATAAAAAAAGAATACGTTTTTTTTTGTGTCCATTGTTACAAAATTTGGTAACTTAAAAACGTGAGATTAAATTTGAATAATAGGGTAATATGATAATTGTTGTCACTTAATAAATTTAACTTGAAATTTTTGTTTTTTTTTTTTTATAAGTTTTAAGAATGAGTGATATATTGTCGAATATAATATAGTTTAGCCAATTAAATGTAATATGGCATTATTAACTCTCTTGTACATTATATTTAGTCAGACGATTTCACTTTTCCAATATGATAAAGCATTAATTTTCGTGATTCAGTTTAGAGAATTAATTT
Source organism: Dolichopus griseipennis (assembly GCA_963082915.1). Lineage (NCBI taxonomy): Eukaryota > Metazoa > Arthropoda > Insecta > Diptera > Dolichopodidae > Dolichopus > Dolichopus griseipennis. The sequence continues at coordinate 104,219,289 of OY720444.1, read as the reverse complement.
CGCGTTCTTGTGCAAATAAAGTTTATCTTTATGAGTTTTATTATTTAAGCCATGTTAATTTTAAACTTACTTTATGTAGCTGTTAATTTTTTAAGGGACAGTGTTACTAGAGATAGGGTAAATACTTATAAGCAGACGTCAGAACGTTTCTCTCAGTTTTAGAGGCAATATCTTATACCATTATAAATCTAGTTAAATATTTGGCTCAATATGTATTATAAATACTTTTAGTTTTTTTCGTTAACAAACTTTTTGATAATAAAAATTCATTTATAATTTATTTATTTAAGTCAGCTTCAATTTCATTTACCATAATATGTACCTGTAATTTTCCATTGCAAATTCCAAAAAAAAAAAAAATTTTTTTTTTCATTTTCATTCACATTAAATTTCATTTTAAAAAGAATTGTAATTTGTTTTTTTTTTGTATGTCTGACTCTGAATAAAAAAAAAAATATCAAATTACTATAAACAAGGCAGTATGTTAAACTTTAAGTTTTTGAAGGTGCACATTTTTAAAATGGTAATTTAAAACGTTCTAGAATTATTGATATTTTTGTATCAAATTCCAAATTTTTTTCTTCAATTTTTCTATGCTGAAAGAAAAGTTGACAAATTTTAAAGGATCAGTTATACTAAACTTTTTCTATATACAAGCTGGAACAAAATTATAAGGATTTAATTTTTGTATCTTTATACACGAAAAAAATTTGCACAGTTCATGATTAAGAACGTCTTCCAAAATCGCAATATTGTTACATTTTGTTGGGGGAAATACTGTATAAATGTCGAAAAATCTGGTATCATGTTAATTTTAAATAACATAAGTTATACAACCTATTCACAATATATGAGTGACAAAAAAAAGTAAACATGTTTTAAAATGTCTTATTTATACTATCAAACTTGTTTAGTTTTGACAGTTGTCAAAATCAAAAATTAAATATACAGCAATTAAAGACTGAAGTTTAATTATCAAGTATATATCCAATTTACAGTAAACATGTTATAAAATAACGTGTTCATACTACAAAATTTGTTTAACTTTGATAGTTTTGACAGCTGTCAAAATCAAAAATTGAATACAAAGAAATCTGAGATAGCATTTTAAATAGAGTACCTATTATTATTTTTAGTTAAAATTTTTTTATTTTGAAAGAAAAGGAAGGAGTCACTAAACAGACTAACGGACAAAATAGCGAATAAATTGAAAATATTAAGAACAATTTCTGTTTTTGGAAAAAATTATGCTAAAAATAGAATTAATATTTATAACAAAAAATGTATATGTATGTTGAATTAGTTAAAAATAAATTAAACAACCCACGTGCTGAAATTCTAGAAATATTTTCATATATTTTGGCATAGAAGGCTTGACTGAAGGTTGGCGAATTTCAAATAATAAAGAACGGAATTGAAAAAGTCAGTCAAATATTTTTTTTTCATAATTTTAAATGGCAGTTTGGTTTTTTTTTTTGCATAATCATGGAAATTTTTTTTTATATCTCAATAAATTCATGTTGACACACTTGTTTATTTGGATTTTTTAAATTTGTTTGTTTTTTTTTTTTTTTTGTATATTTTATTTAACCGCCATTCAAGTACACTATTCTGCTTCTTCATCCCTTATATTTTTTTATCGCTGATGTCAGGTGAAATATAAGAAGACGCTAAAATTTTAAAAACTTTTTTGGTAAAAAAAAAACATTTAAAAAAATTTTACAATAAAATTTACAAACGACTAAAATACAACCGCATAAAAGCTTTGTAAAACTTTATAAAGAATGCGTTCGCGTGTTAAGCGTTCTTCGTTTAAATTTTGTCGTTTAAATGATTATAATATTGGTTTTGGTTGGTTGTGGTTGTTGAGATTTTTTGGTTAGTTATGTAAATTTTAGTGGTGTTGCAACACGTGATTATGAATTTAATGAGGGGAAAATACATTTGTGGTTGTCGTTTAGGTAAATTCTGGAAACATTTATTTTGTATATTATTAACATACAATGGCTTTAATATAGCTACTGAAATAATTTTTTTTTTTATTTACTTAAAACTAGCTAATACCCGGTGCGCGTTGTTGCGTCTCTCATTGGGTTTTTAATTGATTTTAATGTTATTGAAAAAAGAACAAAAGGTTTACGCAGTTCGATAAAAAATCATTGTGGTCGAAGCAGGATGCTTCTCATAATTGAATACATATAATTTGCTTTCACAATTTTTTTAAAATTATTCGTCGTTTCAATGTGGGTTAACAAATTGTAAATCTGTTAATAGAGCCAACTTGATTGCCAAAAAGCAACATGTATGCAAAATTTGAAGCTTGAAAAAAATTATGTTAACAAAAATTTTGACATTTGGAGACTAGGCAGGTTTACATTAAACAAAGTTGGTCACAATTCCTTTGTAAATAAAATCTAATTGTATAACTCAAATTCGTTCAAATCAGGCCAAAACGCTTTAGAAAAATCTTAGTTTGTTTTATAGTCAAACCCTTTGCCAAAAAGCAACTCATTCGCAAAACTAAAGAACATAGCGGAATATCTATAACAGAAAAAAAATTCTTAAAACTACTCTTGTGCCGCAATGAGTTAACTTTTATCTTTTGGGTTGTTCCCAGAAAAACTATACATTTATACGGATTTGAAATCAAGTAATTGAATCTGTTAGTAAACATTAGAGTTCCAAAACCAAATATTTGTTATTTCAAAATGGGTTTACAAACCTAAGAAATGATCGGTTTATTCCAAGTCTAGATAAACATTCTAATAAAGTTTGATACACTTTTGTTTGATACTTTTTTTAACACTTTAATAGATTATAATTTTTTAATATTGAGTCTTTTTAATATTTATGTCGTAGAGTTAACTGGATCAACTAAAGTTTTTCTTACAATTATTATAAAATATAATTTTGTTGTATAAATTTATGACATGACAAAAAGTTTTAAAATTTTTAAAAATTATTATTTTATTATATTTTAAATTCAATTTTTAAAGTTAGTAAGTTTAAAACGCAATAAATCAAAAATAAAATAATAATTAAGAGATAATTAAACGAAATGTGAAAGTACCTATTATAAATTAAAATTTTTGATATGAATTATTTATATGTAATTAACTTTTCAAATTAATAATATTACTTTGTAATTTAATTTTAGTAAAATTACTGCAAAAATACTTATCATAATTTAACCGATGAAAAACTATCGTGGGATAAGATAATTCGTGAATTAGATTGTAAAGGGTTAAATTCAAAGGTTCGGATAAAAGTATTGTCATATAAGGGTTGAACTTAATTTATGTATTGTGTGGGAAATTTTAAAATCTTACCTTATTATATACTTTTATATGAACTTGCCTGTGTCTATGGCTTTATTTTTCATTCTGCCAGTTAGTGATACATTTATTTAATACTGGGAAAGGGAGTCACATTGAAATCTATATATTGTTATATTCTAATTAAGTTACAATCTTCCTTTTAGTTGCGAAGTGATATTGACATATTTGAATTGATTTGTTAATTTCTTATTTTAGAAACTTCAATGGATGGCGAAAAATGGTTGCTTTCTTAAATCAAACCAATTAAATTCTTATGAATAAGTATTCAAAGACGTTTATATTAATTGGCTAGAGATGGCACACAGAGCTTATAATGACCTCTCATTCTAGTCGTTTAGAATCGAATCCTAGTAAAATTTTAATCAGATTCTCAAATTAATCGCATATAATTAAAATTCCATAAAATTATTATTATAGATTAAAACAAAAACCGACTGAAATCAATAGTGGGTCTGGTAACTCCCGCTAACTAAATTATTGAAACTAGATTGGTATCTAACACTAAAATCAAAATTATGGTATGTTAATTCAGCATCCCTGTTTTATACCCAATTCAAAATCTCACATTTACATAAAAATATTCTGGAAAAAGTATAAATCCTGATTTTGAATCCGACTTTCAAATCCCTCAAAATTCAAATAATACAAATATTGCATATCCAAATACATTATTACATTCCGTTTAATTCAAACCTTTATTTATTAATACACAAAGAGACTTCGATTTAGCTTAAAAGTTTAATAATTAGTAAGAAAAAAATGTTAATTTAATTAATCACTGATTAGGAATGCTATTTAAGAACTATTAACATTCCATAAATAATACCTACATATTTTTAAAAATTAATTATATTTCATTGGTTTTAATTAAAAACTACTTTTTAATGTATAATTGTATTCAGTTTCACTTGCATATGGCACCACTTTTTTTTTTAAATTATAAAGTTTTTTCAATAATTTTTTAGTAATTAATAATTAGGCATTACAACAGATATATTTTTTCATAAATCATTGCAGTCAGATTTTTTTTTTCGTAAAATATTTAATCAGTAGCAGAAAGTAGAATTAAATCGATTAAAAAATTAATAGTATATATATGTATTTATAGATGCAAGTATTAATTTAAAATTTATTGGACTGGAAAATAGTTTATATTTTAGCAAAAAAAATTTTAAAACAGAAACATGGCAGAAAAATTTATACAAATTAAATAACAATGAATATTTCATGATAAGAAATCATAAATAAAATAAATAAAATGGAATTAAAAATTTCCATAGTTTATAATAAAAAAAAAATAATCACCAGAATCGATTCAAACCGAATTATAATAAAAAAATAGTGGTTACTAAAAATATACATATATGTAACTTATATATGCATACTGTACTGATATACGAGTAGAATATACGTGTATATGCAATTTTTGTATCTATAAATAAAATCGTATCAGTTTTAATATAGGTTTCAATTTTCATAAATATTCAAATTATTTTTGTATGTATTGTTCTGGTATTTTATTTTTTCAGCACATTTCTAAAAAGGAAAATTTGCGTAATAGAAGTTTTTTTCTGCCATGTCTGTTAATCCATTGATAGCCCAAGAATTATTCAGGAATTCATTTAACGAGCTATAAAACCACCTTTGGCATTCAATTCCACCTTAACACTGCTGTCAAAACACCTTAAATTGTAGATTTCATTTAATTGTCAATTAAAATTTTGTGAATTTACAGTTATATCATTTAAAATGGTCATATGTTCTATGTTTTTTTCAGATGCTTGGTAATTTTAAAAAGTATTAGATTCTGCAAAAATAACTTCTGATTAACAGTTGACATCTGTGTGCATTTTTAACGCTGAAAGATGGAAGAAGTTCAAATTGTTTTGTTAACAAATAAAACGGCTGGGTGGCACAGTGGTTGAGTGCCGACCTCTCATGCGGAAAGGCCCGGGTTCGAATTCTAGTGAAAGTGAAAAAACTTTTCTAATTTTCAACTCGAATCAGCTACCATTTGCCGTTGGGTTCAAATTAATGGCATAATCAATAATTAATAATTATATACATATCTTTAAAAATACATAAATATAACAATATAAACAAATGCAAAAATATAAAACAAATAATTTAATTGAATATAGAATACCATATAACTCAAATACAAAATATTACAATATAAACAAAAAATAGAATTGTAAATATTGAAAATCTAAGACTTTTCTACATGTTATAAGGCCTAGTACTATCTCATGTTCAAATTGTGTCTGGAATTCAATACGACCAATTCTAATAACACGAATATAATATGACCCCTGTTCCAATATGTACCTATGGTATAGACAGGCTTATTAGCCTAACAGTTGAAAAGTTAGCGCTTAAAAAAAAATTGTTAATATGACGTTACAATTATTAAAAATGTATTTAGCATGTTACTCATAAATGTCGGAGCTCGTACCTGGTTCTACAACAGGTTCCAAACATGTTTTTAAACCATACCACATACATATCCAATAAATCCGACAATCCAATAATTCAATCAATCCAACCATCAAACACGATTTTTTTTTGTTTTGACAAAAATGTCAAACGTCACAAAGTGTCAAAAATTATTTGGTACAGTCAAAAAGTTTATGAGAAAATTTCTGTTTATTGAATACTTTAGGGTCAAAATTAATTCGTTGACCTTAAAAACCTTACGCGAATAAAAAATATGCTCTGTCAAAAAACACTTGATTTTACAAAACGCCTGTTTTTTTTTTGCTGCTGTTAATCTTTAATACAAAAAATTTGATATTATAAATAAAAATATCTATACTTATGAATATAGATTTAAGGTGGAGAGACCTATACAGTTCAAATTGCAATTATTGTCTGATTACGTAGTGGAAATTTTTATCAGTATGCAGACTGGATAAAATAAAAATCTGATGATTTTTTTTAAAACATTTGTTTAAGTTTTTTTTAAAATTTTTGTCAGACGACTTAAATTCGAATGAAATTTTCATTTGGAATTCTGCGAATACAAATTAATTGTATTATATATTTTAATTCCGTTCAGGAAGCAGACATCTGTAACTCTGTTGTTTAGAGCTATTTATGGAAAATTTCCGAAATTGCATGAAATTTCGAATGTAACGACTATGCAATATGTTGATTTGTAGCAAATGTTTTAAATATTATAGTAATTTTCATACAGTTAAACGAAATTGAATTATATATTTCAAATGAATTTTGAATTAAAGTTACAAAACTGAATAAAACTTATAATTTAATAAGCCCTTAAGAATTCATTCGGTTTATTTGAGTATATGCGATATAATTAATCGGTTTATTTGAGTATATGCGATAAATTTTCTCAGTACATGGGGCATGGGGTCGAAAGTTTGCAGCTGATTAATAAATTCTATTATGGGCTAAACACAGTGACACTTTGTGGATCTAATGATTGCGCATTGAATAATTTTTTTACAGTGCGCAACAATTTTAAATGAATTTTTTTTTTTGTAAAAGTGCTTCAGCGCAAGCTTTCTGCTGAATTTGCTTATATTCATTATTCATATTGTATAAATTATTTACTAGTGCAATTTATTAATATAATTATCAATTCCATTTAAATTTAAAACTGCTTTCACACCTACAAATATTAATAATTTTATTAGTTTTAAATTGGTTCTGCTTAAAAGCTATTAACAGTAAAACCTGGATTATTAAAGTAATTAATAAATCTTTATTTTATGGTAATTTTACTGTTTCTATTTAAAATTTTAATAGTTTAAAGTACTGGTAAGTTGGTATCTCCCCATATTTGTTTTTTTTTTCTTAAAATTGTATATTTTAATTAGAAGTCCAATTATAGATGCGTTTCATTTAATGAAGATTATTTCTTTTCTTAGAATTTTTTTAAAACTTGTATTTTTAGAATTATACGAATTTTCCTAAGGGTTTTTCCCATTCTAAAATTAAATTTTAAAATTTAATTAATTAAAAAAAATACTCAAAATGATTTTTTAAATTAAACTCTATCTTTCTAAATATCGATGAACGTTTGAAATAACTTTTGATATTAAGAGCACTGTTTGACAACTCATTATCTAAAAATTTATAAATTCGCCCAATTTATGATCTGCCAATTATCATTATCATACAAATTTTACAAATTGTTACTAAATTTATTTTAATTAATTTGTAATTCCGTTTTACCTAAAAAAGTTAATTCAGTTTAATTATAATTGTTTACGATTCCGTATAGGAATAACCGAGATTAAAATCAAATTAATTATTAATATTGTCATATTTTTTTAAATTTATTAGTTCTTCAGAAAAGATTTTTATTATTAAAGTAAATTTAAGTAAAACAATAATAATAATATTATTTAAAAATTAGAATGGAATTAAGAATAATTAAATTGTCAAATTAAATGGCAAAACAAAAACAAAACAACATTAGGTTAAGTGGTATCATAAATAGTGTTCACTATTAAATGATAATTTCAACATAATTGAAAAAATTAAATGATTGATAAGAGATAAGAAATGAAATAGTTGTATGTTTTATATTTATAAATGGAGAACCCATTGCTCAAATAGGAGTTATTGAAAGTTCAAAATTAATAAAGCTAAAGAATTTTCTAACAATTAAATTTAATAGTGAACCATTTAGCGAAATTCGTTTATTTATAAATTATAAAGTATTCAAGTTATAAGTATTTAAAAATGGCATATTTTAATCTTTTTGACACCTTACAGTCCCTAAACCATGGACCATACTAAAAAAAAATTTAAAAAGACACTTATTAATTATTAAAATCTATTTGATCAATGCAGATTCAACCATTCTGCTGTAATGTAAATTATTTGAAAAGATACAACCATTTAACCTGAGTTCAGCAGTTACGATCGCATATAAATGAATATTTACATTTTTATAAAATAAAAAAAATTGTCTTTGTATAGGTAAAAATTAAATCCTGATGAAGTACTTTCAGACCTATAATAGAATATTACTTTATTTCACCATTGGTAATTAAAATTAATTAGATTAAAGCGTGAAAAAATTTTGAATAAAAACAAATACTAAGATTTACCTTTTTAATAGTTTTTAACAAATACAGTAAAATTTTTATTAGAAAAGATACTGAAACAGAACTGAGGAGACAACTGAATAAGTATTGAATTGAAACATAATTCTAGTTATGTTAAAAGTAAAAGAAATAACTACTTCTATTTACCACTGAATAACTACTGAAAAAGTGCTGAAAAGAACTACTTTCAATAACCAATTGAAAAAGTATTGATAAAGTGCTGAAAATAACTACTTCCATTCAGTACTGAAAAAATGATGAAAAAGTTCTGAAAGGAAGTATAGAATAACTTTCAATGCATTAGTACAATAGGTATGAATTTGCCAATTGGTATTAATTTCAGTAGAAAAAAAGTACTTCCATTCAGTAGTGGAAAAGTACTTGTGAAGTACTTCTCTGTTTCATCACTTCTGAAGTACTTATGAGTCATCAGGGACGTAAAATCAGGGACGCAATTTACACATCTCATACAGTTTATCTGCGTATAGATAAACAATATTGAATGCATAACTTTGTATACATTTGTTCATATAAGCGTATGTTGAGTGCTTGACTTTGTAGTACTAGAGTATATCTACAATTTTGGTGTGTGAGACGCTCAGGGTATAGAAAGATTTTATTAATTCATACAAACAGTTTCTCAATATATTTAGTTATTTATTTAACTTATATAATAACTAAAATTAATTACTTATTAATATTATATATACAATTAGCCGCACTAGCAACTGGAGGCCTTCGGCCATATATATTTAGTTATTTAATCAGTTAATTGCTTTAATTTTTTCTAATCTGATTAAAAAATTTTGATCTATAGTTGTGAAAAAAACATTTTTTACAATAATTTAATTAAAAAAATTACTTAACTAATTATCGTACATTAACTACTTTGTATCGTAATTTATTTTAATAAGAATTCAACAAAAAAGTAATATGTAACACATTTAACAATATATACATACATAGTGTACTTCTTATATAAACATCGTAATAATAATTTTAATTGTAATAATAATATTTTCTCATACAACTAATTAAAATGATTTATAATCTGTGTAAAAATTTAATTTTTGTCGCTAAAAAATCTTGACAATAAAAAAATAAAAAATAAATTTATTAAATCATTAAATAATTCTTTTATTAATATGTTTACAAAATTTAATGCGTATCATTTTTTTGAATTCCTTCATCTTAAATTGAAACAATTTTTAAGATTAACATTTTTTGGTTATTTTTAAAAAATATTTTTTAGATGGCGTTTCGAATCTTTGCTACCTATGCATTCACATACAAAATAATATAAAAATGTCTCATTTTATTAAATTTTATTTTTCTTATATAATTTTAATGAGTTTAAAATCCAAAAATAACAACAAGTACAAAGTTTAATTTTTTATTTTTAACATTACATTTTTAATAATTTACATATATAGGTACGTATTTGTACACAAATATTCTATTTATTCGATGACTGTAATTTGGTATAATGAGTAAGACAATTACTTGACGTGTTCCATTATACATGTAAATAAAAGCTTTTCGTACTTCTGTAATATTCTAGTGCATTTTGTTAAAAATTGTCAAAATTTTGTTTTTCTTATTTCATTTGTCAAATTTGTACTTTTAGGGTTAGGACAGATTTCTGTATTAACATGTCAAACTACATTTAAAATTATTTTAATATTAAGTTTTAAATATTGTAATGTAGTTGTCATTAAACTAAAAAATGTATTTGAAAGGTATCTACTCGTATATGGGACTATAATACTGTAAATTAATTCCTCATTTTACATACATCAACATAAATTCAAATTTTATTGAATATTTTTAAAATATGATAACGGAAGATTTCCGAATGTAATCCTTTTTAAAACCATCCCATCCCTTAATCTTGTACTTTTTTTTGTAATCCCAGATCATTTCATTATGTAACAAACTTAGATTTGAGCTTTTTAAATATCAATTACTTTTCAAGTATGTTTTATAAATATCAAGTGTTTTCAGTAATTAGAAAAATCAGTAAAAGTAATCAGTTTTAGTAATTAGAGTAATTAGTAAAACGTTTAAAAATTGACAGTCAAGCATGTAATGAAGTTTGAAGAATTTAAATGCAGTGCTGCTAGAAACATCAAAATTGACAGATAAAGTTTGTTGCTGGATATTGAAAAATCGAAATTTTAGTACATGAGAACAAGACGGTCTATGACACCTTAAATACTTATCAGTAACATTAATCAAATAATGAGATGAACTTTTTTTTTGTAAAAACTTTTGTTTCACAAAAATACATATATTTGACAATAACTCTTAGTAAAAACTCATCACTTATCTGAAAAAATTATGATTTGATTCTTAGATTAGTAAAAATTAGTTTATCATCTGACCGATAGCTCAGTGGTAAAGTGACGGCTTTTCAATCGAAAATTCTCGTTTTCAAATTCTGAACGGATCATATCTAATAAAAAATATAGTGCATATTAAAAAATAATTTAATAAGAAGTCCAAATGTCAAATAGGAAAAGGATTAATATTATCAAGCAATATTTACTACTTTCTGGTACTACAAATAAATAAATAAATTAGTTTGTACTCGGATTTGTATTTTGAATTATCTGCAAAAATAAGACTTGCCAATTGCTTATGAACTTAAGTTTGTAATTTAATATCTTCTTTTAAATCTTTAATGGTCATTATTTCAGATGTCCATTTTTTTTTTAATTTATTTTTTGAAATTTATTTATAAATTTATATTGAAATTCTTTAGATAAAATACTTTCACTTTTGTTTTTTTACAACTTATTGTAATATTGTCTAGACAATAATATTTTTAAGTTGGTTTGTTTGCAACCAATTAAAAATATAATTTTTAATAACAACTGTCAAAATTTAACTGTTAACTGTCACATCAATTAGTTTAAATTATAGGCAATTGTAAAGATTAAAGAAAAAAATCTGATTATCGTGTTTTTGTTATTAATATTTTGTATTTTTCTTCATATTAAATTCTTATTTTTGTTTTTATAATTTATTGTTTATTTTTTGAAAATTTTTTGGCAAACTTTTTGAAAATTCTTTTTTATTTATATTTTTTGTTTCATTTTGGTAAATGTTAAATTGCACGTCACATTATTTGACCACAATACAACAACCGTTCTGTTTATTTATCTTTATTAATTTTACGGTATTATTTACTGACTCGTAATGGCGCCTATTACCCAGAAAGTTCCGTTTTGTTGTTCATTTTGCGCCAAAAATTCATAACAAGTGGAAATAAAAAAATAAAAATGATAAATAAAATAAAATAATTTTTAAAATTTCTTAATTTAGAAAATTATAAATTTCATAAGCTTTTATTTGTTTGTAATTTTTTTTAAATTTAGAATCCTGACTGAAATGATATTTCGATATTTTAGAGATTGACTAATATGTATTTAAATATGTAGGTATATATACATAGGTAGGTCTAATATTTATATAATATGAGTTTGACTGTGAGATACATATTGAACGTGTATATTTATTTTATGTAGGCTGAATTTTGTTTAGAATATTTTTAAATTTTAAATTTTTTTTAAAGAAAATGTTTTTTTGCCGGTTAATGACTAAAAAATACATAATAAACACACAATCATTAAATATTTTGTTTGTTTTTATTGTGAACTTTTTTTTGTATAGTATTCCAAAATCTCATTCATGATATTATTTTGGTTCGATCCATTCATAAAATGTTTTGTTTTATTGCTATTTTTGTTTTTTAATTTTTGTTTGAAAATATTTTTGCATAAATGATCTAACAAATTTTTTTTTGCCTCTTACGAGTTTTTTTTATAGCCTATCTACAATGACGCTCTTGTTCCGCCCTCATAACGTAGTCAACAAAGGAGTGTACAGAATGAAATGTACATGACAGCGTTTTTTGACATTGTTTAATTTACTAATTTCATTTCATTTAGATTTAAAAAATATTCAATAGTTTAAAGTTTATTTGTATAGCTATTTTGAATACTCGTTTGATATTTTTTAACCCAAATTAGAAAAAAAATTAATAATTTTACTAATTTTTTATTCTTCTAATATATTTTGTTATTTTTTAATAAAAAATATTTATCAAAGTTCAATTATTTGACATTTGAATACGTAGAGAAAGCGAAAAAGTTAAAAGTTAAACAACTTTTTTAATGACTGCGACATGGCTGCGTTTATTGTAAACACTTTCATATAAATCAACACATTTAACTTAGTTTGACAGATAGCTAGGTGTAGAGAGCGAAATGAGAGCGTTCATTGTAGATAGACATTTCTATAATAATAATTTTTATATAAAGGGTTTTGTGAATTGAAATAATTTTTATAAGTTGTCTTCTTAACCTACAGACTGAGCAAAGTACGAAACAACTTCAATATTGGTTCTAAGAAATATCTATTTTCATCCTCTTATATATTCTTATATTCTCTCTAAATCTTTGATATTGACTTTCCAAATTTGCGATATCAGTCGGTTTTCTCATTTTAATTAACTTTGATTTGCATAACTCTTATTAAAAATAATTACTAAAAAATTAACTAGGATTCGTCTATACTAAATGTAATATTTAAGCCGCTTGACTTCAGAATCTTTTTTATTTCCTCGACTTTGGCTTTGTTTTCGAATGACATGCGGTGCATATATTTTATATTAAAAGTATTTGATAAATTAAAGTAAGTTTGAAAGTTTAAATGCAAAGAATATTTTCATCAATAGAACATCAATGACCTTAAAATAACGAATCTTAGTTTGGAATGGTGCTGACTCTAATCGTCCAAAGTAAGTTTAAAGTGAAAAGCTTGATATTTTTCATTCATTATATTTTTAATATTATAACTGTAAATTTATATATTAACTGAAAATTTAGAATTTTACAAAAGGGTGGGTGCAAGAATGTGTATTAGTCTGACTTATTATGCGGAAAAACTTAAACTTACATTCGAGTTTATTAAAGCATAATGGTTTGTCAATCGTGGAGCATGCTTTCATTTAATGTGCTCCTCTCTGTTAATAACGTTCGATACTACAATTTGTAAAAATTCAAAATGATAGGTTCGTTTCTGACCTTCCTTCAAATTCCCCTTCACTAAAATACTTACTCCCTTAATAACTAAGCCTACATTTGTATAAAGGAATCCGCTCCTAGCGTTTAATTAGTTTCTATTAAAATTAAAAAATTACAACAGATAAAAGTCAAAAATGATTGTAGTTCGTTTTTTCAATATACATTTTAATTGGGAGTTTAAATTTGTAATTTTAAATTTCATTTCAAGGCCATATTACGTGAATTAATTGATAGTATAATTAATAATTTAATATCTTAGGTAATTTTATTCAGAAGATTAGTCATGGGAATATTTATTAAAAAAAAAAAAAAAAATTCTTAATTATTAATTAATAAGGTGATGTTAAAAATTTGCAATTACAAAAATTTTATTTAATTTAAATTTCAGAAAAATCGTGATTATATGTAATTATTAGTTAATATATAATTATAAATTTAAAATCAATTTTTAACACGTTCAGTTATTAATTATAATTATTTTTAAAAAATTTGTAATAGAATTAATTATCTAAGAAATTTTAATTTTGAAACCAATATAAATTATGTGTCACATCTTTAAAGTTAATTTTTATTAGAGAGAAGGTGAAAATTATGAACGCTAAGTGTAAAACGATTCGAGTAGAGCGAGCACGATTCATTCAAAGGCGCTTGGAATTTCATTCACAACTTTGGGCCAGAGCAAAAATAAAATTAGTAATAAACTATGTATAACTCCCACAAATCTTGGGGTATACCAGACATCAAAGTTCATATAAGCTAGGGAATACCCCCAAACTTCAAAGTTTTAATACCTGAATGATCGAATTATTAATTGGCCAATTTCTATAATAAGAAATGACCTAATTTTTAAAGAATTGGTTAAAATCAAATAAATATTTACAAAATCAATACTCTGAGAATAAATGTACTAGGTATCAAAAGTACGCACTATGAAAATAATAATATTATTAATTTACTTTTTTTAAATAAAACATTATTATAGTATTCTATAAATAAATCGTAGATAATATATAAGTATTTTATTGATATTTAACTTCAAAATACATAATATACAAGTATTATCTATAATAATAATGTTGTTATCAGACATTGTATAAATCATTTAAATATATTCCAATAAAGATCATTGTTCAAATGAATTCATATACATATATATATATATATATATATATATATATATATATATTTTATGATTCTAACTTACTACAATATTGTTATTAAAATGATTACAATGTATTTTATTTGATTATGAGTTTTTTTTTCATATTTTTAGGGTATTCCCCCTTACATTTTTTATACCCGTATGCCTATAGGTCAAAAGGGTATACTAAATTTGCCATTGCTTTCGTGACGCAGAGAAGTAGGGTGGGTAGATATAGACTCAAGTGTATGGATCATATCTGAATTGAAAAGTAAATCGATTTAGTTTTTTATGTCTGTCCGTCTGTCCGTCCGTCATCTCGATAACTCAAAAATTAAAGGAGCTAGGATTTTAAAATTTTCACAAATTTGTTTTAATGCAATAGTTGTCATCGCTTTTGAAATCCAACCATTTTAGTCCACGGGTTCGAGTACCTGCCATACAACTTCTTTTTTTATATGAGTATTACTCTGTACCTATTACAGCTGCGTGTCTGAATTTTTGCCAAAAGTAATTAACAGGATGATATAATGGTTATATTAGGTTATACGAGTATCCCAGAGTTGACACAGTCTACTCCACTACACTCTTCCTCGTTTTTTATATTTTAAGGGTATTCCCCCTTACATTTTGTTTTATTTAGATATAGGTATATCTGAAAATTTTGCAATAAATATTAAATCGTTTTTGAAATTAATTCATCATTTTTTATTATTTCTAATAAAAATCATAAATTAGTTGAAAATGTGTAATTAAATTACTATAAAAATTTTTTCCAAAAATTATTTATCTTGTAATTTATTTATTTAGTAATACGCAATAGTATTCAATCAAAAAATGGAAACCTTGAGAGAAAATTCATAAAATTTTCCTTTATAAATCCAATATTTTATACTTAGTTCTATTTTAATGTTACATTTTTTTGCCAATATAAAATTTTCAATTTTAATTCTCTACTTTCCTTGATTTGTTTGAAATTAATTGATTTTTTTTTTACTTCCATTTTCGAAATTTTGGGTCAAGGTCCTTCAATAAACAAAAGCCCGGAATAATAAAATTCTTTTCTAAAATGAAATTATATACAAAAAAAATTGAACTACTAAGAATTGAAATTAAATCAATATCCAAAAAAATCAACATGATAATCATTAAATTATAATGAAAATAAACAAATAATGAAAATTTTAATACAAAAAAAAATTTTGTAATACTGGCAATCTTTTTAAAATACGATTAAGTTTGGTCTTTTTTAGGAGTTACACTTTTTTTTCTGGTATACATAAAGACTATTTTAGGAAAAAACTTTCTTGATTTTTTGTAATCCATATACTTGTAATAAGATTTGGATTAGTTTCAGTCATATTCGAATTTTTTAAATAAAAAAACGTTGTATATTTTTCAGTCTTAATTAGGTTGTGCTTATTTCAATTTGTCAAACGGCCTAATTCGGAAACACATGTTTTAATGTAACCTATAGATAATAAACGTTCTGCTTTAACGCATGCATTGCTGCATGTTTCCAATTCAAATTTTTCTTTAAAATGTCATCGAATTCATTGTATTTCCGTAAGTTAAAAATTCGCACATCTAATAACTACAACTTGTTTCGCGCAGCGCTCAAAATTCGAGCGATTTTCGCACTTCAATTCCTACTTATATTAAGAAATAAATAATTGAGCCGCGACTGGCAGTTTTGTGACTGAATAAGCCGATAAATAAATATGATAATGACTTAGAGCATGCGCAGTTTTGCAGAAAATCTATCATCCACACATTGATTATCTTTTTTAATTGAAGGAACTTTGGATTTTATAAAGTTCATTAAAGTGGTTTGTTAGTTTTCTAAATGTCAAAAAAGTGTTGCCAACCTATTAGACTGAGCCAAAAAACATATAATGTTGTGAAGACTTATATTTAAAATGTATTTAAAAATTATATACCAGCCAAATAGAGGCGGACTGTGAACTCTAAAAAAAAAACCAGTTATATTAAAAAGTTTCCAATGAAAATGTTTTCCATTTAGAGTGAGCCTTGTACAGTGCAAAGACTTGTACTCGGTATAGCCTATGATCTATTACCAAAAATACGCAATCGTCAGCCTATATTTAAACAATTGTTTAAAAATAAGATTACCTTTTAAAAGTTATAATATAAAGATACAAATTCAAATTGTATGTAATTATTTTTATATCAGCCCCCATATTATTTAA
Organism: Dolichopus griseipennis; assembly: GCA_963082915.1. Taxonomy (NCBI): domain Eukaryota; kingdom Metazoa; phylum Arthropoda; class Insecta; order Diptera; family Dolichopodidae; genus Dolichopus; species Dolichopus griseipennis. The sequence goes on along the minus strand of OY720444.1, from coordinate 104,202,429 downwards.
ATTAAAAAAAAAATAGCACTTTATTTTATTAATTTTCCGTTTAAATTTGATTAGTGATAAATTTTTTGCGCAAAGACTTTCATTTTACATCGCAAAAATGTTCTAATTAATTAATTTCGGTTGAAATTAATTATCATTTGAATATAGCAGGTATTAACTGGTTTAATTGAGAAATTTCACTTATATATTCAAAAAGAAAATTAAAGCGGGGTGAAAATAGAAAAATAAAAACTCTGAAGTCAAAACAAACAAAAAAATTAAATTATCGCATCGAATGATTCAAATTAATATATCAAATAATAATAATACTATAAGTCAGTTTTTTTTCCAATATATATTATATATATATATATGTACATTCATTAATAAAGAATTTTTATAATAGATGTCACGCTTGACTTATACTGCGCATATTGACAATTTATTATTGTTTAATACTTTCATTCATTTTTTTGAAATTTTAGTTTTTTATGTTTTTTTTGTAAATTGCTTTATAATAGTAAAGTAAATAGTGATTTGATTACTAACTACTCGAAACTATTGATTCAACTTAGGGTCGAAATCTATTACAATAATCTATTATTATTTGATTAAACTTTTATACAAAAAAAAGTAGTAGATTTTAACTTCAAAATTTTAATTGTTAGTCCACGCTATCAGTTTTTCATCAGTAGTTTTGGACTGATCATTATTAATGAATGATGACAGTTATAGAGTACACATACATCAGTTTTTATTTCAGTATTTCCAGAAATTAATGTGTATGGCATATTAATTTATAGTGTGGGTTTTTAAAATTTCAGTTATAAAATTGACGAAGCGAATCTTAACCGTCAGTTTAAAGTACATAAAGAGTTATCAGTTAGCCATTACCGATGAATGATGATCAAAAAAATTCTTTTCTGTCAGTTTTCTATCAATTCTTCAACTATCAGTCTTTCCATAACATATTCTGAATCAAAAACAATGTGTTAACACTGAAAGCCTGTGCAGCTCCTTATGAATATGCTCCTATATGATTACTGCTTATGTCGAAGGAACTTTAATTTGGTAAAAAGGGATTGTTATTAAAATTCTAATTATGTCATTAAAAAAAAAACCCTTTAATCAGTCTATTAATAAATTTTTGCAAACTTTTCATATGACGTTCTAATTTAATTAAATTAATTATGAGAATTTGATTAAATACCTATTTAACCTTGAATCGATATGCAATAAAATAATCGATTATTAGGTTAATTTATATCATTTTATCTAGAAATTTGATTTCTTAGAAAATGTTATCAATATAAGTAATGGGTTATCCCTTATCATATTGTAACTTTTGTTACTTGCACATGAACATTTTTCAATTGATTGAATACTTATAATAGTTGAAAAACATAGAAAGTTTAAAAATAGTTTTGAATTTTTTAAATTAATACAGTGTTTTCAAGAAATTAAGATTGATTAAATCTTTAAAAAGCTTTTTTCTTAACTTAGACACTTATTGCTAATTTATACATTTTATTAGAGAAAATTAATTAACACAATAAACTGACAGTTGTTTTAAATTATCTGTTTAAGAAACATTTTGTTAATTTATAGTTTCATTTCAAAAGTTAAAGTTATTGAACTTTTTAGTTTTTGCTAGAATGTACGTATTACATTTGTGATTACTTTAGTGATTACTTATGATTATTTTGTTATAATGTACGTATTACCTTAGTGATTATTTTAGTGATTACTTATGATTATTTTGTTATAATGTACGTATTGCCTTAGTGATTACTTTAGTGATTACCTACGATTATTTTATTATTATGTACGTGTTAAATAATCACTAATTTTAGTGATTACTTATGATTATTTTGTTATGATATACGTATTACTTAGTGATTACTTTAGTGATTACCTACGATTATTTTATTATTATGTACGTGTTAGCTTAGTGATTATTTTAGTGATTACTTATGATTATTTTGTTATGATGTACGTATTACTTAGTGATTACTTACGATTATTTTGTTATTATGTACGTATTAGCTTCTTAATTAAATATGAAGTTTCTTTATTTCATATTTATACTAATTTTTATTTTTAATTAAATAATTAAGAATTATTTACAACTTAGTACTAGAATAAAATAAGTTTTGCCCGTTACTATGCCTTCTATCTGTTGTAGCATCCTACAATCAAAAGGAGTAAAATTACTACCGTTAAATATAAACGTTAATTCAAATTACAAAAATAAATGTAAACAAAACTATTTTTAGATCTATGGAAGTAACAAATTATGAATTATTAATTTTATTGAATATTGCGACATCTTATAGATAGAATATGATATTAAATTTTTATGTCCGAAATTTTTAATAACTTTAAAAAGTAGGTACTTATTAAAATATAAATTAAACGAGTACCTATTACATACAAGTATTACTGTATTACTTATAAAATATAACAGCGATGACGAATCTAAAATCTATTTAATACTAGTAGTAGATTCACACTAGTTTCGTAATAAACTGTTTTAAATATTTTTAGTTAAAATAAATTAATTTTTTCGTTGTAAAAAACGTGATCACAAATTGTTTCACAAAAAAAAAAATTTTAAAGCTAAAACAAAATGTTAAAAATGATTTTAGGAACTAACTTTCTTTTATATTAATTTAAATTAAACATTTTGTAGCTTTTCAGTCATTTTCAGCAGTTCTTATTTTGGAGCATAGCAATGGTTTTATTTTTTTAATTATTCTTTCCTATAATTGAGTAAATTAAAATATTTTATTGTAATTCATCTGGCATTGTTTATAATTGACGCATTTAATAATAAATAATTATTAATTAATAATATAATTATAACACGAATTGTTTTTTAATTATTATGCGAAATAAATATGCGCGTTCAGAATTAAATTGACGCGAATTTGGTTAACAATTTATTACGTAAAAAATATAAAATCAATAAAGTTTTGATTGTATTGATCAATTTGTCGGAATCTTTTTCGTATAATTAAGAGGATTCATGTGATTTATATAAAAGCAATTACATTTCCAGTATTTAAATTTTTTTTTAATTACTTTAACGTAATATTGTTTTATTATGTGTTATGTTCATTAGACACAGTTCAATGTTCCACAGAAAAGTTTTTAATTTTGCCCTAAGAAAATTTTATAAAACCAAGACGCCTTAGGAACAATAAAATTATTAATTATACTTATATCGGCAAAATAAAACAATCTCTTTTACATTGATTGTCACTTTAATTTTAATTTAACCCTGAACTCTTATCTTACAATTTTTGATCATTGCATGGCTTAGTAAAACTTTGGCTATTCAAACTTTTATACTCTGCAGTAAAGTAGAGTATAAAAGTTTTAATTTTGTTGTTTTTTATCAAAAATTAAATAAAGAACATTTTAAATTAAAGACATCTTTAAAGAAATATTAAAAAAACCTTAAGTTTTAGTATTTGTTAGGTTATACCTAGTCATTGCCCAATTTATAGTAAGGCCATACTTTGAAGAAAATTAACATAGATTTTTACAATCAAATGTTTTACTATTTATATTGCAGCTTTTATATTTTTTTATTGAAATTTTTAAATATAACTTAACGAATAAATGTCAAATGTCAAATGTCAAAATTGTTTCAATTGTCAAAATTCATTAGAGCAAACTTTTAAATATAGTTTATATAAATATTAGCTGGAGTCTTATCTTATTATATGAGGGAAAAAAAACTGGAAATGTCAAATGCAATTGAAAATTAAAATGAATTATAAATATTTATTACTTCCCTAAAAAATTTTTTTCCTAAAATAAATTTCATTTTTAAAAATGTTCTGTTATTTTTTATTATTCTGCTAAACTCATAAAATTAATTATGACATTTAAAAATATTTTAATCATCTTATTTATATTTATGTATGTTTGTATTAGTGTATTTGTTTAATTCATTCATCATTAATTCTATTTTGAAAAAAACAAGATTTACACTCTAAATTTAATTTTGCTATTCAAATAAAAATGGATGATGTGTTGTGTTGTATCTCAAGAATGAGTATAAATGAGTAATTTAATAAAAAAAAAATTTTATATTATATTTAAATATGGTAAGATTTTTGACATTAGAATCAAAGACCAAAGAGGTTATCAGTTAGAAAAACATTGGATTGTGGGTGATTCTCGTGCCCATTTAGATCATGAGTACTTCGAATGATTACTAATTTTTTTTTTAAAGATATTGAATTTATATTTTAATATTATTTTATTTTTGAACTAAATATAATGACAATGTTTTTTTTTTTATTTTAATTTTGGTTATTTTTAGTTATCAAAAAGTAAATTAAAATGATTAGAAAAATAATTTTGACATACGTTGAAAACATGTTTACTGCAGGTCTAGGTATTTTTTTTTTTGTAAACAAATTTTTAGGTTATAATCTTTTATTATCAAAATTTGAATATGTATAGAGTATTTTTTCGGGGAATTCAGAAGACTTGATTATATTGTTGACTAAAAGTGACTATGAACCTTCAGTTAGGGTTAAAATATTTTATTTTTGACTTTAGGGAAATTTATAAATTTAATTTGAAAGATTAATTTGATATTTACCTAAATTATATGCTAAATTATAAATTAATGTTAATGAGTACTCACGTTGGTAAAGCATGTATCACGATGCTATTGAAATGTTGATGAAATTTTAGTAATACATATATTGTAAAATTGATGTCAGTGTCTAATAAATCAATTTAGTATTGTTGAAATTCTTTGCTATTAATGTTATTGGAAAAATCGATTACTAATTAATTTTTAGCATTAGTATGTTAGTATTTAATATTTAACACTTCAAAGTGCCAGTGTTTAATAATTTAAAGTAAATTTTTAATATTTCAAATGGCACTTCATTGACTGCCATTTGAGTGTTCAATAGGTTTATAGTAAATGTGATTGCACGTAATAAGTCCAATCAAATTTTATCGAATTTTACGTTAAAAAGGGTAAAGTTATTTAATATTGAAATGTATCCCGACAGTTGGAATATTTTTTAGACTTATTTAATTTATTTTTATTGGAAACACTTTTTTGATGAAATAAATCCGCCACAATTTTACACCGTTTTTCGTAAAGTCAAATGGGTCTATCTTGGCATTTTATAATATGGTATATTGTATAAGTATTCAACTTTTTTGGAAAGAAAACTCTAAAACTAATTTTTAAAACTTTTTCCCAATTATTTTAATTAATTAATAGATATTTAATTTCAAAATGTATTATGTTGGCGATCGATGGCGTAATGGTTAGGACGTCGAACTTTCGATCAAAGGGTCTCAGGTTCAAACGGTGGTTGGATCATATCTAGTAAAGAAATATAATTTATCATTATAATAGCTTATATCATAAAATATCTGTTCCACCATGAAAGGATAGACTGAATTGCTTTGCTTATCACATTGTATGTGCTAGGGGATGTAAATAATTTAATAATCCGTTATTAGAAGTAATTGCATTTGATGGTTGTGACTAATTTCATTAGGATTTATTTTATACAGCCTGTAAATATACAATCAAAAGGTATTTAACCCTTTAAAATTATATTAAATATTTAACACTTGAATGTGCAATTACAATTTATTTTGATTACTTTTTAATTATAAAGAATATGATATAGATTAATAAAAAATCTTTATTTATAAATATTATAAACTTTTAGTTTATGTAAACTTAAAATCTATTAGTATAACCTTAGTGTTATATTTTTATATTTAGTCACTTTTTTTTTGAGTCGGGTGATCTATTTCTGGTAATAAACTTATCACTTTAATAATAAAATTTTAAAGCTTTAAATTGTTTACAAAATTATTTAAGGAAAATTTAATATGCGGGGCTTTGTTATTATTAAATTTTAAAATATATTGAATCATTAAGTATAAATGGGTGATGATAAGTATAGGTTATAGGTTTGTGGGAAAGGTTAATTTGTCTTATATTTTTTATTTGTTCCTATGTTTTGTTTCCTGAGCTAACATTAAAATTGTAACTATTTTTAGTATTATATATAATGATAAGCTATTTAGGTTTTAAATAGTTTCTAATGTTCTTAAGTTTCTTTTTTAACATCTGTTGAATAACTTTAAAACACCCGACCCTCCAATTAAAATCATTGGGGATGCTCTCAGCTCCTAATTAGCATTAAGTACATGTAATCTTATCGTTGGAATTTAATTTTAATTAAACTTATTATGAAAATTTTAATATCATTTAATATGTAATTTTATTATTCAACAACATATCAGATTATCATATGCGTGCTTCAACATTATTAATATTTTATTTAATAAAATTAACTCTTAAAATTATGACGTAGTTTGTTCAGGATATAAACACAAGTATACACACACACTTTAAATAATTTATAATTTATTAATAGTATTATACAACATCATTATTAAATATCAATAAATTAAATAAAAATTAATTGAATACATAATGTTATTATAAATTGTTTAAAATTGACTAAAAAATATATTTATAATGGAGTATAATGAAATTAATTCAATAAAAATTGCATTTTTTATGCAATAAACTGGGGGATTAGTTATGTAAATTTTCATTTTTTCTTAGAAATTTTTTAGCATAATTTTTTTTTTTTTTGAAGTCAAGACAATTTTTTTTATAAAATCATTATTTTAATATGACAGCATGATGTAGAAACATTTAAAATATTCAGTTTTAATTAAATTATTATAAATCCATTAGAAAATCAAAAAATATACTTTTAGAATAAATACATAATAGATATTTAATAGAAACATGCATCTTTAGCATGATGCACATATTTATTCTATTTATAAATAGAAATAATTGCGCGTGTAAATAGTTTTCAAAATCTCAAATAATTTTTTATAAAATTTTTTCAACATTAAAAGTTTTATTTTAAAATAGCTAATACCTGGTGCGCGTTGCTATGCCACTCAATGAGTTTTTAATTGAATTTGACATTAATTAAAAAAATTAACTCAAAAAATATGATTAATCGTCGTTTCAAAAAAAAATTTGAAGTCAATCTGTCAAACAGTTTCCAATTTCCAGCGCAGTAAAGTGAAAAATCTTTAAAAAACTGTTGTCCCGGAATAGGTTAACGGAGCTCGACAAACTTTCTTTTGGGTCAAAGCGGTACTTTGCAAAATCGGGCGAAATTTGTTAAATATTAATATTTTAGAGTTCTAAATTTATAACTTTAGATTTTCTATTAAATTTTCTATAACTGGGTTTACACTCTAAACTTTCTGTAACTCTTAAATATTTGTTTTTTAAAAATACACTCACATTTATAATTTAATTTAAATAACAGCTGGAGTTTTAAAAATTAACTATTGTGCCGCTAAAAGTATGCAATTGCAAAACGTATTTGCTCATTTCAATTTATTTGTTGAAAAGCGTCTGTCAAAAAAGTTACGAAAAATTTTGACACTAGGTTTAAGTTATATTTGATCTAATAACGTTTGTTTAGTGCTGGTTACTAAAAACCAGTTATCGCGTGTGCCGAGGATTAGAAAATAGATAATTTTCAAAATAATGCAATTTTTATTTAAATATTATTATTACAAAATTGCATAATGCCATTCTTTAGAAGTATTACTTAATAGAATGCTTAAAAGAATTAACTGTCAATCAAATTTTTTTATCCATCCATTTGTCATAATAATATTCAATTTTAACATGCAATGCCTTGATTATTATTAAATTTTTTTATTAATATTAATCGATTTTTTTTATTATTATTTTTCACATAACGCCATTAAATTTCTTTGGCTGTTTTAATTCAAAGGGATTATTAAGCTTATTAAGTTTATATTTTATTCTTTTTTTTTCATTTATAATAAATTGGCGGCAATGTTTTTTAATTGTTTTTTTTTTTTTTTGAAATTTTTAAATATTTTTTAATGGAATGTGTAATTATTGTGCAATGTTTTTTTTTTTATTAGATTTTTTTTTTATTTTTTATTTTTTTTTTTACTTTGTGAAAGTTGTTTAGAAAGTCGCACAATATAATTATTTATTACTTCTATATGGTGTTAAAGGATCCCATAAAAAAATCAAATAAAAATAAAAATAATAAATTATAAAAAATAAAAATGTAGGCATTGAAGATTAGAAAAACTAAAAACCTATAAAAAAAAAGACAACATAAAAATGCGAAATAAAAAAAAAACAAGTGTCATAGAAAAAAAAATGCACAAAAAATGCAGAATATATGTATAAAGATAAATAAAGTGGGATGAAATAAAGCCCAATGAAATAAAGTCAAGTAATTCTTTCCTTCCTTTAAATTCGAATAATATTATATTTTAAGGTGGGTGTTACATTTATAAATTTTTACAAATTCTTAATTAGGAGGATGTTTTCAGATTGGGTTACAAAAGTCAGGGTTGTCTCTCTTTTTCCAAATTTTGTATTTAGTTACACAACATTGTATTTAGTTATATTAGTTTTTATAGAGGATGTTATAGAGGAGTTCCGAGCTCTGTGTTCAGTGGAAATACTATAAAAACCTTTTTGTGCAACATTTTTTGTTGGTTTAGACCTCTCTATCAACTAAGACCTCTCTATATAGTTTGGCTTATTTTAAAGTTCTAGATTCTTAAATATACCATATATAGAACCTCTGTCATCTTCACAGCTATGAAGATTCGATTTTTATATGATCTCTAAACAACCACAGATTTGAGAAGAAAGTTTATAAAAGAAATGACTGGCCTTTATTACATATAGAATTACGAAAAAGGGGCAAGCCTGTTTTGATAACCCTTTAAAAGATCCTTTCTTCGTGCTCATTTTATTAACACAATCCAATTTTGAGTAAATTTGATTTTACAGGCCACTTAACATCTTTATATATACATATTAAGTAGAGATATTAATTATTTATCAACTGCATATAATGGATTAATATATAACAATGCACTTTATTTCATTCGATATTATTTCACTGCACCAACATAAAGCGCTAAAAGCTATAAAGCGTTTAATTTTTAATAAATATATTTTAATATTTTGTGTCATATTTTATGTAATCGATTGAGAATTATTATATTTTATAATTTCTATATATATATATATATATATATATATATATATGTGTTGTATGTTGTGTATAGAGTTAAATTACTGTAAATACTTGGTACTTATAAGTTATGAATAGGAATAAGAAAATTTAAAATTTTATTTTAAAAAGTAATATTTGCATTTTAAATGAAGAAGATAAAAATGAACAATAAGTAGTTACTTGTATTTATATTTGATTTTTTTATTATTATTAAGTACTTCTTTAAGTGCGTGTTTTATTTCAAATACCATTTTGTCATTATTCATTAGTACCCGCGGAGGTGAAAGAAAATTCAAGTAAAATAAAAATATAATTTAGTAAAAAAAAAAGTCTTTGAAAGGTTGATGTCTGTCATTTCAAACTAAAGATAAATAAGTTTTTGTTTTTGTTATATAAAAGAATATTAATCATAAAAATATTAATGATTAGTGATTACTGATTACTTTTGTGATTTTAAATTTGTATTTTTTTGTTTAGGTACAAGTATACAAGAACAGTGTTTTATAAAATTATAGAATGAGTCGTGGAATTATTTAATATACATTCCTATTCGAAATTCCCTCGTAGACTTTCTACGAAAAATTGGCTACGCTACGTACAAAAACTTTTAGTTATTCTAAATTCCCTCGTAGAAAATTAAATTTACAATGGCAACTTTGACGTTTGAATTCAGTTTTTTAAGTAAAAATGATGATTATTGTTTTGTTGTAATAATTTTTGAAAAGAGTTAAATTTAAATATTTTTATAAAACAAAGTTAACTAAACAATTAAATAAAAATGTAAATCCATTTAAAACTTTTTATTTATATGTCCAAAAGTGAACTGATCACGAAATAAAATGAAATACGAATATGGTACGAATGAATATTTCTTTCGTAGACTTTTGCATTTTTCTTAACGTTAAGTCGGAATTGTAAAATGCCACATTATCTATCTAAAAAATGCTAATCGGAAACTTAAATCAGTACTTAAATTCAGGAGAATACAATTTTAACTACATTATCACTAATAAAATCGCTTCCTCATTTCATGACTAGCTACTTATAAATGCTTAATTATTCCTTTATAAACTAATTTAGTGCAGTGATATATTATATTTAATTATGAGGAAATTTATTTAAGTGTTAAAGAAACTAATTCAATTACAGAAAATTAGGAGTTTAATTTTGCTTGTAACTGTATATATGCTAATGCATATATTATTTGCATTTTGGTTTTATATTGCAATGTCGGTAAATTTTAAATTTTCTTTCACTGTTCCGATCCGAGTAGGTGGTAAAAATTTTTTCTATTTTAATTCATTTTATAGTTTTATTACACTTTAGAGATACTTTACTTTTCTTTAATTCAGTATCGTTTTTTTGCTTCACTATATATTTACTTTTTAAAAATTTTTGAAAAAATGTGCCTAATATTAATTATGTCCATCTGTCTGTCCAGGTGTTTACAAAACTTTTACTCTACTTAAAATAAAGCAATGAAATTTTAACCATGAATGGTTATCTGGAACAGATTCTTTAATATTATATAATATTATGTATGGATAGTAATTCTGTGGAAAATTTTGTTTGTAGCCACATCCGTTACAAAGCTGCAAAGCCCAAAATTTTTAAATGTTCTATAGTTAAATTCTTAAAACACTAACTATAAGGTGTGTCTTTAATCTAGAAACCTCAAATGACGTCTTACAAATGTCAAATATGTCAAATAAACATACAGTTTTGTTCTGTGACATTTTATTTAACCGTTATGCGAAACTCAATTATTTCAATTTTGTTTGTCCTCTATCTTCCAGATGGTCTAAGTTAGATATTTTGACAGGAGTTAAATAATTGTATGAGTCATTTAAAAAATTATTTTTGTATCACCCACCATTAAGCAGTTGAAAGGTGTCATAAACTTAAAATTCGCTAATTTAACAACTGCAACTTTAACTTTTTTTTTTGAATTTGTAAAAATTGAGCTTTAATAAGCTTTTCTTAATTACAAAGGGGTTCCTTAAAATTAATGAAAGTGTTACCCAAAACTTATTATCGAACATTCTGTTATTTTAGAAATGTGCTTTCTAAAAATCCGTGATATTTTTCATTCCTTGTTTTATATTATTATTTATTTTGCAATAAAAATAATAGTGTTACAATGTTGCAGTAATCACACCGTTATTATTGTTTTTTTTTTCGCGGCTTTATGTTTAAAGGAAAATGTCTGCTATAAATTGGATTTTGCTATCGTCATCTTTTGAAGTTTTTCAGTTATCAAAAGTGTTTTTTTTTTTTGGCTCAAATTTTCAAAGTGTCTTAAGGTTTTTTTAACAGTAATGTAAGATGAGGAAGCAATTATAAATTTTATATTTTTGCCTGTTAATCTTTTTCGGATTTTCACTTCTATATTTTGCATGAAATTTAAATCTTTTCCTTAAGTGATTTCGACATTTTTAAAACATTAATTATCTAAAGTCTATACGAACATTGTATGTTGTTATATATATATATATATTTATATATATGTATATATGTAAAATTAATTTTATCTAACTTCAATGGTTTTTTATCACTTGACGTAGCCACATTTGTTTTTTTTATCTGAAATTGAAAAATTCTAAAATTAAAAATTTAGGTGATTTCTTATCTTGTGTTTTCTTTTAAATTTTTCAAGGAAATTTTTGTTACACTTGTACGAATGTTTTGTGTACATGTGCCTAAACGTAGATAATAGAAGGTGAATAGAGTTTTTATTTTTCAGTGACATTGTACAAATATTGATTCATTTGTTTTTTTGTTTTTATCCAGCTTATTAATCATCGCTATTGAAATTCAAGTTTACATATTTTTTAAGGTTTCAGACATATTAATTAATGTCTTAGGAGTTCATGGGGAATTGAATACTTTAGTTTCAAAAACGGTTAATTTCCATAATTAGTCGAATTGAAATTTTATTTAATAAATTGTTTTCCTATTTTATTCAACAAAATTCGGGACAAATCTAAGAGCAACTAGAGAAGGAATCCCCCTGTGAATCATTGTAGAGGGAAATCACCATAGAATCATTGTACAGGTTTCATCTAAGTAGCGGTGGATATTACCCCTTTTTAAACTTAACTTAGAATAGTCCTTAAATATGTTTGTATTGTTCGGTTTTAACAATTCGGATTCGGAAAGGAAATAAGGATAGGATTTGGGAATTTTGATCTAGATTCTATGGTCTACATTATGGAAATAAACCAGAAACAAAATTATTGACAATTATCTGATTAATGAAAGTCTCATGTTAGTGGTAAAGGCAGCGCTTTTCATGTGGAAAGTCTCGGGCTCAAATCCTGGTCAGGTCATATGATATCAAATAAAAAAATATCGTAAAATTGTATAATTATATTGTAATAGTTAATATCGTAATAAAAAAAAAAAGATAAGATATAAATAAATCTTTTGTATCATAATAGATGGCGCACAAAATTAACATTTGTGTATTCATAATCTTATACAATAGCTTCAGCCGAGTACTCAACGGCTTGGTGAATATAACGATTAAAGAAACTGAAGCCTATGAAGCATGGAGAAACTGAAATCCCTATACTTCTTAAAGGAGTGGAAATGTATAAAAAAAAAATTTTTTTTAAGCAACTCTTATATGAGAAAATTAAATCGAAAAACTGAAGCAAAATTAGTTTGTGCTCAAACTAATCCCATATCCCATATTAATCCCATAGTCGAAGTTTTCTGAAATTTTTATTTTTAATTTTCAAAAAGATTCAGGTTCGCTTCATGAGATAAAAATAATAAGATGATTCGTTTAACCATCAGCACTGATTAAAATAATTCAATTATTTCCAAATTAAAAATTATAAAGCTCCTTATCAAATAATCAGATAATTAAATTATGTTTTTTTGACAAATGTCAGTTACGTCAAAGTTGTTTCAGTCAGTTACGTATAAGTTATTAAAAAGAAATTGAATTAATTGGTAGTTTAAATTAAAAGAGTTTGGAATAGATAGATATTAAAATAGATATTAAAACTTGTAAAACGCTTAAAAAACAAATTAAATTTCAAATAGTGTCAAAATCAGCTGTCTTTAGTAATTCTAACAAGAAAAGTCTCACATAATAAACTTTATTATCCGGTAATAATTTAATTGGGTTAAGTTTAATATTTATCTGGTGAGGGGATCTATATAGAAATTATTAATTGATGTCCTAGTAATAAAATTAATAATCAATATATATATATAAATATAAAAATGTACAAAAAATATGAGAAACTCTTCAACTTATTACATTATAAAATTCTTTAAAAATTAGTAACTAAATAATTTTAAGATTATTTTTTTAAATATTTTCAAATAAAGTTCAATGAACAAATAAATCATAATCTGAATTAGTAACATAATTACATTTATCAAAATATTACATTATTCAGTAGTTCAAATTTATATACATTAGTCATTACATATATATATATATATATTCAGTTTAATAAATTTTCTAGCATTTGTAATTAATAATTACTATATATTTCAATTAAAAATTTGTAATCGTGGTGAATAACGCTTAATTTAAGTACTCGTATATTTAATAATTTTTATTTACTTTGTATTATTTGGTTTTTTTTTTTTTTTAGAAATAATTAAATTTTAATATTTATTTATAGATTTTATTAGAAAATATATTTTTACAAAAATTTTGATGATGCAACAAATCACATATTTGCAATATTAACACTTTGTTTTAATAAGCTATTATGCATTCATATATTGTAGAACGATTACTTTTCTAAAGAAGCATGAATCCCAAAATAGTTTGATTCTATTAAATTTAGTTATTTGTTATTTCAATTTAATATATTCGATCCTGCTGATTTGTTTGACAACCAGTTTCTTTCATTTTGGAGATTTTAATAGTCAAAATTCGGCACGGAATTTACTATTCTGTGGTGCTAAAATACATTTGTATTCTAAACATGTTTTATCTGAATGAATTCTTTAATTTATTTTTTTTTTATCTTTCATTTTCAATGATTAAAATTAGTTTATTCTGTCATAGAAATTCTTTGCAATGCCAAATAATATTCTATTCTATTCTATTTTGAATTAATACAGCTTCATTGTGAAATTATGAGATCATATTGTATATATTAGTCACTGTAAGACTAATGGAATACAAAAACAAATATAGTAATCAATTCATTTAACTATTTTATTACATTTTATTTGATTTAATTTCTGGTTTTTCTTTTTAGAATTTTTTTTTTAAATTTGTGTAATTGACTAAAATGCAGTAATTTGTCCATTCATTTATTAAAATTTCAATTTCTTGAATATTTGCTAGTATTAGCGCTTTTAGATTTCGGTTAAACGATCTTAGAGTTATAAGTCATCCGATTCGTAGAAGGCCATAGAAATGTGAAAATTTATATAATAATAGTAGATGGTTATTAATGTAAAATGGTTCCTGTCAAAATTAATAAACCAGAAAATTTTGAATGAAAAATTGCATACTTTTAGGGCAATTTGGTTTAAGATTGACATTTGTATTATAAAATATCTTATGATTCTTTTATTTAATTAAATAAACTTTGGTAGGTGTTAGTAGATAAGTATATTTTAATAAAAATTACTAATTACACTAGTTTAGTACAGTAGCAGTATTGTATAAATTTTGTTATATAAAAAATACAGAATTTCTCAAATTTTAAATAAATGCAAAATAATATTAATTAATGTAGTTTTTAAAAAAAATTAATTGATAAGTCATTGTGATTATTATAACGGGCAAAAAATTTTTATAAATGTATTTTTTTTTTATAAAACATTTTTTGTAACATTCTTTGTTTTCCAATATCTTTACATTATACTAAACATTAATGTGAACATTTCATCTTCTTGTTTTTTTTTTACTTTTTAAATCTTTTACCTGTTTTTATTAGTGTATTAACAAAATTCCATTCATTGCAACATCATACCAAAACGAATCACACAACAATTAAAATTTTTCATTTCTAATTTAAAACTAATAAAGAAAATTAAAATTAAATTATCACGTTTTGTTTTTATTGTAATTTTTAAATTATTATGACACATAATGTAATTAACATCAAAGAAAACCATGTGCATGTTGTACAAATACAGATTTCCTTATATTTTTATTGTATTCTCAAATTAATTAAAAGAAAAATACAAAGCATTAATTAAAATCAAGAGGGTTTAAAAGTAAACCTATACAATTTAAGTAAAAGTACAATTACCCGTACAAGTACAAATACCCATTACTTTATCAAGTACCAGTATTACTAAGATTTCAATACTTACAAAATTTGAGTATAAGTAAAAGAATCAAGTAAAAATAATTGTAATTTCAAGAAAATAATTAAATTTTGAGTTTAATTACTTTTGTAATTACTTTCTGATATTTGAGTATTTTTCGAGTAATTATTTTCCAAGTATTCAGGTATTTTCCAAATATTTTCGTTCATATTAATTTCAATTCAAATTTTTTAATTTTAATTATTTCTATGTAATATACAGTTTATATTCTATATTATTAAATAGTTTTACATACATACATATATTAGTAAATAGAACTAGAATGACTGATACACAATATTGATTTTAAACATTTTGTATTTAGTTAAAAATTTTTAAATTGTTTTGCATTTTTTATTTATGTGCGTCATTATGAGTATTTGGCGCCATTTATTTGACAAATGAAAATTTTAAAAGAAAGTTAGTATATATACTAAATACTAAATAAAATAGATACTATAATTTATTTATTTTCTATCTACATTCATTGATAATTTACGTTTCATTTGTTCCTACATATTTTTTAAATTTAGACTTAATTATGGTGAATATGTATATATAGAAAATAGAATTAATTGAGATAAAATGTTTTATAAAATGTTTTCCTGATTTAATGAACACATTGTTGTACATAAATACAATAACGTAATGATGTTCATTTGTTTTCTGTTAATTTAATAAAGAGAAAATTTTTTAAAAACGTCATAAAATTCTTGTATTTTTAAAACAAAAGAATGTGGGTTTGAGTGTTTTGTCACATTTCGCTTTAAATTGAAATAATGATGTTTTGTGTGAATGTATATTTGAAAATTGATTACGTCTATTGATTACCTTTAAAATTTTCATGTTTTGCAATTTCATTTAAACCCTAATAAATCTCAGAATCTCATTATTTAAACACGAATAATCTAAATACAGGCTCTTTCCATTACATTTTCCATAACTTTTCGTAATTTTTGATCGATGTTCTGTTGTGTACTGTTCCATTTCCAATTCCCCAAGTTTTCTTCACAAAATTCTGAAATAAAAATAAAAATTATAAATAAATTTAAAAAGTTATTAAACATTCAAATCATATCGGTCGTTTTGCGCGCCACCCTGTAGCATATAACCCCAAGAATATTAAATCTTACTCTAACTTTTTATACTGCACTTAATAATTACTAAGTTTTAACTTTACCATTTAATATTAATTCTTCATTGTTATTTTAAGAGGTTATTCTAAATCATGATTCCTTTTTTTAAAAATTGTGTATTTAAGTTTGTATATGCCAGATTCAGAATCAGATAAGATCTTAAAATCAAAAGCATCTGAGTATTAAACGTGGGTTCTGTTAAAAAACCCCAGGTATATTAAAAATAGTCGAAAATTGGAACTCGGATTTATCGATTTTGTGGTTTTTGGATTTTGTGTAGTATGATCAGAAAGACTCCTATAACACTCCTATATTAATATGGTCAAAGAGGTACCATTGTATCCATTCAACCAATTAAATGGGTAAAAATGCAATTAAAATTAATTAAATGATATTTTTACAATAATTTTAATTTTTATTTGATATTAATAGTGAAGTTTTTCTTTTATTTTCTTCAAATGAATTGTGCCGTTTATTAAAAAGAGTCATAAGAATTGTCATAAGTGTGCACTCTCCGGGGTGGCACCTACATGAAACAAATATTAAATTAAATTTAACTTTTAACACAAGTTTCAATTTTAATTTTACAATTTTTTTCTATTAAATTTAAGTCTGTTTTGTTTTCTTCTTAAGTATATATATATATATAAATATGTATATGTATATGTATAAAATCAAGTAAAAATGTTCAGCAGAGAAATAAGTTAATAAAAATTTATTTTAATTTTCCCTCATAAAATCAAAATTGATTTAAATAAATATTATTATATGTACGTAAATTGAATTATTTTTATGGGTTATCGTAAAAATAAAAATTTTCCCCATCTTTTTGGGTTTTTTGGTTTTTTTTTTTGGCGAAATGAAGGCGGTTTAATTTTTAAATAGATAAATTTTGCATATTCTTTATCCATATGGCCTGTTTATCCATTTTAAAATAAATTGGCAAACAGCATTAGGGAAAATTTAAAAAAAATTAAAACAAGTGTTTTAAAGGGCAGACCTATAAAACGTTACTTATAATAGAAAAAATATTGGAGGGCTTTTCTGGCATTGGTTATTGGGGTATGTATTGTAGGTAGGAGGAAATCTATGGGAGACTTAAAGCGTTTTTTATTTATTAAGAAGTTATTTGATGTGTAAGGGATTGGGATTTGATATTTAGAGTATTAAACTTTTGAAGGTATAATTATTTATTAAGAAGTTATTTGATGTGTAAGGGATTGGGATTTGATATTTAGAGTATTAAACTTTTGAAGGTATAAATCTCGTCATCAAATTCTTAGAAATGCTTGAAATATTTTGACCTGTTGAAATTTTAAGTCAGTTCATTTCCTTTGTATTAGAAGATTATTGGGTTAATTACCTCAGATCAAAGTTAATAAATGATAATGGTTAACAATGGGTTGTACTAAGAACCCTATAAAGAAGGAATCAATTTAGAAGTCGAAAACAGTAGAAAAAAAAAATTTAAAAGCATGTTTCTATATTAATATTTTACTTTAGATTGTCTAAAAAACATATTAAGTAGTGTTATGTTGATGCTTTTTAATTTAATTGATTTTTAAGTCTGGATGACACAGTCCTTCGAGGGGTTCGGGTTCGAATTTATCTAATTTTTGACTGGACTTAACTACCATTCGCCATTAGGTCAATAATTAATAAATTATTAATAATAATAGTATAAAACCAATATAAAATATAAACAAATAATTTAATTGAATATTATAACTCACAGATACAGAAGTATACTATAATTCAAATAAATATTTAATAAGTATAATTGTATATTTTGGAATCTAAGGCGTTTCTATCCTTTATAAGATCTAATTTTGTATCTTATTTTTATGTGAAATACTTAAAAAAATATAATATGTCTAGCGATCTCCTTTATCTTTCAAATGGTATCTATGGTAAATACAGCCTTTTGAGCCTACAAGTTGAACAATTGTAAAGTGTTTTGTTCAATACTCTTTGTTCACATCGAATTTAAAGTACTTTTTTTTAATAAATAAAGTACTTAATTTATTACTTACACTTTAATTACCCATTTTTAAATGTTTTTATTTCAATATTTTGAAAACGATACATAATTAACTATTTATTCAAAGTAATGGCAATTTTCTTAATAAATTTTTTTGTCATTATGAAAATGGAAAGTTTTAAAACAATTTTAAATACCGTTTGTATCCCATTATAAAATATTTTATTTTAATTGTTTTTGGATTAAAGAGATGTTGTACATCATGAATGATTTTTTTTTTATCTTACAGATTAAAAAAAACCTTTTCATTATTATAATGAGCATTTTAATTTATAAATAAAATAAATAATTAAAAAATTTATTTAAAATTGTATGTATAATTTATAAAATTTTAATGAGAAAAAAAAAGTTATTTATTAAAAATTAATCGCGTTTTCCGATGAAATTTTAATTTTAAATTTAAAAAGAATTAATTAATAGACGGTTTTAATTTTGTAGAATTATATAAAAAAAATAACTTTTAATTAATTTCATTTTATTTGTACTTTTAATTCTATTGTTGTATTTAAATTTTAAAATTAAATTTTATTAAAGAAAATGTACTTTAAAATTTAGGGATGGTAAAAACAGCAATTAACATTTTAATTCAAATTATAAAGAAATATGTTGTGTTGGTGTCACTTTGAAATTTGAAATTTGAAATGCCATTTTCAAAATGTTGACATTAATGATGTGTTTCGATGATGTGTTGACATTAATGATGTGATTCGATATTTGTGATTCGATGGAATGAAAATTCAGAAGTAAATTCACTCAGTTATTTCAGTCACTTGAGTGGAGGCTCACTAGTATAGGGGTGTGGAAATGTATACATATATATTAAAATAGCGAATATAAATATTTTGCTATACCTATAAATCAAATTTTACTAAGCAAATTAAGGCAAGCATATTATAGCAACAATAAAAATAGTTTTTATCCCAATCATGAGTCACATGTAATTTTCACCCAATTTGTTTTGGCAGCAATGTGAGATATTTAACACATTTTTAATTAATTATGATAATTCTATGATAACTTGCTTATTAAATTACTGAATAACATAGCTGTTGATTTTCAAGTATTTTGTACTTAAATAAACGAATCAGTACTAGTATTAGTACTTGGAAAAAATATGAGTATCAGTAAAAATACTGGTCCTGGTACTCACCAGTATTTCGAGTGTCAACCACTACTTAACAGTAGTAATCAGTATTACATACTGGATTCCGGTAATTTCTTAAGTACTTATTTAGTATTTACTCTAATTTTGGTATAAGGACCAGTATTTTTATGGGATGGTGTCATAATTCCAAAATAAAATGCCACGAAAGATAATGAATTAGTAGGGATTTTATAATTTGATTCAAATGCAGGGATATACACCTTTTACAGAATATTTATTTATACGTGATATGTGAGATTTTCAATTAAGAGGGATTTTAGATTTGGATTCAAAAGATCAAGATTACCGTTTCTTCCAGATTTTTTATTTTTTTTGTGGAATTTTTAATTTTTTGGAACTTTGTTTTTTGGAACTTTATATTTTGGAATTATGTTAACGATATTCCTAAAATGGTAAAATAGATTGTTTTTTTTTGGAATTTCGTACCCAACCAAATTTTAATTGTTACTTACATTTTCTCCAGTCCCCGTATTAGTATTTAAATTTTTTTGAATTTTTTCTAGTATCGGTACTTGTACTTGACTGGTACTGTTACTTAAAAGTCACCAACTCTGCTGAGTAACTATTTAGTTAATGGATTAAAAAAGTGGTATTAAGTGAATCGATATAGTTTTGAAAATTATTATATCATTTAACAACTATATAGGCTTATATAACATATGATCTAGTTCGATTATTAATTTTCGCTTTATTTGTAAATAAATTAGCATTATAAGTGCCAATATTTATAAAAATCAGTTATATATTTCATTTCCATTTATTATTTTTCATTTCTCACCCAAACAAAAAATTAAAAAAAAATTATACCACTTAATTTTTTTTTTCGTCCTACTTTTAAATTTTTCCAAAATAATTTTTCATAAAAATTAATATAAATTTTAAAAAAGAAAAATGAGTTTATTATTTTTAATTAGAATTAAAAATTACTCTCATCCCAAAAAAACTCTTCTTTCTAGTCTAATTTAAATTTTCATCTGTTGAAGAGTTCTCAATTTGGATCAAGTCAAAAGAATTATAAAAAAGTTGTGAATCGTCCTCTTAAAAAAGAAAATTTGTTTCAAAATTTTGATTGACATCTGGCATAGTTTTCATTTTTCACTCAAAGAATTGTTCTTGTTTTTTTATATAGTTATTGTTTTGTGAATCTGCCACTTCACTTCTTCTTTTGTAAATTAATCATCTTTCAACTTAAAAAAAAAAAACACACTAAATAATCAAATTGGTAGATGGGTCATTAATACTTTTTCATCTATTTTTATTTTAAATTATTTCATTTTTATTTTATCTCTAGACGCACTCTTTAAGTTCCACTTGTTTTGGGATTTAAACAAATGTGTATATGAAATTTATTTACAGACTTTTATTTTGTTTTATTTTTGAATTTAGGTGAAATGATCTTATTTTTGGTAAAATTGCAATAGGAAATTGAGTTTTTAATTATAAACTATATTTTTGCCACTTTGTTAGTATATAGTAGATTCAAGGAATATGAAAATCCCTGAGTGATGTTAGGTCATCAATCAGAGAGATATTGACCCAAATCATTAAATTCATATTTTAACCGAATATTGTGTAGAATACTCAATAGATATTATAACAGGTGGCTTGGGGATTAAGTAATATACAGTTCGTAAAATTTTGGAAGATTTCATTACAAAATAAGATCGAGGCCTATTTATTTCATGAATTTTTGTGCAATGCAACAGTTTTAAATCCGTAATTTTGTTTTTAATAAATTTTTGTAGTGAGGGAAAACTAATTTCAAGTTTTCGGAGTGATGGGTGCACTGAACCTAATACGAATTAATTGACGAAACTGGTATATAAAAGGAAAAGTCCCAAAATAATACTGGCCGTGCATATATTAATATTCCGAAAATTTTCTAGAATATAAAACTTAATCGTTTCAACTAAGCACTATCTCATTCAAGAATTGATAATTATACAATGGAATAAAAAGTCAGCTTAACCAACTTTAAAAGAACCTGTTAAGTGCGAATCTTTAAAATTGTGTATCAACAAAAGATAATTTTCATAGTTGCTACACTAATACTGCCTATGACAACTTACGAGTTAGAGTTACAAATGTTCTAATGTACCAAAAGATTGATTAAATTATAAATTTACAATCTGAAAAGAACATTTAATATAGGAAAATCATAGGTCTATTATTAACAACAAAAGTAGGTGAATATACCCCTACTAAATACATAAGTAAAACAACTTGGACATAGTCATGTTTCTTTCATATCCTTGAAATATGAGATTAATTGGATTTAACCAGTACCTCCATAGACTCCTATAGTAGACCCAGTATATATCAGAGTTAAGAAATACACAGAAACTTAAAATTTTGAACAAGGATGCTCTATCAACACAGGTGCCTTCAACATATCCAAATGAGTGATGAATATTCAATGAAAAGGAAGTGGTTTCGGTTTTAATTAGGTATTCTGCCCTATTTCTTCTGCTTCTGGAAATATGAAATAGAAACTTCAAATTATGAAAAAGGGCTTTTTGCGTCATGATTCAACTATTTCATTGAAAGTGAGATAAATTGAAGTTGCAGTTCAGGTCAGCCCGCCTCATTTCCCGAAAGTGCAGAGTACTGTTGTTTCATCACTTCTTTTATTTAAATTTCGTCCCTTATTAAATAATGCACGTGTTTTTGTATTGTTCTGTTTTTACAATAAAATTTAATATTAATAAATAAATTTATAGTTATAATTATTAAATAATATTAAAAAAAAACCCATTAAAAAATTTATAAAATAAATATTAAAACAATAAAATTTTTTGGGATTTAAATCGTGAATATTTAATTCACGACTTTTTGTATATATATATATATGTATGTTTGTATATATGCGTATGTATTGTTTGACGTAAAATTTCGCAAAAATTGATTTTTGAACTTTTAAAAGATATTTTACTCATATATGTATCTTATATATATATATATATATATTTATTTACTAAAAATAATTAGTATATGTGTAAAATCAAATACGGATGAATTATCTTAAAAAAACAAAAACAAAATCTACACGTTTTTGTCTTTTGTGAAAACAAAGAAATTCAAGAAATTAAACAAAGT
The DNA here is from genome assembly GCA_963082915.1 of Dolichopus griseipennis. Lineage (NCBI taxonomy): Eukaryota > Metazoa > Arthropoda > Insecta > Diptera > Dolichopodidae > Dolichopus > Dolichopus griseipennis. The sequence goes on along the minus strand of OY720444.1, from coordinate 104,179,596 downwards.
TTGCAAATAAAATAAGTAAATAAAAATTATTAATTTTATATTTTGATAATAATTCTTTAGTTCTGTTTTTAATGAGGTAAGCGTGTATTAATTTTTATTTTGTTTTTGATTATTTAGCATTAATTTGTAATGAGAATTTAAAACAAAATGGTACCTTAAAGCAATGGTGGTGTAAAATTAGAACGCAATAAACCTTTAGTTTAGAAGAACTAACACTGATTCATTCTAATTATCTTCCCGCTAAATAATTTTCTAAACTTAATTTTCAATCAAAATTTGTGTGACGTTTTTTTTAAAGCTAATTTGGTTTTTTTAATTTATTTATTACGGCTGCGTGAAAAGAGTCCGCAGGAAAAAAGTCCCATAAACCAAAAATGTAAAATGTCCCCGAAATTCCTTTATTTTTGGGACTGACTTTTAAAAAATTGTATTTTAGGAACTTTTTGCATATGAATCACTCAACTCACATTTAATATAATGAAGTTTTCCAGGCCCAAAACGCCCGCTGAACATATTATTGAAATCCATCCTAATTTTCCACCCAACTTTGAAACCCACCCTACCTTTTATTGATAAATATTAAGTCAGTAACAAAGCATTTAATATAAAGGAGACTGTCGCTCTCAAACCTCGCTAAACAAACTATTCGAAACCTGATTTTGTATTGAACTCTGAAAACCCTCTTTTTCATACGCAACAAATCATTTAAATTGGGGACTTTTTTCCTTTCTTTTAAGGACTTGTAATTAAAATATGTATGTTTGGACTCATTTTAATTTTGTTTTCGGGACTTTTTTTGTGCAGCCATTTATTACATATACTCTTAAAGAATTAAATAAATTTGAAAAAGTTTGACTAATAAATGTAGAAATAAATTTTCATTTAAACATTCAATTAATGAAAGTGGGTGTAAATACCCGAAATATTGAATCACTTAAGATCAAATTAAATAACTTGTAATTTGACTTTAACCCGCATTTAGTCAATGATTTAAAATTAAAAGTTTTTAGTCGTCGTAACTTGAAGCTTTCCTCAGAAACAACTATTCATACACAACAGATACTTTTACAATATCAGTGGAAGTAATAAATTATAGATTTTTGGTTCAAACTGTGAGTCAAATCTATATTACGTCTGAGGTAATAATGTCATAATAATCTTTTTAAATAAAATTGTAAACGTTATTAATCGATTACAAAATATATTTTAAAATACTATTATTAAAATTTATAATAATACGATATTAAAACTAAGATAAGATTATATTTTTGTAATGCAGTGGAATTGCTGTTATAATCAAAATTGGTCGGGTACGATAAATCGATTTTTAATATCTTGTAAACCAAAATCTCGTTTTGTCTTATTTATAAATGCCTTTTCTTTCGGAATTCCTTGATTCACCCACATCATATACATATATATAATTTCGTAAGCTCGAATTTTTATTTTGGGATAGCTCGAAAATTAAAAGCCCGATCTTCAGTCGCGCCTTAATTTGAAGAAAAATTATAATCGTGTCTGCAAGGCCTATAGTTTTTACTTTAGCAATGATCACACCAGTCAATTATGCGATTATATGTGTAGGCCAATCTAGTATATGATGTATTTAGATGAGTTTTGTATCTGAGTCTTTCGCTCCCGAATCTGCGCCAATTAAATTATTGAAGTTAGATTTTGTATCCAAAACTATAATCAAATGAATTACAAGATTTTAAAAACGAGATAACGCAGTATCGTTCCACCCCCAATTAAAAATGTTATTCGATTAGAAAGTTATGCACATAGTCAGAGAATGATGCAACAGTTAAAACAGTAGTTTTATTTTATTAATTCAAGATTGACTTTAAAACCCAAGATTCCGTATCAAGCCTTTTTGAAAAACATTTAGGTTATGATCAAATTAGCACTAATTTGGTAACACTTCTCTTCATCCATCGATAATTCGATATCTCAAATCAAAAAAAATTCCCTCATACTTAGTTTTCCTTAAGTTTCCAGAAACTTTTAAATTAAAATACGACGAAGTCAATCATGTTTTTATTTAATCATAATATTTATCATAATCTTATTTTGTTTTAAATTTTTATAATTTTTTATTGACATTTTATCGTATAATAATAAAAATTCTTGAAATTATCGTACAATTATTACATCTTATTTTATATGAATATAATCTTAAATATTTGTTAATAAATAAAAATTAACTACGTATTCTTTCTATATTTTCAGGTAAATCACATTTTCTTTTGTTATTGTTTTCATAGTACAGGTAATAATTTTTTAATGTATATACCTATTATAGTTTGTAATAATTTAGATAAATTATATTATGTATGTATTAAAAAAGTTAAATTATGGTTAAGTAATAACTAACTACTTGGGTTAAAGTCTCAATTTTAAAAATAGTAATAACAATTTGACAAAAATTATTTAAATCTTATCTATAGTCTTATCTGCATATACATTTATTATTTTGATAAAATTTTTACATTCACTTACATGTTAATCGTTCAGTTGAATTTGATAACCTTTCAAAAGAAAAATATATACCCTGATTCTTGAAGGCGTAGCATACGATCAGTATCACAAAAGTGATGATTGGCTATTCTTGAAGGCTTGAAAGTGATATTGACGCCATGTTGTTGATTTGACGTCATGTCAGTTGAAAAAGTCGCCACGTTTGGCAATTCTTGAAGGCGTAGCATACGAAGTGATATCAATTTGGTTTTTAAACATCTGATATAACTGTTAAATAAATTAAATTTCTTTTGTCAACTCTGACATATAATATTGCTGTATGTGAGTTATAACATCAAGTGAAATTTTTACAAAATTTGATTTATACATTAGAATTCGATTTGAAAAATAACTTGAAATATGCGTATGTAAAATTACAAAAGTATGCAATATTTGCTCCCATAAGTTCTATAGATGCGAAAGAATCACTTAGATTAATTTCTTTTTATAAAACTTAATCCGAATTTTTAAAGAATTCATTTTAAATCAAATTTAAATGCATGCGTTCATTGCATAATAATTGCGCAAAATTGACCACTTTAAAAATTTTTTAAAACTTAAAAAACAACAATTTGTTTCTATTTAAACATAAATGAACGTCATAATACTTGTATATTTTAAAATTTAATATTAGATAAGAAGTTAAAAGTGGCATTTACTAGTAAAATCTAAATCCGCTTAATTATGTTTTTGTTTTTATTCGCCAGATGTATTTGCTTTTCTGGCAAAAAAAAAAAAAAACCCTAAACTAATATTTAATTTGAAATCATAAAAATAATAATTAAATAAAACAAAATAACGCTCATTTTAAATAAATAAACATATATATTAAAATTTTATTTTGTTAACTTTTATTAAAAAAAAAAAAAAAAAAAGCTAACAACAGCATCATCTGAATCAACGTTTTAAAAATAAACGAAACACTCAATCAGAAACAGAGCCTTCAAAAAATTTACATATTAATTATTTATTCATAAAATTTTAAATTTTTATCTTAATAATGCTGCATTTACGCTAATATTAAAGTTTAGAAGTTAAACTTGAAAAAGCTTTCTTTAAAATTTCTCTCATTAACTAATTTAAAAAAAATTAATATTTTGACATGTCTGTCATACAGATGTTTATTTGTGTAAACAGGTGAAAATGGCATTTACAATAACTGACGTTTGTGACATCATTACTGTATAACTTTACTATGACGTTTTTTATTTTTTTGATCAGATCAGATTCATAGGAAATCAATTCTGTATTTCATTACGCGCTAAGATAATCCATTTGGGGCTATTAATTATCTCGAAATGCGTTTGTCAAATTTATTAAAAAACTGTCAAATATCACAGAATTGTCAAAACAATATTTGTTTGGAGCACTGTTAGCTTTAAGCACAGATATTACTTGAAAATAACATTGCGCTATGTATATCGTAGATGAAATTCGACTTCAACAATCGACTTCTAAAGTGTCATGTGGTTTTTATACCAAAACGCTCAAAGTCGAATTCTTTGACTAAATCTACTTTCACCAGTTGAAACACGGCCATTTTGATTTAAATACTTTGTGCGAGATAATTTTTGACATTTAAGAATAGAGTACGCCATTCTTAAGTGATTACTAATTTATTTAAGGTTTAATTTTAAATTAATACTAATCGTAATCAAAGTTAAAAAATAATCATCCCTGCCTTGCATTTTAAAACTATAACTTAATAGAAACTTTCAATTTAAATGATTTTTACACCTTGTTTGCGATTTTTATTTTACGCTAAAACAAATTTAAATAAAACAAAAGCAAAAAAGTTTTATTATTCTGAGAAAAAATAAATAAATAAAATAAAATAAATAAATAGAAATAGAAAAAAAAAAGCTAAAATTTGTTGCAATTAGATATAAGATAAGTGATGCTAGAACAGAGAAATACTAAGAAAAATAATTAATTGTTAGATGGCGCCCATTGATACAGTTGTTGTATTTCAGTATTTACTTTTATATTTTAGTTGTATCGTATTTTATTAATTAAAATGCTTTGAAAGCAACAATGCTTTTGTTTTAAATTTATTTTCTAATATTATTTAAAAAATTACAAAATCAACAAAAAATGTTGTTTTTTTTCCTACTATAAAAAATACTATTTTGATTTAAAATACAAATCTATAATAAGATTTTTGTAAAGATTAAAAAACTTATTTTTGTATACAATTAAAAAAAACGTAAATATTTATTTGACATTTAGGGCATAATTTGTGTAATTTATTAACAGTGTGACCGTTCACTTAAATATCGTTTTTACAAAATACCGCTTTGAAATTAAATTCTCTCATATTAGAAAACTTTAGCTAAGTTTATTGGAATACGATTAGAAAATACAAATAAATAAATAAAAATAAAAAAACAAATAGTAAAATAACCGGCATGATTAATTTTATTCTGTGGTAGTCTGAGATATTTTGACGCCCACCCAAAGAAATTTTTTCTATTTGTTTTTATATTGTTATTTTTTTTTTTCTTATAATTTCGTTGTAAAATAAAAATATAAAAACATTTTTGATTAAAATTGTGCAAAATTGTGATGAAAATAATAAAATGTAGAATATATTTAGAATTTTTCAATCGGACAATATGTAAAATATTATAGAGTTTTCAAAAATGCACATTTAAAATTTTTATATTTTTATTCTAGAAATTAGAATTATTGACCTTAAATATATACTTTTTAAAAAAAACAACTTAACCGTCAAGACTGTCAAAGTCAACAAAGCAATGTATTGAAATGAGAATTCGTCAATTTGTTACTTCGAATATTTTGTGCATTTAGCGTCATAAGAAAGCTATCAAAGTTTTCGAAGGAAATTAAGGAAGGAAAGTCTACATTGGGCGTTATTATATTTAAATTCCAAACTTAAAATTGACAGTTAATATTTAAAATTGAAATACACTAAAATGGTTTTCACAACTGTCGTAGATTAATTTTTGACATTTAACTTATGTTATGACATTTAAAAGTTGTATTTTAGTATTATTTGACATTTACATTGAATGTTTAAAATTAAATTGATTTATTTTAAGCGCAGTAGAAATTTTATAAATCAACAGACAGACAAAGTGATAAATACGAGTAGTTTTTGTACAAAAATATTTTTTGAAAATATAATAAAAAGTACTCATTTGATTAATATTGCAAAAATTTGATGAAAGTAATAAATTGAAGGCTAAATTTATGATTTTTCATGGTGTATAATAAAAAATTGGAATAGAATGATTCCATAATATAGAATGACTAAATGGATGAAAATTATTTAAAAAAATCGTATATACATATATAGGAATCATAAAGATGATGTTTAAAGACATGAATTTATTCTGATTTTTTTAATAACTATTTTTATCTAAAAAATATTGATTTTTTTGTTGTTGTTGTATCTTTTATATGAAAATCTAAGGATTAGAAATAGTCTGATGAATTTATAAGGATGATGACTAAACTGTTATAATATTTAGGTTTATTTTGTTTTTTTATCTTAATAAAAGGATTTTAATAACTTTTATAATGAATAGTTATGTAATGTTTTACGATTATTTGAGATATAGTAATAAATATTTTGGTCTCCGGGATTATATAAGTTTTCTATTTTTTTTTTTGTTTGTTTTTTTTCTTTTAGAATGAAATGTTTTAATTGATGGTATGGTTGCATTTAATTTAATATTTTAATGTTAATAAACTTAATGTGATATGTATATTTTTAAGGTTCGAATAAAGTTTTATAACATTTTTTCATAGTCGCAACGTTACCCAGTTTTTATGTTGAAGGTTAGTATAATGTATAGTATAAAAACACTGAACTAACGGTAATTCCTCGTTGAATGAAGTTAGCTCGTATGTGACTTCTTTTTTTCATTTTTAAAAAGAGTTTCTTAGCAAATCTAAATCAAGTTCAATAAATTTGCTCTAAATAAAAGATTAGAGAATTGTGTTATTGACAAATAATTTTTATTATAGTGGGTGAAAAATGAGGTACCACGAGCTTCCTTTGAGAATAAAACTTTGAAGCAACATCCTTAATACAAATGTATAGTTTGGTTTTGATAGTAGAAAATAGGAGATGATTCTTAATTTTTAAAATATTAGTATTAAATATTTACCGAAGCTTCTTTGTTTCTAAAAAGTAAAATTTTTTCGTCGATCTCTGATCCTTTATTCTATTATTTGTCAGCATTTGCTGCATTTAAACGTCTTTACTCTGTTTCATCAGGCAATAGCTCCAAGTACTTGCGAGCAATTGCCAAATGAGAATATGTGGAATATTCTGGCCCAACACTATAAGTAACAAAAAACCTAAGTCAACGCACTGATGAATAACCAGTAGAGGGTCAAATAAAACGTAGAAAATGGAGATGGAAAGATCACACTCTGAGAAAAGAAGCAACAAACATTAAGCAGAATCTGGCTCTAAAATAGAACCACCGAGGCAGTCCAATGCGAAGGCGACCCAACTACACCTGGCGTCGAACAGCAATAGTTGGATTAGTTAAAAATAGACAAACTTGGGAGGAAATCAAGTGCAGTGCGAACAAACGAGAGTAATGGAGGAGGCAAGTTGACGTCCTATATGCTTTCACAACCATTAACAGAGGAAAAAAAATAAATAACTCGTATTTCCTATGTGGTAATTTTTCTATTGGTAATTAATAATGATGGTGATCCATCCATGGTGTGTGGTTGGTCAATATTTTAATGCAAATAATTGAGTTTAAACAAATTTTAGTGCAATAAAATTAAAGAAATAACGTAACAACCGAGGTATCTTTAAAACAGCAGGATTAGGTATTTAAATTTTTCACTTAATTAATTTAAAATAAGTAATGGTCCAGTACTATTTGCTTTTTTATTAATTATAGAAGAATGTCGAGACAGTGTGTGTGTGGGTTGTAAAAAACCAATTTTAATTAATTTTTTTAATAAGACACATTATATTTATAAGATAAATTTTATCTGAAACTAAACTATTTTCTTTATGGACACCATAAAAATTAACTTCCTGATTTGCTCTTTCTCTCTGTTTGTAAATAAAATTTACAATTTTTAGTTAAAAATAATTAAAAAAATTTTAATTTTATTTTCAAAAAAACCAAAAAATCTATTGAATTTTAAGGAAAATTAAAATTTAAAAACAATCGATCATTATTTGCAAGAAAAAGATTAATTTTATTGGTTTTTGTATGCTGTTTTTATTACAATATGTTTGTGTGTGTGTGTGTTTGCATTGACGTTTCTTTTCTTTGAAGATAAACTTTTTTTTTTTTAAAATTAATTTTCAAAAATTTGATGAAAAAAATCACTTTAATGGATTTTCAAGGTAGGAAAATAATTTGTTTTCACCTTTTTAAATTTCAAATTGTAAAAAAAAAAATGTGACATAAAACATAAATTAAAATAAAATATAACATTATATTCGTATTTAAATATTTTCCTGGTTTAATATCTTTTTTGTCCTCGTGTGTCTATATAAACTTCGTTGGGGATAAATTTGTTAATGTCATTTTGAAGTTTAAAATGTCTTAACAAAGGAAGGTTATATGTCAGATAGAACATCTGTTAGGACTCCAGAGACTGTGGAGGTTGAAGGTTATGATATTACATTTAATGTGTATATTATTTCAATGCATTGTTTGAAACTAATGAAAATTGAATGGAAAATTCCAATATTTTGGTATTCTGGAATTTATTTGAAGTGAATTTTGAAGTGAAAGTATGTTACTTTTACTTGATAATATAATTTTTATAGTACAATAAGTTCCTTGATTTTAATCCTTCATTAGTATCAATACTAAAAAATAAAAGGTTATGAGTTCCACGGTAAAAAAAAATATAGAATTTCTTTTATTCTAACAAAAGTAGTTTCATTCTGTCGAAACCGCATAAATTTGAAATTGTGTGTATATGCGTGTGTGGGTTGCGTTTGTACCTTTGTGAGCAAGATAAGGCGAGTAAATGCCACCCAATTTTAATGAAATTTGTTATGAATGCTTTTTTCGTCAATAGTAAGAGTAAGCTCATTGATGCACCGAATCGAACAACGGAATAGGGAAACTATTAAACAAGAACACCAGACTTGTCGTGAATCTTGTTTTTAACCATCGGAATGAGTTCACTTGGTACATAGACTATTAGTGGATATCTGTGAAGAGCACCTTTCATAAATGTGTTTTAGTATCTTAGGCACTTGAGATTTTAGGAGTTTCAGGAATGTTAAGTTCTAATAATTTATCAAAATCTCAACTGATTCTAATGTAATTTGGTAGGAACGTATATTTTCAAAAGAAACAACGATCTCACAGATGTGTCAAATTGGGTCACGGGATCAAGAGGATTCACATATAAAATTAACAGACTCTATGATACAAATCACATTATGCAAGAACAAAAGCTTATACATTCCATCTTGGATATATCTCTACGTTCTTAAATCTTAGGCTACTTTGATTAGTTCCAAATTTTTGAAACTTGGTTAAAGCTTTCATTTAAATATAAACTCTCGACTAAATCCTTCCTGTGTGTAGTTAAATGTATAATATAATTAATAAAAGTTTTAAGAGTTTTAATCGTATTTTATGTCAGGGACATGTCCGACTTTTAAATGTCTATATATATGTATTATTAATTACATAAATTTCATAACTTCATTTACAAAATTTTGGGGAAGATTCGGGAACAGAAAAGGAAAAACCTGAAAATAATTCCAGTTTACATATTTTTAATTACCTGAAAACTCATTAACAATCCCTTAATATTTTATTTTTATAATTAAAAACAAAAGTAATTATAAAATTTTCCTTAATATTTATTTTTATTTCTAGTCTATCTAGAATTAAATGATGATTGAAGGTAAAAAGTGCAAAATACTCTTTAATGTCATTTAATTCCGTTATCATTGAATTTTACTTAGATAATTATTTACTCAGATACCATACCATATGAAGATATAATGAAAATGACCTCTCTTCTCTCTCTTATTGAGTGACAGTTCAAATACAAAATTAAAAAAAAAAAAAAAAAAAAAAAAAAAACAAACAGAACAAACAAATTGTGGTGAGATAATTCAAATTTAGATCAAATATTAACCTTGTTAATTCTTAATAACAATACACACCTCATTAGATAGGTGAGTAGATATTAAGGTTGATATATAGACAAGTTGATAACTGAAACTTTTCTTTATTTTATTTTTCTAATATGTAGAACATATTTTGAGGGATTAGAAATATGTGGGGGTGGTTTTTCATAATTTGTTTATATTGCAAAAAAAAAAACAATATGAAAAATTAAAAAAAAATAAGAATAGGTTAATTGTTGTGGTGGGTCTCTTTGGAATGAAATTTAATAAAGAAAACAAATTGAATTTTTAAATTCAATTATTAGATTCTGTTTTGAATGAAAAAATTTTTTTTTAATATACAAGGTTTATAAGAAGTTTTTCATAGCTAATTAAGCGTGAGGAATTTTTATATTTAATTTACTTTGTTGATTTAAAACATATTGTATACTCCCAAACAAATTCATATAATATATATATATATGTGAACTGTAGTGGAATGTGAAAATTGAAAGTGAATATATATATTTGAGATTTCCATTAATTTTGGGGGAAACACGATATGAAGAACGGAAATAATTAACAAATTGAATGTATTAAAATAAATAATATTGGATTAGACAGGAATTTAAAATCAATATTTATGAAAAAATTTTTAAAAGTTGTCTTAAAATGGTGGTATAATTATATTTGAGGGAGTAATGCACGAAATTTTTTTTTAGAATTTTTAATTTTGCATTTATTATTTTTATTTAAAAAATTTAATGAAAGCAAAGTATAAATTTGAAAATTGACAGCCATATATAATTATCAGATGCGTTAAATTGTTTCCTCTTCCTATTGGGTAATAGAGTTTAAAATGATTCACTTTATTAAACTGTATGTGTTCAATTTTAGTCTGCGGCATCCACGGAAATTCGATGGGTGAATCTGATAGTTGAAGTACTATTATTTATACAAGGATTACAAATATTGCTAGGGACTGTGTGAGTTTCCTTTGGCTAGTGTGTGATTTTAACACACTAAAACCACAACCCTTTTTGAATTACAATTTAGAGTGTGACCTGTAATACAAATTAATAGAATCGCCATGAACCTCTTGGTTAAAAATTTTATAAATAATGAAATAACAGTAAGTTGATGCAACCAACTTAATAATACCACAGATAATAAATACTATTTATATTTATAATACCCTACACCTGACAAATTAAATTGACAGTTACACGAATCCCCATTTTAACTCATCTCACAAACATTGAGCAAACAGTACAGAGCTACCTTGTAAAAAATTTCAATTTTCAAACTTTATTAATTCCGAAGATATGCTGGTAAGGTCTTAGGAGGCATGTGACAATTTTCGGAACTACTACTTTCATTCCTCTCAAATTTCACAAACATAAAGGAAACAGGTCAGAACATCCTTGTTCCAAATTTGAAGGTTCTATCATTATTGATTTCGGAGAAATGGAGGGTTGGCCTTGATTCGATTCGATGAAAAGCTACCAGGGTTCGAACCTATGGTCTGATTCCACCGTTAAATTCAGACTATTTCTCAATCCTCGCCGGACTTTTATCATTAGTAGTTACCTGTAGTATTAATTTTATCAAGATAGCAACATAGTTTTTTGAGTTATCATGGTTTACTGACAGACGGTCATCGATAAATCGACTCAAGAGGTGACGCTAAGTAAAAATTATATAATATTTAAAGTTAATATCACCCTGAACTTATTTTAAGTGTAGTGTTACTTGTTTAAGTGTTATTTTAAGTGTAACATAAAGAAAAAGATATTTCTATAAATAATTTTACAGAACAATTGGAACAAATCTTAACAACTTTAAATAAATTAACAGATCCGCAATGAACACAACTCAAAATACAGGAAAGGAAATTTTAAATTGAAATCAAATAAACTCTTTATGATTAATGTTGTAAAATTTTTTTCACATACTAAAACTTGAGCAGACAAAACTTCAGTTTTGAAATTTTAATTAAAAAAAATTTTTTTTCAATCAAATATTTGCAACAAAATAAAAAAAAATTCTGTGCACGTGCACGCATGAACATATGTCAAAATAGATATAGGGTAATCTATGTGTCAGAACTCAGAACGAGTCATTTGCACAAAAAATTCCTGATTTTTTATTTAGAAAATCGACCAAACGCTCACTCATCATATTAAATGTATGTATTTAGCTGAGTGAGTAAATATGGGCAATCATCGTTTGTGATTCATTTGGAATTTGTTATAAAAATAAATAAGTTGTGACCAGTCCTCAAAGAATTAAAAGTTTTTATATACCTACTAAATAAATATTTGAATGAACTTTTAATATGATTCCATGTGCCATGCATGTGGTTTAAAATTTAATAAGTCACATACACATATTAAAAAAAAGTATATTCTTATCAAGAGAATATTTTTTTTTTAATAAACTACTCGTATATAATTATAATCCAAAAGTTTACTTTTCAACCGTTTTGGTCTAGACATTGTTATTATTATTTTTGTTTTTCCATTTTTTGATTATTTTTAATTTTACTTTCCAAAAAAAAAAATTAAAAAAATATAATAAAAGTCAGATAAAGGAAATTAAATTTGCACAATTCATAGTTTGTATTATATATTAAAGTACGTACTCAGTACTCAGTCATTAATTTCTAATAAGATTAATATACAATAAACTTTGAATATTGAACCTTTTTTTTGGTATTATGTACTTAAAATATATAAGCTTTTTTTAAATTAATTAACAATTATATAATTATTTGCGAACGAGCCCCTTTTTATAAAAATCTTTGAAGTTTAAATACTAAAGTACTCAAAGTAATGAATTACTAGAATTGACACACATATTTGAAAAAAATGCCTTTGCATATTTACTATAAGTAATAAAATTGTATAATAAATTAACAGAGGTCCAACTTAATTTTATTTTTTATTATAAAAGATCTATAATAATTTAAAAAAATAGTTCAAATGCCTGGAGACAGGGTTAATAAGGTGTTCATTTAATAAGTGCTAAGTACTGATTATATCTCCTCCTTAGCCTAGGTGGTTAGAGCGCAACCATGCAATCTAAACACTGTGGCAGTCCCGGGTTCGAATCCTGGTGGGAGATACCATATCCAGTAAAATTAATAATTATAATAAATGAATATATAATAAATTATAATATAATAATTCTATACCTAAAAATATAATAATAAATAATTAGTAACAAATAATATAAAAATATACCTATAATCGTGTTTCCAGCTATACTCTATAATCTAATAATTAATACTGAATAAACAATAACCTATATGTAATTGAACGACAATGTAATTGCAACTGTCATATGCAATTACAATGGCAGTACGCACCTAAAACATGACACGGTTTCTCTACTTGACCGATAGATGACACTAGGGAAAAAATTAAGAAGCGACATCTTGTAGATAGATTACAGTAGACCAATCATTTACTTAATTGAAAAAAGGGAAAAAACGATTCGAAACACAAGAAGGCAGAGCCTCGGATAAGAAAAAAAAAAAAAAGCAGATGGAGATGCCTAGTAGATATCCTACGCTCCCAAGAGGAGTAATAAGGACAAAAAAAAAAAAAAAAAGTACTGAATTACTTTTTTGTGAAAACTTTATTCTTCGTATTAAATTTGCGTAAATTAATAATCGTATTTATCTTTTTAATAGTAATTAAGAATTATTGTATAATCAATTGCGATCGAGCCCCTCTTTAGAAAATTCTTTGAAATTTGAGTACTTAAAGTACACAAAGTAATCAATTACTAGAATTGACATACATATACTTTTTTTTTACTATAAGAAAAAATATGGTACAATAAAATAACAACTTAATTTTATTTTTTATTATAAGAGTTCCATAATAATTAAAAAAATAGTTAAAAAACTGGAAACTGGGTTAAAAAGGTATTTAATAAGTACTTATAGTACTGAATTACTTTTTTGTGAAAACTTTATTCTTCCTAATTAATTTGCAATTAGAAGTTTTTCAGTGAAATAACTTTGTATAATTATTAAAACTCTTTTAATGACATTAGAAATTATTTTACAAATATTTGTAAATTATTAATTATTATTAGTAACATTGTAATTAATTAGTTAATTTTTTTTGTATCTTAATTTAATTTATTTTTTTGTATATCGTTTTATAATATTACTAATCAATTTTCTAATTATTACAAAATACAATTTTACTTTGGACAATCCTTATATAATCTTTTAATTACTTCATTAATTACCTTCAGATAAATTAATATTGAAGCGTTTAATTTTTAACCCTCTAAACAACTAGGTGCTAATAATTGTATCTTAGCCTAAGATTTTATTAAAAACTTTAAACTACTTGAACTGGAAAAGAATTGTTTGCAAATTGTTAGATAATTTTGATTGACCGTATCTTCTTGTCTATTCATTAGAAGGGAACGAGTTTTATAGGTGCCTTCTAAACTTTTCGATTCCACAGAAAATTACGTCATTCATACATAGACATTATTTGTTTTAAAATATTCCTTCCCTTAAAATGGCCATTTTAATAAGGTAGCCACAGCACAGGTAGAAATTAATTCGGTTATGTTTTGTGGTGAATCTCAACTGCCAAAAAATACGGTTACCACAATAACCTTTGTCAGAAGGACTGACCAAAGTAAAATGAACGATATTATCCTCACGTACACACAATTTTATTAATAAAATCCAGGTAAAAAAAAATAACCGGTTCTTTTGTGGGAGAGGATGTTGCTTATACCATACTATGCCATTCTGTACAAGAACAAACAAGAATATAAATTACAAATCCAGGTGATGTTATTTCTACTATTTATCACCAGTTATATAGTACTTACAGTTACACAGTTAACTAGTTAACTAGTGCACATTTGGCATATACCAAAATTTATTTTCAAAAAAATAACAAATAAATTTAAAGGATAATAAAAATATCCTTTAAGGGTATATAATGCATTCTTTATAAATCGGGTTATTCATTTATTAAACAAACATTCAAACATATACAACTATCTATTCACTAATCCGATTATTCATCTCTTTTTTAGTGTGGTAACACTATCTAACAGATGGTAATAAATTTTGTTTTTTTTTTTTGCTTTTTTAAAACCGTTAAATTTATCAGATTATTTTTATTTTCTTTATTTTACTAATACACACATTCATACATTTGACATTACTCTATTCTCTGAATCTAATAATATTATTCATGTATAATGGAAAAAAAACATTCTCTCTTTCAATTGAAAAACTATTGACTTGACAGTTGACATTATGCTTTGCTCTGTTCAAACTTATGAGATTCAATTGAAAGTTGAAACAAATTGAACATCAAACAAAAAAATAACATTGAAATTGAACATCATAAAAACATTTCTTAAATTCAATCTTCTTTCATTTTTCCCTTTCAATCATAACAAATAAAAAAGCTTTTAACGATTTTTCTGATGCTTTTTTTATTTTTTTTTTCATTTAATATAAAAATAACTTGATATTAAAAATTTAATTTAGTCAGTTGACTTGTATCGTAACGTTCGTATCGTTTTTCTTCTTCAGCTTTGATCGCAAATTAATTTGAATTTTGAAAAAATAAAATAAAAATAAATAAATAAATTTTAGTTTCCAATTTTTTTTGAATAAATTGTTAAATAAAAAAAAAAACAAAAGGAAAATTCAAAAGAAAAATTGATGGAAAATTCAATTTAAAACAATTTTTTAAATTTGTCATATAAAAGGAAAAAAGAAAAAATTCGCGATAAAAAGTCAGATTTTACAAGATTTAGAAAAAAATATAAATAAAAATTTTTTACTAAATTAAATAATAAAAATAAACAGTTTTTTAAAAAGATTGAGTTTTTGAAACATTCAAAAATTGCAAAATAAAAAAAACATTGTGAAAAAAGAAGTGTGATAAATTTACACCAGAAAGTGTAACTAGTGATTGTTTATATATATTTTATATAAAAAAAAGGGAAATTTATTATACAAAAAGTTAGTTATTAAAAAAATTTATAAATTAAAAAAAAATAAAACATTTATTAATTGAGGAAATAAAAATATTAAACATTATAATTTACAACAAAAACAAAATAAAGAAAAGTAGAAGTGAAAGAAATCAATAAAATTTCACTTCACTGTCGTCTCATTTTGGATTATTATTATTAATATTGGAAAAAAAACTATTTTTCTTTTGAAGAAAAGATATTTTCACCTTCATTTGAAGACTAATTTGCTTTTTACTTCAATTTTTCATTTTTGGAAATAATTAAATGTAAGTAAAATTTTATATATGCCTATAAAACATTTTTAATAACTTTTAAACATAGAATGTGTTGACCGGGAAATTTTTATATGGTAGTAAATATATGAGTTGAAAATTTTAAGTCTTTAATTAATACATGAATCGAAATTAATTTAAATTTAATTTTTAATAAAATTTTTTAGCGTGTTAATACATAGTAAAATTTATGTTTTCATTATTCAAGTTAGATGTTTTAGTTAAATTAATCAACTCTATAGTATGAAGTTGAATTAAAAATTCGATGGTTGTATATAAGTATATTTTCTAATATAAAGTTATTTCAAAATAATTGATTTGTCAAATAAGCCGCATTTTAAGATTATAAGCAATTCATATAATCTAAATAAGAATTCCAGCAACTCATATCAATCCCAATAGTTTAAATAAATTTTATAGAAGTATAATTTAATTAATATTAAATAATATAGAAGCTGATACTTAAATTAATTTGTATTATGGCGGGTAAAATAAAAGTTAAGATTAAATATTTCTAATTTAATTTCAATTTTAGTGATTAAGGTGTTATTTAATCATAACATTGTCTTACTTTTAAAATTTATATAACTTTGTAATTAATTATATAGTGAAATGCGTTTAAATAAATTGCATACAATGCATAAAAGTGGCTAACCAAACTAATTTTTGAGTATATGTAATAAGTTAATTATAATTTGATATAAAATGTGTAAGTTAATTATAGCACTTGTTTTAATAATTAGGTACTCAATTCAATTTTAATTATTAGCTTATTTTATTTTTAAGTTTAATTTTTAATTCATAGTTCAATTTTTAATTTATAGTTTTAATTAAATAGTTGAGGCATGTATAATTTTGAACACCTTAAATACCTAGGTACTATTCCTTGTAATCGAATTTTTCAATAGTACTCTTAAATCTATATTTTTTGAATCTTAGAAGATTATTTTGTAAAAAGTTTTAATTTAAAAGCTACGATTAATTTAATTTTAATTAAAAAATAAATGTAATAAAATACATTTTAAAAGAATTTTGTAATTAATAGAATTTGAAGATCAAATACTCAAACTTATTTAAATAAAATTTGAATTTGGCAGGCAATTTTGGACTTATTTAGATAAAAGTAATTAATTAAACCGAATCTTAGTTACACTTTGAATTTCTTATTTAACAGTATTCGAAAAAAGTTCGAAAATATTCATACATATAGTAAAACATATCTGTTATATTAAAATCAATAGAATTATCAATTTTCTAGTATATTCTTTATTTTTATTTTAAAAAATGTTTAAAAACATTTGTAAAATTGCGAATAATATATTAAAATAATTATATCAATAAATGATTTGTTATCATTATCTTTAACTAATCGAACATGCTGCCTAAAGAAGCGTTGCTTAAAACGAATTAAATTATAAGCTAGCTTATCACGCATTAATTTTTTATATTAAAGCTATAATACTTTAATACTTTATAAGAATAAAGTATCAATTAAAATATATATAGTTTAAAATATATGGACTTTATACTTTAAATCGGGGAATTATTCAGGGTATGACTTAGTATTGACTTTTAATTATAATAAAGTCGTCTTGTCATGTATATATATCAAATAAATTGAAAAAAAAAGTAAATTAAATTGAATGTTCATTATTTTATACTCAAATAAGACTAGTATACTAGCACTACTTAGTCTAAAAAATTCTTTATTTAAAAATCGCAAAATCAATAAAAGATAAACAGAAACGGAAATTCCATAAGTTATTTATTACTTATGACAGGGTTCATTTAGTTTATAAGTGATAAATATTTAAAAAAAATATTTTTATATATGTATACCTTTATACATAATTATATATATTTATACCTAATACATATATTTTTAAACTATGTATATCTGACCGTTTAAGTTATGT
Organism: Dolichopus griseipennis; assembly: GCA_963082915.1. Taxonomy (NCBI): domain Eukaryota; kingdom Metazoa; phylum Arthropoda; class Insecta; order Diptera; family Dolichopodidae; genus Dolichopus; species Dolichopus griseipennis. Next base: position 104,161,768 of record OY720444.1, on the reverse strand, counting down.
CCAAAATTTAATTATATTAATTAGTACTTAAAATCTGTTTACTAAAATATTATCAATATTTCTACTACGTTTTACTATAACAATAGTAGTTATTAATAATTAGTAACTTATCAATATTATCCAAAAAAATGTTTTTTAAAACCAAAACATTAAAACGTAATAACTTATAATAAATGTATATATACTTCATGTCCATATTTTAATTTATTATTATATTTTGATTTTGTTGATTTAAAATTACAAACGAATATTACGAAGTTATGGTAGTTATTTTTTACGTGTTTAAATTTAGTTCAGAAAAAAAAAAAACTGAAAAAATACTAAACTAATGAAAGTTATTAATTAGTATTATTTAAAATATTTACTTTTGCTATTTATACACTTTGTTAAATTTTATATACTTATTTTTATGTAATTGTATTTTTTTTTTAAGTTAATTTTCTAAATTTTTACAAGTTACACACAAAATTGCTTTTAATTTCATGGATTTTTAAAATGGATTTACTAGTTTTTTTTGCATAACTTAGTGAAATTTTTGCAAAAAAAAAAACGGTGATTAGTTATCTGTAGATTGAGAAAAAAAGAGATGGTATGGGAAAATTTGAAGATTGTTTATAAAACTTATTGCTTTTTTTTTGTATTTTTATTTTGTTATACTAATAAATAATAAATAATAGTTATTATAATTGTTATAGCTACTATAAATGATTTGCGCTCAGTTTTTTTTGCGCTCACTTTTTTGTGCTCACTTTTTTGTGCTCACTTTTTGCGCTCACTTTAATTTTAGTACTTTGTAGCTAATTTAAAATAAAGATTTTGAAAGATTTGCAACAAAATTAGTAACAGTGATTTAATGCTTCATAATTTTTGATTTTATACAACAAGTTTTACTTTAAATCGTTTTTTTTTTTGGTTTATTTTTTATTTTATGTTGAATTCGTCTTCAGAGTTCAGAAGCTATTTAGTTTCACAGTCTATCACTAAATTGGATTTCTTTCTAATTTTCTTTATTTAATTTAACAATTTGTTGCTTTTTTTCATTGAATTGAATGTAAAGGTTGGAGCTATTGTATGGTATAATAGTAAAACTTATTAAAATAAACATAAATATTTTTATTCACTTGGATTGGCAGTTATTAACATAAACGTCTTATATGAATTATTACTGAGATAATATGATTTTTTAAGTTTCATAAATTAAAGCTATAAGGGTATTGCTTAATTCGGATGTATTTTTGTATGTTCCCTTCCACTTTCATTCTTTAATCTTCCAAAAAAATTAAAGAAAAGTTGAGAAATTAAATAAAAAAAAAAACTAATAATAAGTTTTATGTAATAATTTTAAAAATTAACCAAAAAAAAAATATTAGTGTTCGCAATGTTTCATAATTTTTGATTACTTTTGCCCTCATTTTTTGATTATTTTTGCAAAAAAAAAAAGAAGCAAATTATTAGAAAGTTATGTAGCTGCTACAAAAAAAAAACCTTGAGAAGATTCAATCCAACCTTTGTTTTTTTGCAAAATTTATTTTGAAAGATTTTTTAAGTCATAATTTGGAGCGAATACAACAATTACAACAATGGCAACAACAAATAAATTAATCATTAATTATACTTTTTTGATGAATCGCAACTGTAAAGAAAAATGTTGAATTTGCAATTTTTTTTTTATTTTTAATTCATCTTATTCACCTTGTTCACCATAACTATTCACCTTATATTTCACTATAAAATTGCAATTTGCTGTCAATTAAAATAAAAACTGAGTTATTTTGCGAAAATGCTTATTGTATTTTATTTTTTCTTTTCGATTTAATTGAACGGTTATTGTTTATATAAAACGAAATACTGCAGAAAAGAAAGAGTAAGAAAGAGAGATAGAGCGAGAGAAAAAAAAAAAAAGAAATCGTTGAACTGAAGACAAATAGAGTTGAAAACTTAACTATACTATAAGTATATTTCAACATTTTTATATTGTGTAATTTTTTAATTGTGAATTGACAGGGTTGGGACTTGGGATAAAAATCTGATTTAATTTTTAAAGTTTTTTTTTTTAAATTCGGATGGATGTGTGTTCACTAGGTTTGCACATATCGTGATTTTATTTAGTTTCATACGTTGTTTTGACATTTGAGATTGTTTTGACAATTAAAATGCAATACAATGTGCACGATAAGCGTAACTTTTTAAGTTTTTAATTAAAATTAATTTCGAAGTCTAAATGTATACCTAAAAGTTCAAATAAAATTAGGTATAAATAGTTTAATTTAAAAGTTTAGTATAGGTATATGATAACTAAATAAGTACCTTTAATGCCACTTATATGTGAACATATACGTTCGCATCGTATATGTCAATTACCTGGGTACAAAATCAAATGTATAAACACGCACAATATTATTATTATTTTGATTATAAATTCGTTTGATGATTAGTTGTGTTGTGTTGTGTATGTTGTGTGTAAAGTGTTGTCTTTAATATCCAATTTAACACTTTAATACTATATATATTTACCAATTATTATTCACTTATATACAATATATAAAAAAAAAACACCAAAATAAAAAATAAGGTCCATTAAATGTTAATAACCTAAAATAACCTGAATTTTATATTATTATATGTTTGTTTTATTTAATTTTTTTTTTCTTATATAAAAAAAAAAAACGATAAGAAAAATGCGAAAAAAAAAGCTAAGAAAAAGTAAAAAAAGAAGTGAAATTGAATTTTATTTTGTATCTTTAAATACATATATTTCAGATTTGAGGGGACACCTCTCTTAATCATTTTATTCGGCATTTTTTTTTGCTTTTTTATTTTAAAAGAATTGAAAGGAATTATAAATTCAATGTTCGTTCGTTTTTGTATTTTGAAAGTTTTTTTACTTTTTATTTTCAGTTTTAACAATTTTTGTTTTAATTTATTATTTGTTTTTATTTTGATTTTTTGTTTTCGAATTAAATATTCGGAATAAATACTATATACAAAAAAGAGCACTTATTAAAAATCGAAAAAATCAAACTCCAAAATGAAATGTTAAAATACAAAATATGTTCCACTGAGTAGTGAATAATTTAAATTACAAAAAAAAACTAAAAAAAAAAACAAAAGACAAGACACTCAAATCAAAAAATCGCAAAAGAAAGAAAATAAATCGGGATAAAGAACTCATAAAAATATCTTTTGTAAGGTACTTTGAACTTCTATATTGTATAGTAAAACAAAACAGAGGGGGGCTTGTACCTGTCAGAAATATTTGTAAAATCCTTATTGATAGAACCAGTTTAAAAGTATCTTAAGGTTTTTAATGAATCTTTTTTTTAGATTGGTAAAAAGAGGGTAGGGTTGAAATTCGTGGACATAAAGTTCTGTTGACTTTTGGACTTTTATATGTACCATTAATTCTTGCAACTAATTATGATTCCTAAAAAATTTGGAATTTTTTCATTTGTTATTTATTGCATTTCCAAAACTTTAAATTTGTTGAACTTAGTCATTTTAATACTGTGCTGCTGTTTCAGGTAGTACTGAAGTTTATTCTATGTCACATTCTCATAGGTCGTTTTTTTAATAAAATGCAAGATGCTATATTTGTACTCTTTGATAATGCCTTGATCCTTGATTCGGAAGATTTCAGAATTTTAATATTTAAGGATTCATCATTTTTTAACCAAAAGAAGGCTATAAATTGTAAAATAGCTATAGTTGTAAATGAATAAAGTTAGATATAGTCATTTGTATTACGTATGAGTCAATATATATAAACTCTGGAATGCAAGAGCTCAACTTTTTTATGAATTTCATTTCAAAATTTGCATTAAATTAACTTTAAAGAACTATTAAATAACTGGTTCCATTCGTCCATTAATTTCTTTTCAAATTTAATTTTTATTATTCAATTCAAATTTTAATTTAACCCTGTAACACCTGTATGATTGATTTTAATCCCAAAACAAAAAAAATGTTTTTCGAAACGCATGCATGCATTTAACCAATGGAATGCATTAATTTAATATTAATTTAGTGTTTATTTAAAAAATCAATCATTATTTCAACAATTAATTCAATAAAATCAAAATTAAATCAAAAATTGACTTTGGCCGTGAATAGGTTAATAGTAAAAAAAAATTAAAAAAAAAAAACTATAAAAGAAAGCTAAATTGAAAAAAAAGTGGAAATATTCCACTAAAGTGTTTTAAGAATTTCTAAATAAAAACACACACGTTTTTAAAATAAAATTCCAAATATAAAACAATTGTGTTTTAAAAATAACTTTTATTAAAATTTTATTTTATTTAAAAATTTTTTTTTTTTTAATTTATTTATTTTTGGATGAAATTCAATATATATATTAAAAACTTGTCCGATCTGGATACCATGTTTTATACCTCAGACTATTTATAACAGTTTTTCATTTTAAAAAAAATATTGTATAATAAAATCTGATTTGGGGGGATTGGCGGGATTCCATATGTAAATGAAATAAAAAATTTGTTTTATTTTTAACCCAAAGAAATTCTTAATATAATTAATCACCACTTTTACAATTGCTCATTAATATTCATTAAATATATATATGTATATATATATATATATATATATATATACAATTTGGATTATTTATTTATTTTCTTCTTTTTTTAATTTTGATCTGAAATTCTTTTAAAATTAAATAGTAGAGTATAGTATTCTATACTCACCACTTTCATGCATAAATTCACCAAATATTATGGTGAATATGAAATAAAAGATTTATTTCTGGACATTTTGCATTTGATATTGGGTGTTAAATGTGTATATATATATATAATATAAAACATTTAAATTGCAATTAATAATATTTTTGGCAATTTATGGTTATTTCTGAATTTTGGAAATTTCAATTGTTGTGTGTGCATGTGTGTGTATTTATAATTGTATTAAGTGAATATGTGTGAACAGAATTCCAATGAACTTTTTAATACTAATAATTTATTATTTATACCTCATAAATTTTACCATAAATTTTTTTTTTTATAATTCAAAAAAAAATTTATCATCATTGTATGACGAAGGAGGTATGGAATGGAAGGGGGCTGGTACGAAATGTGTTTATAGTATGTATATAGTTTTCAAAGTTTTTTTTTAAAATGTATTTTTAGAATCATATATACATTTCAAATTTTATAATATTCTTGGAATTCCCTTTTGGATATTTGGAAATACATTGATGTTTGTACTATTGTTTCGAGTCAGAGTTAAAACTTCCCAATCTCACAAACTCTTTCCAAATGTGTGGGCATCGTGGTGTATCGAACTTTTTTCATTATTATTAATGAAGTTTTGTTATAAATATCTTAATATATAAAAACTTTATTTTTTAAGTTTTTATTTATAGTATCTAATTAAAATTTTTTTAATTTAAAAGTTTTTTTTTTGATTTATTTAAGTTTTGCTTTAATATGACGGTAATTTCAAGTAAAACAAATAAAATAATGCATTAATAAATTATAATTATATTGGAAATTGTTCTGAAAGTTAAAAATATATTTTAAATTGATCGTTAGAGAGGTAATAAAGTTTAATAATTTATGAATTCTGACGAGTAAATAATGTATAAGTTTTAATGCAATATTGGAGGGGTTTTTACCCTTTTAATACTTAATGTCAATTCCGGCTGGAAGTCGAATTGATTGGTCCCACTACTTTTTCACTACTTTGTTATAGAATTATATTCACTTATGCTCAGAAGTTTCTCACTTAAGTCCAGATTAGTTTTTCTAAAGATTCCTTGAACTGTATAAATGAGACGTGAGTTCCTGAGTTCTTCATTCCAACTCCGAAATTGCTGAAGAAGTTATCGATAGCTGAACTTAGAAAAGCAATGAAAGAATTAGACTATGTAAAATACTTGACTAATAGTCACTCAAGTACTTGATGAGTAGCTCGAGTACACTCGAGTATAGTTTATATGACGAGCTCAGAACCAGAGTGATCTAAGCGCCAACAAGGTAGATTATGAAAAATCGAATTTAAATACACTTTTGGAAATTAAAGAAGACAGTCTTCTAAAAGTTCCTGAAAATTATAAATGAATTACCGGAAATTGTATATGAAAAACTAGAATGTAACACTTATGTCACTGATTTCAGTGTTTTTTTTTTTCTTTGTGTTTGAAATTATTTTTTTCTCATATTTAATAACTACAAAAAACTTTATTAATTTGTATTTCAAGGGCTTATTTTTCATTGAATCAATTGATTGGTTTTGCATATATAAAAAATTCTACATTTATCTCGCTTTTGTTTTAATTTTTGGATTAACTTGTTTTGAAAAAACTAGTTTTACATAACTTGTATTATACTATTAAAAAAAAGTTTCATTTAACAGTTATCCATAATATATTAATTATCTTAATAAATAATTAATTATTATATATTAATAGGTTTATAATGCCTATAAAGTATTAAAAATATTTTTAAAAAAATTATTAAATATAAAGAAGAACTTTATGAATAATTTATTTTAATTTTAAAATCGTTTTTCCTTGATCTTTAAAAAAAACTAAAAATACTTGTTTTGTTGTTGTTTTATATAAAAAAAGTATATATATACATTATACATTTATATACAAATTATATATATTTTTATTTCTTTGACTTTTCAATTCCTTCAAATTCACAGAAGTGAAAAAAAAAAATGTGATGGCAAGTTTAAGGTCACGAATAATTTTTTTTTAAATTTTTTTTTTTAATTGTTTATATAAATTTATATTTTGTTTTTTAACATAAAAATAACGGTATTTTTTTGAATATATATATACATATATATAAATTTTATGTATTATTAATTATATATACAAAATATTTAACATTTTTCAAAAAATTCGGGGAAAAAACACAAAACCACTAAAACCAAGCAATTTGTTTTTTTATGTTAAAAATTGCGGGGAAATTTTTTGCTAATAAAAGTATGTATATATACATTACATACATTCATACATACACATATTTGAGTTCGTACCAAAATTAAAAAAAAACATTCTGTAAACTTCCTCATTCATAAAATATTTGATCCTAAAATATAAGAAAAGTTTCAATATTTTTCAAAAAGTTTTTTTTTGTATTTAAAAAAATTACCATAATATTTTTTTGAAGTATTCATTGAATTTGATATAAACCAATTCAGATTGTTAGACCTTAGAAACTAGATCTTCTAAAATTTATTTTAATGAAGAAAAAAAAAATATCAAAAAAACTTTTCCGGGATTAAATTCTGTTCTGCTTCTTTTTTAGGAAAATTTTTTTTTGCAAAATTGCTTAGCAATGTTTGGCTATTCTTTAATTTAATAAAAAAGTTTAAATTTAGAAATTAGTTCAAGTAAAAATATTTTTTGTATTATAATTAATTTATTGTGCACTTATGGTTGCTCTTAATTTTCTGCTCTTATGTCTACTAAATTTTATGAGTATTTTGACTTTTTGAGTTTGAAAAATTGGTATTATTTAATAATAATTGAAAATTAGAATGTTTTCTTTTTAGTTTTTATCTTCGGTTGTAAGTTTTTGCAAGGGCGCGTCATTTGCGCATATTTGCGCCTGTTTGCGCCTGTTAATTTTCCTTCGTATGTATACTCATCTACTTAACTCCAATTTTAATTTCCTTTCTTTCGTTCTTCTTTTTGTATTTCTCAATCGATTTGCTAATGATTTCTCTAGCGGAGGGTTGCAGAATAACGGCTGGAATGGAGGCTTACTCTTAGTATGTATGTATCCTAAGAGTAAGAGCGGAGACGAAACAACCTACAGGAGAACCACGTTTACACATTGGGAAGTCAAAAATTTTAATATTTTAGTTGAATTATAATGACTCATTTGGTGTAATAGCTCTCAGAATTATAATGACTCATTTGGTGTAATAGCTCTCTGAATTATAATGACTCTTTTAAGTTTAATCACTAATGGATATTAGTATATCTTTTAATTCTATATTGTTTTACAGTTATTAAATAAGTTTCGATGTCTGTATGATTATACAAATAATAGTCAGCTTCAGCTCTCAGTAGTCTAAAAATTACGTTCCCATTTTTATACAATACTGTAACTTCAAACATAATATTAGAAATTTATCAAAATTTTGCTACTATTACAATATATTTAATACTTTGTGGCTTGTTATTACAATGTAAAATCAAATTGTGGTTTAAAAGTACATATTTGATAAATTTAATATTTTTCCATTTTGTAATTTGTAGAAAAAAAAAACCACAAAAAATATAATAAAAAGTGTCTATCACAGAACACTAGCTATCTTGTATTGCGATATTTTATTATATTTCAACATTTAGTCTTTAAATTTATGCACTAAATGTAAATGTATTTAAAGTGAATAAAGCGAATATTTTACAAATTAATTATGTGTGATTGTTTTTAATTATCTTATAGTAGAGGTTATACTGCAGTCTTCAATGATTGTAATAAAAAAAACTTCGGTCAATATTTGTATGTCTAGATACTCTTTTTAGACATTAGAGAATAAAGAGAATAAAATATGCAGTTGTTATTTTGCATTAGAGTTTGGCATTGCAAAACTATAAGACCAAAAATTCAAGTAAAAAAAAAAAAAATTGATGTCAAGATGATTTGAACTTTTAAGTTGTGTTTTAAGACATTATAAATCATAATGAATAGATAAGTAGGTCTTAACGTATAGATGGTTTTCAATGTTATTATAAATTATTATAGAAAAAAATTTTAATATAAACTTAAATGTCTAAAGGTGCGTATATATATATATTTAAAAATAAAAAAGTTTTTAGTTCAACTAATAAATTTGCACTTAAATAAAAAAAATCTTCGGTTAAAATGAAAAAAAAACTTTCAATTGAGCTCTTAAACTAATTTAAAGAGTATGACGTACGACGTCATTTAGGGTGAATCCTAAAAATGCAAACGTATTCAGTTAAACTGATAAAGTTTCAGTTAAATTAATAAATTACTTTCCGTTGAGCTCCCAACCTAATTAAAAGGATGCGACGTACGACGTCATTTGGGGTGACTCCTAAAAATGCAAAAGTCTTCAGTTTATTTAAAAAAATTCACTTAAATAAAAAAAAGTATTCAGTTAAAGTAAAATTAATCTTTGATTAAGAATTTAAAAAAATTTCCTGAGTAAAATTAACAACAAACTAATTAGTGTGGGTATAATGTCATTGATGACTTATTGAATATGTATAGCTTTCGCTGATGACTTATTACAAACTTAAGTGTGCCAAGTGCCAGCACACAAATTATTCACTCTCTTTCCTATGAAATTAATATATTAAATTTTATTTATTTCGATTGCTCAATTTAATTATGTAAAAATAAAAAGAAACTTAATATAACTTTATTACAAAAAAATTATGACTAAAAATATACAACTTAATTAATATATGACTAACTAAGTTAATATTCATCTGTGTTTGTTGCAAGTGGTTGGTCACTTCTGTGATATTAAATGTATTTACTGGTTTATATATAAATATACTAGTAAATATATCTTTTATTAAGGTGTTTAATAATTTTTATAATTTGCTTCACTGGTTGAATGACTACTACTTAATTTTAAAATGTAGAATACCTTGTATAAATCAAGCTTTAAACATGAAATTTAATAGCTCTTATTAGTATATACTTTAAATGTTTAATCCCTCTTATACTATTACTAATTTTCATTTGTTATTGCTAAATCTGGTCTTTAGAACACGATATTATCATTCATAATTCTAAAAATAATAATACAATGATTTTAATTGTAATTAAGTGTTTTTATTTTTCAATTGTTAGTTCGTATCTAACATTTCAATATCAATTATATATAAATCTGATTAAATCATGTATTAAATAAAAATAAATAATGTTTTTAGGTGTAATTTGTAAACAACTTTTATAAATAAGTACTTATTCTAGTTATTTCATCTTTTTTTGTGTTTTTTTTCCATTCTATACAGAAGAATTCTTATAACGTCAAATAATATAAATCTGTTCTTGACTGAATTAATGTGAATATATAACCCATGACCTACATAGTTACAATTCTTAAATAAATATACATCTGTATAAAAATATTTTTATTGTTTATATTTAATTATTTAATTACGATTTCGCGTTATTATTTGTATTTCATAGAGTAAAACTCTTTCATATAGTTCCGGCTTAATGTGTTCTTTTTTTAAAATTGTCAGAATTGATATGAACAGCGTTATAAAGTCAAAAAAAAACAACGGTCAGACATAAGTCATCTAAAATTAACGCTTTCAAAGCGCTCCCTAAATAGATGATAGATGATGACACCTGTCAAAATTAAATGCACTGAATTATATGACAGTATTGACAAGTAAAATTTTCGTAACAGCTTCATTGAAAAGTTAAAGGTTATTTTTTCGGTTTTTCTTTTCAAATGTCAAATATAACATAATATGACAGATGTCAAATGTGACATAATATGAGAAATGCCAAATATGGAATAATAGGAAAAATGATAAATATGACATAATATGTCAAATGTCAAATATGACATAATATGTCAAATGGCAAATATGACATAATATGACAAATGCAAATATGACATAATATGTCAAATACATACAATATGTGGACGCTGATTGTAGTTAAAACATTTAAATACAAAATTATGAGTAACTGTAAACAATTGCTTTAATTACTTAATTAGTAATCTTCTTAATTAATCTAACGGGACTTCTTTTAATATCAGTATTTACCTAACTCAGCAGTCTTAGGAATTATTCTACCTTATTCAATGCTTTGACTTTATAAACCAGTTTTTGGGTAGCTTCTGCGACTTAGAAATTAAATTTAAAGCATTACCGTATCAGATCAGTACGACGTTTCAATTTTTGACCTCTTTTTTTTTTTGTTTAAAAAAGATTATTTTGTTGTTTTTTTAATTCTTTTTGGTTTTTAATAACATTAATTAAAATTTTTTAATTATTATTTAATTTATTAATACAAATTTATTGTGTATTACATGTACATATATTGTATGTGTAAGTAATTCTTGATAAACTGGTTTTTGTAAGCAACTTTTTTTTTAAATTTTTAAGATTTGTACTTGATTTTTTTCTTATTAATAACTGAAAACTTCTAGTAAGTATTAATTGTTGATTTCTTAATTCCTATAAGTAGTAAGTATTTATTCTGTTCTGTTTAATTTTGATTTCTTTATTAATTAATAATTATATATTTTTCAATGAAAATATGTCAAGCACTGTGCAAGAGAGAGAGAAGAACGTCATTCCAATTCTTTATAATAGAATTAAAAAAATTTTTCATTAAATATGAAATTAAATAAATATTTTATAATTCATCTTAAGAGTCTTATATTTATAACTATTAAATATTAATATAATTTTACGATATGTAATTAATACATATTTTTTTACTACTTTAAATAAAACTACTAAAAAATATAGTAAATAATGTGTAAAGAAATATAAAATTATGTCATTTTAATGGCGCCAAATTTCTATTTACATTTTTTATTTTTTTTTTTTTTTTACAATTTTGTTTTTTAGGTTAAATTTTATTATTGATTCTCATTGATTTTTTATTTAAATTAGTTTTCTTGTTTTAAAATTATGTTATTTACTACTTATTTATTATATTAAATCTTGTATATGTATGTAGTACATAGGTATATAAAGACATATGATACATTAAGGCATAAGTAACATATAACTCATAATGGAATTGTTAAGAAATCTGGTAAAGAATGTGGTTTCTTAAGAAAATTTTAAATTTTAAAATTGAAATTCTTTACTCATCATATCTCATGTTTTAAAATATAATTAATATGTTTTTTGCTCTCTTTACATATTAATTTAAAATTATTTTTAATAAATTATTTCATATTATTTTTATTAATTTTCTTTTAAATTTACTAGAAAAATAAATTAAAGATAACTAATTTTTAGTAAAAGTACCTACATATTTGTAAACAAGTTGTTATTTCAAAGGAATTCAGATAATAAGTACTCATGTGTACATGTTATAAAACGCAATATACCTATATGTATGTATTGTATTTCCATTGAAATAAAGTGGACCTACTCAGAAATTCCTATACCTATAAATCTTGAACTTGAACCCAAATTTCAATTTCTAAAAAGATAAAATCTTACGACGACATCTATTCGATATTGTAATATTGCACCCAGTACTTACAATCTAATAACATGATTAAAAGAACTTTCTTTTTATTTCCATGTTAGAACATGTTTATTTCAAATATAAAGTATCAAATACCTCCATATGATAAAAAATGTTTCTAAAACCAGTAAATGAGCTACGTGCGTTTTTAAAAAATTTTTATATCGAATCAAAGTCATAAATCGATTTCGAACCGATTACAAATTCAAAAATAATCGCAATACATACAAAACAAATGTCAAATTGTAGAAAAACCGTTAAATTTTGATAAGAGTATTTTAATCTTTATACAATTCCGTCAATCAAAACACTTGGGAAATATAAAAAAAAAATTTTTTTCTTAGAATTTTAATTTCTTATCAAAATATGTGCTATTGTAAAGTTTTTATTTTTTTTTTTTTTCAGTAAATTATTAAAAAAAAAAATATAACGAATTTTACAATCATATTAGTTTCATTAAATATATATATACATATTTTTACAAAAGAATTTTATTAAAAAGAAACGACGAATGAGATTTTGTCTGATAAATCGATTTGTTTTTAAGTTCCGTTCGGAACAGAACATTCCCCTGAAAAATGCAAAATTGGAGCAAGTCAATAAGTTCTCCTGCATAATTTGTTTTTGAATCACAGTAGATGTAATGTGTTATTAAATCAAATGGGATATTAAGTCAGAATTTCCCCACTCGTCCCAAGAGGGGGTTTACCTAATATTAAATCATTTGCATCAAAATAATTTTTGAATCAAAGTAGACGTAATGTGTTATTAAATCAAACGGCATATTAAGTCGTAATTTTCCCACTCGTCCCAAGAGGGGATTTACCTAATATTAAATCATTTTTAGATGATTAAATTTAATAGCCTATCTACAATTAACGCCCTCGTTTCGCTCAATACACGTAGATATCTGTCAAACTAAGTTAACTATTGAATATTTTTTAATTCATGAAATTTGTAAACAAAGCAATGTTAGAAAACGCTGTCATATACATTTTCATTGCGTACACTCCTTTGTTGACTACGTAATGAGGGCGAAACGAGAGCGTAACGAGAGCGTAACAAGAGCGTCATTGCAGATAGGCTATAATAGTATATAGGTAAAATATCTCCAAAGGAAGTGACAAGTTAAAAATGTGCAATCTATCATTATCCATATATCATTTCTTGTTTTTACCTTATTTATTCTAGAACTTGTCATATAGTCTGACTTGTAAACACTTTCCAAAACTCCCACTTTATTTTTCCATTATTGTCTTGTTTACGAAAAATTATTTTAGTAAAAACAAAATCTGGAATGTCTCACACCAAAAATACAATTAAAATTATTTACAAGAGTCTTTTATAATATTTGGAAATTCCTTTAACATTTTTTAGTCATAAAAAAACTTGGTTTTATTATCAAAAAAACACTTTTTTTAGTATTGTTTTTTATTATTCAAAATTTTAACCGCGTAGCTTTAAAAAAAAAAAAAGAAAACAAATTTTAAAGGTAAAACTTTCCTTTCAATAAAAAATAATGCTAATAACTTTAATAAGTGTATACAAGATTACAATTAGATTGATAGTGTTTACATTTAAAAGTCTAGTCATTCTTTTTTGTACTAAAAAAATTCTAAATAATTTAATTTGTGTGTGTGTGCTGTTATTTTTTTAAATATTTTAAATATTTCCGGGAATTTTTTTAATTCTATTAGTACTAATAAAAACATCTTGATAAAATAATGTTTTTTTTTTTTTAAATTCTAAATACTAATTAGCGACAATTGTTCAAAGTGAAATAATTGTTAGCTTCGTATCAATAGTATTTTGAAATTTTATTTGTTTTTATAATTATTAGAAATTATTACATTTCAAATGAATTGTGTGACACATATAAATATAATATTGACAGATTTGAGGGTCTATATAGATTTTATTTGAGTTATTGTAATTTTATTTCTAATGTGAATTAAATAGGTACTTATATTTTTAATTAGCACATTTTTGAAATTATTGATTTGATATTTTATTGATTTTTGCAATTTAATCCAAGTTTTTATTTGAGCTAATCATGACGGGAATTGGTGCTAATCGAAATTTGAATTGTATTTTAAATAATACAATGTATAGTATTTAGCAGTAAAATTTTTTTCAAGATTATGAAATTTTGATGGAAATTTTTCGTTTTTTTTTTTATTAAAAATATGAATAAGTTCTTAGTCATTAGCTTTAACTCCCGTTTATCAAATTGATTTTAAAGGATTTGGAATATTTTGAGGGATCTATATTAGCTTTAGTTAAACTTTTCTAAATTGTATAATTCGTAAATTCAAATTTAGTTCTACTATTCAAATTTAGAACATCTGTGCAATTAGAAGGATCATCAGTTTCAAGTGTTTCCGTTTGTTTAAAATATTCTTAATAATTTTTGGCTAGTTATGATGTGTGCTAATGAACTTTTTTATTAGCATATAGTTAAAGACAATTTTAATTTTCCAAGAATTTTTTCGACAATTTTTAATTTAACTTCCAGTTCTTTAATTTAATAAGATCGTCTTCAAATTCTAGAAAAGTTAAATATATTCCTGTTGCACTCTTAACTGTGTTAATGAAATTTTTTATTAGCATATAATTAAAGATAATTATCATTTTCAGTTCATAACTAAAATGATAATTATCTTTCAAAAAATAACAACTTCCAGTTCTTTAATTTAATTAGATAGCGTTTTCAAATTCTAGAAAAGTTAAGTTTGTTAGCTTGGCGTCAGTATGAACGCTTCCTAATATTGTTCCTTTGTGTGTCGAATCCTAATATATTAAATTAAACCACTTATTATAGTACTATGGGGTTAATATTACTTGAAAATATAATTTATAGTATTATCTATATTTTATTATTATGAAAGTAGATTCGTTGACATTGTATTAAAAAGTTATTGCATATATTTTTAAGGTTCATACTACGGGTCACTATTCGCATATACTGTGAAATGATTGAAAATATTTTTGCAGGAAGTCTATTCAAAATTAAAACTAATTAAATATTAATCATGTAGAACTATCTGTATATTAAATGTATACTAATATTATACTAATTAATCATTCATAAATGGATGACACGCTTTCAACCAGGTTGTAAATTAATTCCAACGGAAGTACTTAACTATCATTACTAAGGCATTTTTAGACGTTAACCACTTCTTAGTGGTTCTCAGTGTTGTTTATCTTCTGTGTCATTCTTATACAATTTTATATCTATAAGAGTTATTGAATTTCTGAAGAATCAAATCAACCAAAGTACATTAGTACAAAAATTTAATCGTTTCTCTTATCAATATATGATTATCTTATCATCAGAACTTATTGTTATTTTGTTCTACATGTTGTTATCATAATATATTTGATAAAATTGGATTTATACCCCTTTTTTTGATTGTTGTTTATTAAAAACATGGAATTTGTACAAATATGGTTATATGTTAATTGCTTAAAAAATAAATAGGGCTTGTGTTATTTAAATTATATGTACATAATAATGATTACAATTTAAGTACTTCTTTTGTTTTTCCACTTGTTTTTTTTTATATTATATAGAGAATTTGGGTTACTATCTAATTAAATTTAATTTTTTTTTAAAGAATTTTATTTACCTTTAAATTAAATTATGCGAATTAACTTTATTTAGAACATTTTATTATATTTTTTTTTGTTTTAAATTTTAAATTATGTTGTTTTTTATATTTTGAAGTGTTCTATGGCAGTTTATTCTATGGGATGGGAAATACAAACGAAAGCAAAGAAGCTATAACTGTAGTTCTTAAGCGAAAAAGCTAGTACTTAAGCGAACTAGCTAATACTTAAGCGAAGAAGCTAGTACTTATAGAATAGTCGGAGATAATGGATTTCGAAAAAGTAACATATCTAGTCGAGACAGTGGTTAATAAGAATACAAATTCCCAGAAGCTGTAAAAGATAATAATTAACTTCATTAATTTTAAAAAGTTCTAAAAATAGAATTAAACTATTACGTCATATTGCCTTGGATTCTGTTGAATATTGACTATTTTTAATGAATTATAAAAAAAATTGTCTTAAATTTCTTTTTAAAAAAAATAATACATATCCCTTTTTTCTAAAATGATTATCCTTGGATTCACATCTCCTAAACAAAAACACATAAACTGAAAAAGGATTCTGTTTTTGCCACTTTAAATATTAGCTATACACCTTTTCTTTTGTTTATTTCATATAATTAAATTATTTTTTCTAAAACCTACACACAAAACACATCTAATTATAAAATAATAATGATATTAAAAAAATCCCCCTGTACCAAATAAAAAAAAAAAAATATCAACGATTACATCATAAAAACAAATCAGTCCTTAGGACATTTTCATATTAAGTTTCCTAAAATAATTTTTTTTGGTCAAATTTATTTTTGGGTACAGCTGCCAAATATTCAAACAAGCGAATAAAGAACAAAAGAATTTCAGTAATAAATGGTAAAGGTAATCTAAATATGGGTTAATATGTCTCGTATCTTGTATTCTTTAAAATTTAAACACAAAAATAAGATCTATTTTGAAAGGATTTTTAAATATATGTATTAGAACTAATGAATATGTTTTTAAAAATCATTTTAATGGAAAGTTTTTGAAGGTTAAATTATATCCTGTGGATAAATAACGAGAGTGAATTATAAAATTAAACGTCATAGTGGAACAGTTTATGATATTATCTGTAGGATTTGATTTCAATGGAGGATTTTAATTATAAGTACTAAACTTCCAATCATTATATTATTTTTAGATATTTCGTAGAACTTATTTGAAGATCAATATCATTTTTAAAAATTTGATCAAATTTAGCCTTCCCTATTCTTAATATTTTCTTAGTATCTGGCAACCCTAAAACTTTTATTACTAACACAAATTACTTAATTGCACATACTAACCTTTTAACTATAGAAGATCTTGCATTCAAAAATATTTGGATGTTCAATGAAATTTTTAAAGATTTAGGTAAATGATTTTCAAATTTTAACAGGTTCGTGTCCATTAGACGTCCATGTGTTAAAGTGTCAAATCTACTATACTTTTTAAGTTATTATATAATTTATTATTAATAATAATAATAATAATAATAATAAAAGCATCATAATTTACATAACTATAAAGATGCAATCGCTGTAGTATCTAAGCAACCAAAAAGTGTTGCCAACAATAAAATTTAGTAGTTAAAAATAAGGTTCTTAGCATAATGATTTTATAGAAATAGAAAAAAATGCTTATGAATGAAAATTATTTACAAATATAATAAAAAAAGGAGAAAAATATATTTTTCTATTAATAAAAGCTGAAAAAAAGTCTTATAGGTATATATATTTATAAATGTATATATAGATATTCATATATTTGTTATTAACTGTATTTAAAAAGCATATGTTATAGATGACGCAAAAGAAAATTAATAACGTAAATGAAAAAATATTAAAACCGTGTGTTTGCTTGAATATAAAGTATAAATTTTAAAGCTACATTTAATTTTAAGGCATTTTTACAATTTTTTTTTTTTTTTTAATTTTTTTTTTTTAATTTTTCAATAAATTATTCAAAAAACGTCAATTGAAAATCATTTTAATAAGAGGGCAAAAAAACAATCGATTTCTATATTTAGTATATATATAGGGATTTTGGAATTATATATTTGTGAAATAAAAAATCTAATTTTATATATAAGTATACATACTTACATTTAAGTATATAGCAAAATATTTAAAAAAGAGGTTTATTGTCTCTTCTGGGATCTTGTTCTATTTTTAAACTTTTAAAGGTTATAAATGTTAATTGATTTTTAAAACTTTAAAATATATTCAAAAAAATAACACGTTCTCATGTGTTTTGCTGAAATGGTGGGAATTTGTTTTTTTTTTTTTTGTTTTTGAACTTTTGATAATTTAAATTTGACAAAAATAGAATATGAATATTTTAAAAATATTCGAGTACTTTTGCACTTAGTATATAAAATTAGATGCGATTATTGAAAAATATTATTTCATTGAATATTATTAGCGGCATTATATGATTGATGAAGGATTTTGATGTTTTTTTTTGCCGTAAATACATATACAGGGTGTCCGAAACTTTAAGTTCACAAAGTACGAATGTAATAGAGAAGTTCGTAATAAACTTAAACTAATTCGGAGAGGTCGTCTATTATTAACGGTTTTTGAGATAATTGCCTTCTAAACTTTTTCGTTAACTTTTTAAAGAAACAACAGCAGCTTCGCCCCTGTACAACATAGAAAATTTGTTTAAGCGTTAGTAGGTACCATAAGTTATGGGTTTTCATACGAATATCCCATTTTTTTATTATCTTTCATGTAGTGGAAGATATAGGTATAAAATTTTGAAACAAACGTCATATCTGTCAAAAACATATTATAAAAATTTAGCAAATTAAATTTTCAATATGACTTGACAACTGAAATACAGTTATTGTTTCAAATACATGAATTAAACTTATAAACGTCTAGTTTAAGTAAAATTTCTAAAGTTTCTTTAATTTTGTTTTTTTTCATTAATTTTATTGATTTATTGAATAATATAAATTATATTCCTCAGTAATTGCAAAATGTATAATTTAAATATTTTATATTCAATATTTTAATAGTTAAAATCAATTTAGCCGTTTTTCTATTATCATACTTATATTATTTTAGTCTTTCTCCGTTTTTACCCGTTTTCACCCATTCTCATTGTCTTCATATTAAAATAATTTACTTTAAAATAGTTTGAGAGTTTAATTCAACATTCAGTATTTTATTTAATAAAGAATTTTATCATTTTTTTGTATATTCATGACAATTTTACTGTACATATGCAAAAGCAATTTTATTAAATTTAATATTAAATAAATAAACAATTGTGAAATTTATTATAATGATAAAGATCCATCAAAATGTTTAGTTAAAGCATCGTATGTTGTCAATATATTATTTATGTATAAAATATCTATAAAATTGATAAGTAAAAAAAAAATTGCAACATATACAACTTATGTATTCATATTATTAAAACCATAAAACATAAATTCCTTTATGGTAGACACTAGACAAGTATATATTTATTAATATATAATATTACATTTGAGTGAAAAATCACACTGTCATTGTGTGGAAAAATTATAGAAATGAAACTTAATTTTTTTTCATAATGCGCTAAATAGTTTCAAAAGTCTGTTGACAAAAAATTCGGAAGATTAGTCTTGCCCTCATATATTACTGCACAGCTTTTCCTCTATAAATTTTGAATTTTTTTGACACTGACAGTAAACGTTACTTGTAAACTGTCAAAAAATGAAATTAATCAAAAACAGAAAGGAATTTATAATTTATTAATATATACTCGTATTTACTATACATATATAAATAATTTATATTAATTGGAAGTAAGTAATAAAATTTTGCAACAAAAATAATTAATCAGATTTGTAGATTTTTTATTGGCTTTTACTGTTATTGTGCATATAAAATTTAATTGAATTGAACAAAAGTCATTTTTTGTTTTCTTTTGATTCAATTGAATACATAAATTTTTTTAATATTTAATTCATTAAAATGATTTTATACACTGATTTAAATAATTTATATATATGTACTTAAATAGAAATGAAATATTTTGTATATGTACTTTTATAGAAATACAAAATTTAAAATTGTATTAAAAATATATAAAATAAAGAATGTGAAATAAATATTTTACTCAATTCTGTCAATTAATGATATGTGTATGTACCTACCTATTACTGGTTAAACGACTTTAATGCTGTCAAATATTTTATACGGTTTCTATTGTGAATGAAATGAATGACATGTACATTTTTTACAACTTGAATTTTTTTTTTTTTTTTACAAACATGTGAATGTCCTAACATATTTCAAAACTGCAAATTTTTGACTTTTATTATTATTATTATTATTATTAGTATCATTATTAATAATATTATTAATATGCTTGTGTATATAAAAGCAAATAATTAATATAAATATATATACTTATAAGTTATATTTATAATTTATTTAACCTTCAAAAAAAAAAAAAAACGGTTAAAATTTCATTTCTTCTTCTTCTTCTATGACTCTACAGCTCGGTGTGAGCTTTGGCCTTCATAACTATTTGCCTCCATATCTCCCGGTCTTTCGCCGTTGTTTTCCAATTTCTCACTTGTAATTTTGAAGCATCGTTTTCAATGTTGTCTTCCCATCTTGTTCTTGGTCTTCCTCTAGCTCGACTTAATATGGGTCTTAGATGTAATATCTTATATGGCATTCGATTTTCCTGCATTCTCACTGTGTGCCCTGCCCACCTTAGGCGTTGTGATTTACTGAAACGAATAATGTCTTCATTTTTTATAAATTCATTTAGTTCAGCATTATTCCTTCTCCTGTAATCTCCATTTTCTACCCTTATAGGGCCATAAATTTTCCTTAGTATTTTCCGTTCAAAAATTCGGAGATCGTTTTCGTCAGCCATATTCAGTGTCCATACCTCACAACCGTATGTTACCACAGGGCGTATTATTGTTTTATAAATTAATAATTTCGTTTCCCTTGTCAAGAGACGTGATTGCATTAATTTTTTGTATGCAAATAGGCATTTATTTCCTGCTTTAATACGTTCTTGAATACAATATTTTATACTATTGTCATTTTTTACCATTACTCCAAGGTATTCAAAGCTTATTACTCCCTGAAAAGTAAATCTATCAATCGTTATATCTTGCGGTTGCCTTCTTCTTTCATCTCTTGACATCTTCATGTACTTCGTTTTTGTTTCGTTTATTTGAAGACCTACTTTGCTAGACTCTTTTTCGACCATAGAGAAGGCATCTATCATATCTTTAGCTCTTTTCGAAACAATTGCAATATCATCCGCGTATGCAATTATTTGATATGCTTTTGAAAATATATGTCCTCCTCTGTCTAGTTTGCCAATCGCTTGTTGAAGTATCATATTGAATATAATAGCGGATAACGCATCACCTTGTCTAACCCCACTCGTAATTTTAAATTCTTTCGATGCATTTTCTTGTATTAACACTTTGCCTATGGAGTTATTCATGGTCATATTTATTACATCTATTAATTTCTTAGGTACACCTATTTCTGCTAGTGCTTTGGGAATATTTTTTCTATTTATACTGTCAAATGCTTGTTTAAAATCTATGAATAAAATATGCAGGTCGACGTTGTACTCATAACACTTTTCCATTATCTGTTTAAGTACAAAAATTTGGTCTATGGTAGATCGTTCCCTCCGGAAGCCACCCTGGTATTCTCCTACATTTTCTTCGTAATAAGGCTTTATTCTATCACAGATGATATTTGATAAAATCTTATATGCACAGTTTAGTAGGGTTATGCCCCTATAATTACTGCATTGCAGCTTGTCTCCCTTTTTATGAATCGGACATATCAACCCTATGCTCCATTTTTTTGGCATGCAGTTATTTGTCCATATTCTACATATCAGACTATGTATTTTATTATATAGACAAGTACCTCCGTTTTTGTACAGTTCAGCTGTTAGTTTATCCTCTCCTGGAGCTTTACAGTTTTTTAATTTTTCTATTGCTTCCCTTACTTCTTCTATAGTTGGTAACGGCACCAACGGTTCTACAGTTTGTATATCATTTTCAGTTACATATCTATTCTCTGGAAATGAAGTGTTTAATGTTTCTTCAAAATACTGGGACCATCTCTCAAGGACCTCTTCTCTACTTGACAGTATTTTGTTATTCTTATCCTTACACGATGTTATTCTGGGTTGGAAGCCATTTATCTCTTGTTTAATCTTATTGTATAATTTTCTTGTATTATTCATATCATTTTCAATTTGGATTTGCTTAATTCTCTTTTTATACATTTCTCTTTTCTTTGCACGGCATGTTTTTGTGGCAATGATTCTTTTTTCTCGATACTCCTCTCTGTTTGCCCTTGTGTTTCTCTGCAACATTTTTTGTCTAGCTGCGTTTTTTATTTCAATTACCCTTTTACACTCTTGATCAAACCATTCTTCATTTCTTTTGGCTATTTCAGTACCTATTTCCACTTCAGCTGCGGCTCTTACTGCATTTTCAATCCTGTCCCATTCTTCTTCTATATTGTCTTCTCTTTCTGGATTATTTTCTAATTGATCCTCAATTTTGTTTTGGAATTGCTGTACAACTACTTCATTTTTAAATTTTTCGTTGTTCCACTTCTTTCTTTTTATTCCCTTTATTTTTGCTATATTAGCTATTCTTTGTCGGACTTTTGCTACTACTAGAAAGTGGTCACTATCGCAATTCGCTCCTCTATATGTTCTTACATCGATTATTGTAGTTGCCCATCGTTTTGAAATAAGCACATGATCAATTTGATTGACTAAATTTCTTCCAGGGACTTTCCATGTTCCTTTGTAAATGTTTTTTCGGTCAAATGCAGTGCTTCTAATTTTTAAGCTATTTTCATTTGCAAATTGATATAAACGCAATCCATTGTTGTTTGATTCTTCATGTAGCGAAAATTTCCCTGTAACATGTCTAATATGTTCTTCTCTTCCAACCTTTGCATTTAAATCACCAACGATCATCAAAGTATCGTATCTAGGAGTTTGTTCGCACACGTTACTTAAATCTTCATAGAAGTTGTCCTTGTCGTCATCATTTGCTTCTTCAGTTGGCGCATACGTGGATATAATTGTTATATTATTGAATCTTCCTTTTATTCTAATACTACATATTCTGCTACTTATTGCGTTGTATCCTATCACAGATTTCTTCATATTTTTATTGACAATAAAACCAGTACCATACATTCCTGATCTGTTATTATCTCCACTATAATATAGGGAAAACAAGGGTTTGTTTATTTCTCCGTTTCCTTTCCATCTTATTTCTTGTAGGGCTATTATATCTAATTTATACTTAGTCATTTCATTTGCCACTTCTTGCATTTTTCCGGGTTGCATCAATGTTTGCACATTCCATGTGCCAATTTTTAAATCATGTCCTTTTATACGTTTCCGGGTCTGGTTACCATTTAAACTATCATTATTTATCCGAGGCTCGTTGTATGAATTCGTAACTCGATCATTTTCACAGGGTTGGGGAGTTAACCCAACGCCCAACCCCCATCTTTGGAGGGCCGTGGTGATGCAATAGGGTATTTAGTCCCATGCTTTGTTCTCTATGGTTATACCGCCAATACTCGGAATTTTATACCTACTTCCAGGTAATTTCCACATTTATATAGCGAGCCGCTTGTTCCAAGTCAGACGCCCGCTCGTAGCCGCCAATTGTTGGACAGACGCTACCCACGTGTACCCTCGCCAGGAGCCCTTACAAGGTGCTATCAGCCGGGCCAGCTGAACCAAGGTTTTTTAACGAGGTTGTTACTCCTCCCCCTCCTCCTTTTACATCCGGGCTTGGGACCGGCAGTGGCGGAGTTTAAAATTTCATTTATACATAAAATATACCGATTCTTCTCATAATTAATAAAATATTGATTGATATGTAGAATCGAATGAATCGATCTTTTAAACTGATATAATTGATTATGAAATATGATTATTTGTATAATTTGAAGTTTTATTATTTTTATTATTAACTTGTTTTAAAGTTTTCTGTAAAATCTATATATATATAATATTAATTATATTAAATCAATTCCATATGATATTAAGTGTTTATTTAGTGTTGGGACTTGGGAATATCAATCGATAACAATCGATATATCAATTTTCATACCTGTCAAAATATTTAAATAATCGAATCATGTTGTGTCATCTCAAATTAACCAAATTTTCCTCTAAAGATCGAATTTTAAAAAGTAATATTAAACAAAATATATAGTGAAAGTTTATATTATTATAAATTGTAATATTTTTAGGAAATTGAATTTTTTTCGAATTGTTGTAAATTTTTTTTTTCAACCTGCATTTAAAACATTCTTTGTTTATAAAAAGTTTTTTTAACTATTATTAAAAAAAAAGAAAAAACTGTTAAAAAAATAAAAGTAACATGTTTATATTAAAATTTATTATTTCCTTTAATAAATTATAAAGTAGTTAGTTATTCACGGTTTTATACATTTTTTTTTTATTAAATTTCATTATTGAAACTCATAAATTATATTTTGGAATTAAAAAAAAAAAATATGTATATTTTTTTTTAAACACTTTACAAGTTTTAACTTGATAATTTTTTTTTTAAACGGGTTTAACTATTTTGTATTTTGTTTTATATATATATATACATATATGTATAAACTTATTAAATAACTTCCAGTTTTGATTGCATTTCATGTTTGTATCTTATATATTGTGTAGATTCAAATATAGTTACCTACCACCTATATGTATGTGATATGCATTATGATGTTTAGAAAATAAACATTTTAATAATATTGAAAGATATATATTTTGAATTTTTGAAATATTATTGAACTAATTGAAAATGTAAAAGGGGCGGCGTAAAAATAAAACTTGTATGCATATTAAATGGAATTTTAGCTTGATGTTGAAATTGGAAAAGATTATAAATTAAAGGCATAACATATGATTTGTGTAAAATATAATATAAAAAATTACAGTAACGGTACTCTAAATTACTACTCTAGGTGGTGATTTTTGTATATAATATTGTCTAAGATTAGGTTCTTCTTACTCTTTAATTATATATAATAAAAAATTACATTGTACATAATTACTAATTGTTATTCTCTTTTTTCTCTTTACAGGTAAGAAATATTTTCAATTTTAAATATTCAAATTAATTATCTATAATTTTTTTGTGAATTAAGTACAAGTAAGTTAACTATGTATTATTATTAAAATTATTAATTTTGAAATTAAGATTTATATACCTATATTTATATAGATCAGAAAATTATACATAAAAATCCAATTTACTTTATTTCAAAAATTAATTGAAAAAAAAGTATCATATAATTTAGTCTAAACGCGTTGAAATCCAATTCGATTATTAAAAACTTCTTAATAATGAAATATATTTGTATTAAATACAATTTAGTTAAAACACGAACGTTTTTTTTTGATTTAATACATGATTTTAAATCAATTCGAATAAAACATTTAATTTTCTTTCTACACGATTTATTTTGATTTAACGCAATCGTTTAGAGTTGATGTCAAATTGCGCGCCAGAGCTTAAATACCGTTATAAATTAATAACATATTTTTTATTCATCAATTTGAATAAAAATTTATTAAATCTTAAAAAAAAAAGAAATCAAAAACAAAACAATCTTCTTCCAAAACAAATAAAAAAATCGAAATCAAAGAAATTCTTTACCCTCAAAAATTATTTTAA
Source organism: Dolichopus griseipennis (assembly GCA_963082915.1). Classification (NCBI taxonomy): domain Eukaryota; kingdom Metazoa; phylum Arthropoda; class Insecta; order Diptera; family Dolichopodidae; genus Dolichopus; species Dolichopus griseipennis. Next base: position 104,136,221 of record OY720444.1, on the reverse strand, counting down.
CTTTTTTTTTTATTTTAATCTGGCAACACTCCAAAGAAATAATTATCAAAAAAAAAAATTAAAATAGTTGTCAAATATTTTCTTTGTTTTGTTGTTTTTTTAAAAAGTTATTAATGACAGCTGTCATATATTATATATGCGTCTTTATAAGTTATTATTATAATAATATTTATTTAATAAATATATGTATATAAACATATATATCTTTGACATTGAATAAATATTAAATAAATAAATATTTGAAATAATTTTTATTTAATTTTTTAAATTTTTCGGTATTTTTTAAAAGTACAAAATTTATTTATTTCTAATTATTTTGAAATATTTATATAATATAGAAAAATGTTAATCATTTTTATTTATTAATAATTTTGTTGTTGTTTTTTTAAATTCCTTCATCCGTAATAAATCTTCTATATTTAATTATTTTGATTCACATGATGAATTATTTTTTAATTAAATATTTAACGTTCCATATTTATAATTATAAATAAATAAATTTTAATTTATTTCAAAAAAAAAAAAAAAAAAACAAAATGAAAGCAAAATTGAAATTTAATCGATATAACTACAGGTATTGTTTTAATAATTAATTTTTCGATATAATTAAAGGTATTAATTGTTATGAATTTTTTTTTATGTACGACATATGTACGAGTAATTTGTGTTTTTGGAATTTATAATAAACGAGAATTACCTTTTGTTTTAAGTTGGAAGTTAAAATTTAGTTTTAACCTTTTCATTTATTACTTTCGTAGGAATTTAGAACAAGCAAATTTAAAAGCAAATATTTGAGTTATTTTTTAGTAATGTTAATTAATGAATTCAATTTTTTCTTTAATAATATTATTTCAGAGAATTTTTACATCATGGGATATAACTTTTAACCATACTACGACGCCTTGGTGCGAAATAAATGCACTTCAGATTAAATAAGTATATTTCATTTATTTATACTTTACTGAAATTTGCTTTTATACTTCATTTCAATTTACGAACTTCAATGAATTTGACTTCATAACTAACTTAAAAAACACAGTTTTTAATGCTATCGATTAAATACTAACATACTGCGTTGACACATGCGATGCCGTTGACGCAAAGTATCTCAAATCCTAATAAATTTTCTATGGGTTTTGAACGTTACTTTTATATAATATATATAGCATTTGCTTAAATTTTTTAAAATTTAATTAAAGTAATCGCTGTATATATTGAATATTCATATATTTTACAAGTAATACGTCAACGCATGCGCTATCGTTGCATTAAATATTCGCACATCTAATTAAGCCATAATCTATACAATTACAATACCTAAATATTTTTTTAATGTAAAAATTCATTTTCACTCACTGGTACATAATGGGTTAAATAAAAATTTTTTATAAATTTTTTATTAATAATTATAGTACACATGCTATAAAGCGCCGCCGCCGCTCTTTTAATTAATGTGTCAAAAATGATTTGCTTTTTGCAATAAAACACAAAAAGTTGGCAAATATTTGTTTATTATGCAAGAAAAATCTTCTGAGAATATATTTTTTAATTAATTAACACAATTTTCAATAAAATTTCTTGTATGATTTTATTTTTTATTTCTCTCAATTCGTTTACAGTTAAATGTCAATTTTAGTTAAAGAGAAAATAAAAATTAATAAAAGCTAAAGCTTTATCAAATAGAATGTGTGCAGAGCTGCTAGCAGCTAAATTTGTCGCTTTTTTTTTAACGTATGTAAAACATTAAAATTGTCATCGTATGATTATGGACAAATAAAATTATTTATGATATGAATTATTATATTATTTTTAAATTTTTTATTTATTTCTTTTTATTTATTTAATTTTTTTTTTTTCTTTTAATTGTATTGTATATTTATTTTTTGGTGTGTGTTGTGTGCGTTTTTTTCGTATATGTGTATTCTGTCGATTTTAAATTAACACTGGACAAAACTAGACCTTTTCAGCTGTAAGCAGATAAATGTGCCATTAATTAAGAATTTCTTTAAGAAAAAAAAAGTTGTTTCCAATTGGTGTGGTTGTGATGGTGTGTTGTATGGTATTTTGTGGATTTAAACTAAAAGAAAAAGTTCAGATAAAAATTGTTCAAATAAAATTGATATATGGGTTAATAAAATTTATTTTTGAGTTTTGGTGAAAATGGAAGATTAAAACCCTTGAAATTTGTAAATTAAGTGCAAAATTTTGCTGTATTAAAATAAATGTATTCTGCCTATAAATTCCTTGGAATAAGATGGCAGAATTAAGCCATGCATGTGTTATTGAATCTATAGAAAACCTAAGCTTCTGTAGTTCCACGTATTGCATTCAAATTGATTTTTTAAAATAAAAGCTTTCGCTGTGATAATTTGATGCATTCTACCGGTTCTTTAGGCGCGAGATCAATTATTTTTTTTCGATAATAATACCTCACCAGTTGAGTCTATTATTACATATTTATAAAGCAATTAAATAGAGGATTCTAGAACTATATAGCAATATAATTTGCAATTTTAAAGTTAGTACAACGTTGAAATAATTTTAATTTCAAATAGGTATTAATTAAAGTCAGGGTTATAATTGAAATATTTTCATATACCACACAAAATAAATAATACTTAATAATTAAAAAAATATACCTATAATTTTATATTAAAATGTTTTTTTTTAAATTTATTCATATTACAACTATAGACTAAAATTGCAATATTGACTTATAGGTATATTTATTAATTAAAATGTATTTTTTTTAATTATATACACTATGAAAAAATTCCATTTAAAAAAACAAATAGAAACAAATTTTTTAGATAATGTATACTTTATTAACCTTTGACAAGATCAATAAATGTTTTGCTTCAATTTTTTTTTTTTTTTGCTATTTTAATTCCTAGGTTAATTTCATGTAATTAGAATCTAGATTATAGAATGTAGAGAGAAAGAAACAAAATTAAATTACTTTAAAAACAAAATTTTCCATTATAAATAAAACATAAGAAAATTGGCGCCAAAACATATACCCGTAAATACATTCTTTTGATAATTTATTTGTTATTATTTTGTAAATAAAATCGCGTGAGAATTGTCATTTTGATTGACATGTATATTGATTAACTTTTTCTATATTTTTGTAATTTTGTTAATTTAATAGAAATGTAATGTTTTCCGTCATAAAATTAATATTTAATTGACTATTATTATATAAAAAAAAAGGGTTAAAATACATTTTTTATGTTATTTTTTAAGAATTTGTATTAATACTATGTACATACTTCGCGACGATTCACTTTCACGAACCTTAACCCTGGCTGAGTAAGTTTGCAGCGAACTTGACGCAACGCAACACAAACGCAAACAGCTGATGTAGACAAATTCTGTCAATAAATATACGGCACACATAATGCAGCCTTCAAAGCATATTCGCAGCACATTTAATATAGATACAGATTTAATTAAACTTGAGATGCAATTTATTTTCTGTTTTTTAGTTTTGACTTCAATCAAACGTCAAATTAACTCTTAATTTAAATTAAGTTTGAAGTATCAGTATATATCTAGTTGAGTGTATACCTGTGTACTTACAAATCTCGCAAAATTACAATTAGTTTTATTTATCGTTTATTAATTATACCATAATACCATAAAAAATAGTTATATATAATATAAAAAATTTTTTATAAAAAAAACTTATGCAACTTACACATGTGACACCTGCTTTATCTTTTATTTCTGCCCAGCTATTTCTAAGATTATTCGTTGCATACTTTTAGGTGCACTGCATGCAGAACAATTTTACTTAAAGTTTCGCTTACATTTGTTTTCAATGTCACTTGTGTTTATGTAATATGCATACTGTAAGTTTAAGTTTATATATAATTCAAATAATTTTCCAATTTTCTATTGATTGATTTTTAATTTTTTAATTAAATTTCATTTTACAAAAGTTTCAATATTAAAAATTGGAAATAAATGACTTTTATACTTTATTATATATATCATTTAAAACTTAATTCAGAATTGCATTCTATATCAATTGCATTTTCAACCATTTTTCTCATTTATTGTTTTTCAAATCTATTTTTTAATGATTATATTATTATTTATTTAATTTTATTTTTTTTTTCCTCTGAATTCCCATTGTATGCAATTATTTTTAAGTACTATTATTATTTTTTCAAGTATATAATAAATAAAAAACTATCTCTGATTTAAAAACAGTCAGTGGTATATTATAAAATCTGCATCTATAAAATACAATTATATTATTGTTATATTATTATTTACTATTAAATTACATTTTATTGTTATTTTTATTTAATTTTAATATTTATTACTTTTTAAAAAATAAAATAAGTTTTTTCTTCTATTTTTAATTTTACATTAATTGCATGAAAAAAAAAAACTTACTACGTCTTAAAAAATATATGTATATATATTTATATTAATATTAAATTGTATATATACATTTTTTCAATTTCAAAGCAATTTATGGCATTTTTTTCTGTATAAAGAAATATTTAGTTTTTGTGTCATCATTCAACGATTATCACTTACTTTGAACTAAACTTTCATATATATTTTTTTTATACAGTTGGGGACAAATATTTGGGAACAAAAATGTTGAATGGCTTTTTTTTATGGATTCGTTAAATTTAATTTTTCAATGCATCCGTTTTAGAGAATTTTGAAAAATGTAAGCAGTACTAGTAGAAGTACAATATTCTTGATAGCTCCCCATTATCTTTTACGCTTTCTAGTAGTCATGCTTTAAATAGATGCATTCAATATTTGCGATATCAGTACAGTAGTTGATATTACACAATTACAATTTTTTAATCAAATCTAATTTAACTTGTATTATACAATTAATGTTCCTGCTTATTTTGAGATTCAAAGTTAGTTGCATGACCAGGTTTTTTAATCAGGCCTTTCTTTACTTTGAGGAATTTCAGTATACGCGATTAATTATTTTAACCAGATTTCTACTTAATTGAAAAGTAATATAATTAAACAATTTTATACAACATTTAATTTTTGCGACTTTTCATAAAAACTATTTTGTATGAATTAAAAATTTTAAAAGTAAGAATAAGCAAACAAACGCAAAATAATAATAGTAATCGTATATAACCTAAAAGTAATGGAATTGAATTTAATGAACTTTAGATTGCGTGTGCTGCTTTTTTAAATTTTTTTTTTATATTTTGTAAAATTTTATATGAGAGAAAAAAACAAAAAAAAAAAAAATTATTATATACATATACATACATACAAATTACAAGTTCATAAAAGTATTTATTTCAAGTAACTAAATCATGGTTATCATCATAACCTTGATTTATATTTTGTACTTGGTACTTCAAAAAAAAAATAAAAAATAATTGTAACGTATAAATAGTTTTTAAATTGATTTTATTTTATTTTTTCTAGAAATAATTTAACTGACATTTACATAAATATTAAATACCTAATAAATTATATATATATATATAATTGGATATACAAATGGTTTATCTTGTTCTATAGATTAAATGTATATAGAAGTGGGTTTTCTTTTTGTATTTATTAAAACTTAACGATATTTCCAAAGTTGGAGAAAGAAATTTTGAAATGTTGTGCAATCAGTTTTTTGTCATTTTGGAAATTTTTTTCGCTTTCTTGACATGCAAAATATAAAAATTGCGATTTTATATCTTGTACTCAAATATAATAAGAGTACAGAGTGTTCTTAAAATGGTATTTCATAATGTTAAAAATTCTTTATAATTTAATTTCCGATTCAAAGATTTAAAGATGTAATTGCAAATCTGAGATAATAAGTTCACATAAATTCTAGGACCTAGTCATATATGAATAAGTTCGTTGCCTAAAAAATTTAATAAATATAAGGTCGCGAAGCGCTTAAAGTTCGAGCGATTTTCGCACTCAAATTATTAATTATATTAGTAATCAAATAATTGAGCTGCTATCGGCTCTTGTGACCAAATAAGTCGAATAATTTGATGAATATATGTGATATTTAAATCCTATTAGAACAGTCTCTTCTGCCTGGGATATCCAAGGTACACGTGAATGGAGCATGATTTTGGTGGAGCATCTTGCCAAATTTATTTTTTTATTGCATACTCTATATATAGGTTAGTTATATTGTTGAGAAACTTATTTGCATGCAATAAGTTAGGTAATTAATAAGATAATAAACTGTTTTGTTTAATCAATCATTATTATCTGATTATTTCCCTTTTTAGGATTACCACACGGGAAGGGGGTATCAAAAAACTCTAGAATTATATCAAACTATAAAAATGTCTACATACATTTATAATAATTATATATATTAATTTTAATAGAAAAATTATTTAAGTTAATAATGATAAAAGTAATTGTAATAATGATTATTTATTTTTTTATAGAATACACATGTTTATAAGCATGTACTTAGTTTTTTAGGGTACTAACAAACAAACATTATGCAACATTTTTGGTTTTTGTTGAATTTGTTTATGACAAATAATTAATTTTTATTTTTATTACTAAAATAAATGAAACGAAAATGTAATTAATTAATTATAGTTATTATACTAATTATAGTTTAATTGTTGCAAATAAATCAGATTTTATTTATAATTAAATATGTTCGGTTTTTTTTTTTGTAATAAAAAAAAATTAAAATGAAATTATGGCGGGAAATTATAAATATTTTTTATAAATTGATTTATTTATATTGTAATTTAATTATTATATTGTAAATATTGCAAAGGTATGTTTCATAATTGAAGATAATTTTAGTAACTATTAGGTATATTGAAATATAGCCATATAGATCAGTAATATAGATCGGGTTCTATTAGTTCTAGTCTAGTAGCTCTGTTATCGCAAATCGCAAGCTTAGATTAGAATGTTTAGGAAGTTGAGTGAGTGATCACTCAAAGATCATATAGTTAATAAGGAAGATCGTTTGTGATTATTCATATTATCTGTTAGGATAACAAATATTAAATAAACTGAGCTTTATCTAAGATATTCAAATTATAAGATGGAAACATTGTATTAGGAGTTAGTTGTTGAGGTTTTGAAAAGGTCGGTGGTTTGATCATTAATTTATAACACGAAAACATAATATTAGGAGGCAGTCGTTGAGGTTTTAAAGAGGTTTTAGGTTTGTTCACCTGTCAGTTACTTACTTATCTTACCAGAAAGTACTTGAAAGTACCTACTGACTAAATTTTTTTTTTTGTTTTTAAATCTTTCACGTATGTCGGTATTACAGTTTAACTTCCTAGATAGCTAACTTTCCTTTAGGTACAAATTTTTATTAAAATATAGAGAATTCACTCTTAGTAATATTCAAGTTCGTATACTCTAATTCCGTGTAATAAATTAAATTAAATAAGTGTTAAGTTAAATATTATCTAAATCAATATTTTAAAAATAAAAAAAACAGGAAATTTTTTTAAAATTATTAAAAAAAAAGAAAAAAAAAAAAAATTCATATTTAAGTGATTTGCTTAATCGGATGTTAATTACTTGTTAAAAAAAATCTCGCAAGTTATAAAATTTTATAACTTTATGAATATTCATACTATTATTTAAACACTTTTTGTGTTGATTAAAAAAATAACAGTTATATAATTACTTTAAACTTCCTATTTGAATACCTTTATTTTTTTATTAAATATTAATTTGAAGTTTTTTGTGCAAAATTATGCCATCTAACTTTTTTTTTTTTAAATTTTTAAATTAAAAAAATTAGCATTGAGTTGATGAATTGAACAAAAAAACACTCCTAATATCTAATACATCGCAATTCTTGCAAATTTTTTAACTTCCCCGTTTTTTTTTTTCTTGTATATTTTTGGAGTATTGTGATTTTATAGCATTGAACTCATTTGTTTTGCATCATATTTTTAGCAGTTTTTTTTTTGGTAAATTCATAACTTAAACGATAGGTGAAGGTGGTTCACTTTTTAAAATTTGTTATTTTGTTTCGTTTTCTTCATCTTTTCTATAAGTATTTTTTCAAATAGTTTTTAAATATTTAAAAAAATATGAATTTATTATTTTGTAAGAGAGAATAAAATAATAAAGAAAATGAAAATATAATAAGAATAAGTAAAAAATTTTGAAGGTAGATCATTGCTCCTGCAAAAGCAAAAGAAAAAGAACAACAAAATAAAAAATAATCTAATCATACAAAAAAAAAGTAAACTAATGCTTGTATAAAAATTGATTTATGTAAGTGAAATACAGTGACAAATAGAATTATATGAACAGATTTTTAAAAAAAATTGTGTCCTTGATATTCAATATTAATCGAATAATAATTGCTTTAAAATTAATTATTTAATCCAAAATACATTTTTAAAAATATAATCGATTCTTTGTCTTCATTCAAACATTTGGGTACCCTTCAACGGAAAACTACTGAACCAATTTCGATGAAATAACAGTCAACAGAAAGGTTTTCATTACCTTTCGAGGTATTTCAGTTTCAAAATTACTCCATTTTTGCTGCGCCAGTTATGTATAACAAAGTAATACATTTACAATAATCGCAAAATAATGGGTTTAAAATTAAATATTTGATTCAAAATACAATATACATATTTAATCGGTTCTATTTACTTCATGCTACCCTTTGGGTACCCGTGAACAGAAAACTACTGAACCAATTTCAATGAAATAACAGTCAAAATAAAGGTTTTTATTTTCTTTCGAGGTATTTCAGGTTGAAAATTGGTTTAAAATTTCGATTGTGACTCTATTATGTTGCGCCAGTTATGTATAGTAAAGTAATGCACATGCACTGCATTCTATAGTTTAAAACTTTTAATAACATTTCTTTTTTGAATAAGTTATTAAAATTGTTCAGCAGGTTAATAGGTAACTGTATTTTTATTTAATTATTCTCTTTTGCTTTATCGTAGATAATAGATAATAGAGCTTTTATACCTTGATTTAATGTTTTCGGAAAACTGAATTGAGTCCACATACTGATTAAAGAATTTTCAAATTTTGCAGGACACAATCTTTTTGTTCGTAAGATTGAATATTATATTAAAATCAAAATACTAAAGCGAATTAAATAATGTACGCGGTTATATAATTTTGTTCAACACTGTGAAGTTTTAGTGTCAGTTGATTTTAAAAACCCATTTTGCATTTTAAATAATATTTTAAGAGATTAAAATATCGTGCTTTTTTATTTTTTTTTTTTAACTTTTTTTTAAAATCAAAGTAAAAATAAATTCAAAAAAATAAAACCTTTGTAAAAAATCAGATTATAAAGATAATATTCTATTTCTATCTCTTTCTTTTATTTCAGTCATTCTTTTTCAATTATATATTTTATTTTAATTATTTACATAGAATATTGTGGTTTGGTCGTTTATAATAACGACTGGTTGGAATTTTTACTTAAAATGGAATTTTATATTTGTAAAAAAAGTATTATTTTAATTAATATACAGTAAATGTGGTGGGTTTTTTTTACTAAATTTATTTTAGAATAAAAGAAACTTTTTTGCAAAATTTATTTTTAACATTTTCTTTTTTTTTTGTGTATTTAACACCTACATTCATCTACAATTAGAGTGCATTTTCAATGTTATTCAATTTAATTTGCAGACTTTTACCATTTTGTTTTTGACTATAGAAGTAAAAAAAAAAAAATTATCAAATAAAAAATAAGTGAAATCATTTGCAATAAGCTTATAATTTTTAATTAAAATGGAAATTAAAAAATTAAAAATATAAAATGGTGGTGATTTTATTCTTATGAATTGAGATTAATATTTAAATATTTTTGATATTAATTCAATGATTTTTATATCATATGATTGAAGACCAAAAAGTTATTGAAATGTCTAATTAAAATTAAAATTATGTACATAATTTCCATTTGATGTCTTAATTAACATTCTAGAGAGAATGAGATGGAAAATTTTTTTTTAATTTTCAAATCTCGCCTACTGAAAAAATGGCAACTCTTTTTTGGTAATTTATTAAAATGTATGGTTTGTATTATTAATTAATTTTAATTATTCAATTTATATTTATTATATTTTGAATATATATTTTATTTATTTTGCACTTTTATAATATTAAATTGCCGAAAGGAAGCGATTAAAAAAAATAAGGGGTTTTGTACTTGAATTAAGTACTGTTTTTTTTACTATGACAATTACTTTGTTGGATTTTTTCTAAGTACGGAAGTAAATTTTGATATCATTGTTGATTTTGCATATGGAAGTAATTATTTTTAATAAGTACTTAATAAATTAATGGTTAAAATTTGAATATTTTTGAAAGTTAAGTTTGATAAAGTAATGCAAGGTTCATAAATTTAAAAAAAAGGTGATTAGATTAGATTAGATCAAATGAATGTGTAGCAAATATTAATAGAGTTGGAGATTAAAATAAAAATATTGATAGGATATCAAGTAATCATAGGTTAAACTGAATTAAATTATATAAAAAAATAACAATCGTTTTTTAAAATTAATTTACAATTAAAAATGTCTTCCGTTTTTTTATATTGAGGAACAACTTATAGAATTCCATTTTAATATAATTTTTTTATTATAAAATGAAAATCGGTTTTTACTAACATGCAAACTACCTATTAGTTTTCCTTTTTATTCATTTACTAATCAATTGTAACTTATCGATCAATAAGTTTCCCTTAATATATACAACTTTATATATATAAATACATTCTTCAATAAATATAGGTAATAAAATGTGGTATTATTATAATAAACCTAAAAATATTCTTTTTAGGTTTATAAATCGATTCTAAACACCTTTGATACAATTCATCAAAGACATAAACCTTCAATCAAATAATTACAAAGTGTATAACTGGGTAGACCTCAATGCTTCAATTAATTTAGTTTTATTAATATATATGTATCTTTAATATTTATCATAAATGTCATATATTAATAAGTTTATTATGCATATTAATTATAATAATTATTTTCATTTGATTTTTATTTTTAATTTATTTAAAATCCACTATACATTTCGATTTTACGTACATACTATTTGTATTTTAACGCGCCAAATTTGAAATAAATATTTTTTTTTCTAATTAAGATTCTAAAAATAAACATCAAAGAAAAATGTTTTTCAAAATTTATTTTTATAATTTTTCATTTTATAGTGGACGGGACAATTTGTGCGGCGACCTTACTACTCTTTTTTTTTGTTTGATGATTCATAATCGTTTTAATGAACCGATTATTATTATTTTCATTTTAATCAGAACATCAGACAAGATCAGAGAATACAGACGACGACAGTCGGCAGACAAAAGAATTTAGTGCGTCCAATATATGTATAATTAATTATTATTGTATAGAAAGTCATTTACGTATACGTAATTGCATATAAGTACTTATAAGAATTAAATGTAATCATATATAAATGAAATAAGTATTTAAGTAGTCATATAAATGCAATAAGTATTACAAAGTCTAAGCTGATAAATAACAAATAATGGAATGAATAATTATAATTTATAATAATCGTATATATATATATATATATATATGTATGTTTTGAATTGACTTTGTTTGTATGTTTGTGTGTCATTCATTTTTAGATTTTCAAATATTAAAAATGAATTTTATTTGTACTCATATAGTATCTGTCATGACTTCTATTACATTTTTACCTTGACATAATATTATTTCATATTAATGTACAATATTTCAAAATTACTCACATACATATCTACTTATAGATAGTATATTTCTTTGTGATACTATATAGATATAATATTATTAGTATATATACTAATACTATATGTATGTGCCGTTTGTCATATAAAAACTGAAAAACAAAACTAAAAAAAGAAAAACATTTATTTTGGGTTTCCTTCAACTTATTTTGTATTTAAAGCTCTTTTTCATTTGTTTTAAATCCAAAAATAAGCGGAAAAAAGCGCCACACAATTCAGTTTTAAAATCAGGGAAAATCTCGATTATTCCGAAAATTTTCTGTTTATTTTTATTTTACATTCTTCGTTTTGGATGATTAAATATTGGGTATTTGGTTGCATTTGAAACCTTTTTGCTCCCTTCTTTTATACGATTATTCGATTGTTTGTTGGTAAATATTTTTGTAGTTATCTACTTGTATATGTAGACATAATATCGATTCGTTCAAGTATTCAAATTTTATGGTACCTATTTTTTTTTACATTATTTAATCATTTTATACATATTGGGAAAAAAATGCATTTTGTATCCATTAGATACATTTATCAGATACAATACGTGTTAAACTGAATGTATTTTTGATATTTGTTCTGGAAATGATAAAAAAAAAGATCAAATATGTAAATAAATTGAAAATATATTTATTTCACTTCCAAGTTTAACAGATTTACATTAATAATAGATATTTACATGACCCAATTTATATTATACTGTGTATAATATATATGCATGGTATTTCTGTTTATTTTCATTTTTAATGGCGATTCTTTCATTGTTTTTTTTTGATTTTCATTTAATAGCGATTCTTTTAATTGGAAAAGAAAGTGATCCATAAAATGAATCTAGTGGAATATCTCTATTTAAAGGTATTGTTTTTTTTTTTACATTAGTATAAAAAATTGTGAATTATTTGTAATTTATTTTTAATTCAATTGTTAAAAAATCGATTAAAATCAAATAAATTTAATAAAAAGATTGAAATTTAATCAATTTGGTGCATTTTTATAACAATAATTATATTTTTGTAATTTTAATTGCATATTTGAAGGGGCACAAGAAAATTTTTATTATTTTTAGTGAGGTTTTAATTGGAGTTGTCAATTTTAAGTTCAATTACTAAAAATCAATAAAGTAATTGATTAAAATTAAATAATATTAATATAAACGTAATGATTACTTATAAATATTTAAATTTTAATATAAGTGTGATACTTATAATAACAATAAATTTTTATACACTTTTAATTGCATACTTAAAGGGTATACACTTTTAATTGCATACTTAAAGGGGCATATGAAAATTATTTTTAATTATTTTTAATGAGAATTTAACTTATATTGTTAAAAAACGCTATATTAATACATTGAAATTAAATTATATGAATTTATATACGTAGTTATTGTTGTTAAATATTGTAATTATAAATGTAATACTTAACTTTAAAATTTTTTAAACATCTAAATCATTTTTTCTACCTTTGGTGCAGGTCAGAATAATAAAGTATTTAAGAGTTCAAGAAATTCATTAAAATTTTTAAATATAACTATAAAATAAGATTAATGTTCTTTGTTTTTTTGACCTAACTTGAATTTAATTATCAAATTTTGTGTAAAAGAACAATCTTATATGCTTCCAATTAAGTGGTCATTAATGGCATATTTTTTTAAAAATTTCTGATATTCGCAAAATTTTTTTGACGTCAATCGTAATTTAAAGACTGTTTTTTGTTATTGTGGATCTCCAAACGTCATTTAAATGATCGTAAATTGTAATTTATTTGAATTCGTTTTGTTTTTTTTTGGATTTTGCGCCTTTTTGTTATTTTGTATCTGTTTGTATTTTATTTACGTTTTAAAAAAACACTTGTTTTTTTGTCTTTTTATTGTATATTATGACTGAAATACACAAATTAAATCAAAAAAACAAAAAAAAAATATGAAAGGAGGCAAAATTTGAAAATTTGTCAAAAATTCGCTAAATACCACAAATAAAAAAACAAAATTAAAATCTCGTGACCCGTGACCATGAATTTCCGCGAAACAGCAAATATATAATTTAATAATTTATAAATAAAATTAAATTAATTTAAAATTATATAAAATAAATACATATATTGAAAAATAAAAGTGTTGTATCTCTTAAAATAAAATAAAAGAACAACGCAGAACAAATGCTTAACTTCTTTAAACAATTTTAAGTTTTATTTCAATAAAAGCGATTTGCCGCCTTTTTATTTTCTTATAATTATCAATACTGTTAGTATAATATTAATTTTAAAATATGTACTAACTAAATAAATATATGTATTAACTAAAGATAGACTTTATATTTATTGATTTAACAAAAAAAACTTTTTTTTTAAATTAATAAGTATTTACTATTAAATAAATAATTTTAAAACGAATTTAATACGTACGTAATTTATAAGAACAAGGTAACACTTAAAATCAAAAAGATAAGTAAAAAATGCGCAGTTTTCGCAATTTTTCTAAATAAAAATCTTAGTTGTTCCTTCCTATATTGTTGTTTTTTTTGTCTGATCTTTTAAAAAAGAAATCAATGCGATTTAATAAAATATCAACTAATTAAATTTTTAAATAAAAAATAAGAATTTTTTTTTATTTTTAAATATATTTTTTTAAGATTAATAAAAATATTGGTTAAAAGCCAACATTATTATCTGGTTCTGTTTTCTATAAATTGTGTAAATAAATTAAAAATAAAATAAAAGAATTTAAAATTAAATATTTGTAATAACTTTGGAGTTAAAAAACAAATCTAGGTAATCCAATTATTATAATTTAATTTTATATTGATTTAATTTAAGGCGCAATAAAATTGCATTGTTTTTTTAATTGGGGGAATTTTAATTCCATGTTTGTTTTATTTAATTGATTGATATCTAATTGGAATTATTTAATTAATATTAATAGAATTTACGGGAATTTTAGAATAAATTGAATAAACTTTTGTGTAGTGTAGATACTACAAATAGAGACTATAATTTTTCGGGGATTTTTTATTGAAGTTTCCTTTTAATTTGAGGCAACCCCATTTAAATTTTTAAATATTGAAGAATTCTTAAAAATATAATTAAAATTCCTTTTTAATTAAAACTAATTCAAAAATTAATAAACATTGAATAATTAATTATTTTAATAAGTATAAGATAAAAATTAGTAATTAATTATATAAAATTAAAATTTTTTAATTAAATATACATGAATTTATTTAAAGGTACTATAAAAATAATTACATATTATAATTAAATAATTATTGTTATTTAGTAATTCAGTTGCAAAAACTCACGTTTATTGTGTTTAATTGGGGGGGATTAATTAAAATGAAAAACATAGAAAAATTGAATAAACAATTAATTCTATATACTATTACACATCTATTCTACATTTCATTATATAATATCTCTCATTTTATATTAATTTATTTAATTTTATTCTGATTGATATTGTATAATAGATTTTTAAAATTTATGTAATTCTTAAGATATATTAAAATAATATATTTAAAATTGATCTTAATATTATAATTGTATACACTCTAAACTTATTATTATTATTATTACATGATAAATTATTAATTGGATTGCAAAATATTTGAATATTTTCTCATTTCAAAAGAATTAATTAATTTTAATAAAAATAAGATTGCTTCACTTTATTTGAGATTTATTTCAAAATTACAAAACTGTCAATTTTAATCAATGATTTTCAATTAATATTTTTTTTTTTTTAAATATTATTTATTTTGTAACCCTTTTCTGTTTTAAGAAAGCGCGCGCGTGCTTTGTTGAAATTAGTATAGTAAATAAACCTCTAAACAATTACAATTACAATATACATACATAAATAATTTTACAATTTTATAATTGTAAGCTTGTGTTCGAATATATATATTTGTTTAATGTAACACCTTCTTAAATTCGAAGGTAAAATGCTTATGGTGCATTCATTCATTAATAATTAGGTGTAAACAGAGAAATTATAATATGTGACTAATCACAAGTACTTGAATACAAAACAATATAAAAAACACCTTTTTAAAAATGTGTTTATTTTTTTTTTTTTTTTTTTTTGTTGTGTATTGGCTGATCAATTAATCCCCCTAATAAAAAAAAAAACCATGACCTTCAATTTTAATTTTATTTTGTATTTTGGTTTTGTTTTTTTTTTTCTGATTTTGTAATCAAAAATGTAAACAAAATATTAAATAAATAGAAAAACAAAAGAAAATCAAAGCGTTTGATTTACTGGCTAAATAGTAAAACGCGTAAACCATTATCCGCTTTTCTTGATATATTTATAGAAAGCGTGTGTTGTATTGTGGTATTTTTTGTTTTTAAGATTACGCCGATTTTTTGAATTAATTCTTCCGATTAAAATTTAATATTTTTGATTTAATAAAAAACTAACGACTTCTTTGTACTGAAAAAAAAATATATTAAATACGTGTTTAGGAAAGGATGTAAACAAAAACAAAACAATTAAATTTAATTTTTCCTCATTATAATAATTTATTTACGCTTAATTATAAATATAGTCAGCTGAATTCATTATTTACATTAAAATATTTCTTTAACATAGACAAATTTAACACTTTTATTTAGTTCTTGTAATTCAGCTTAGCTGAATTATTTATTTAGTCAGCTGAATTCATTAATAACCTTAAAATACTTGATCTACAATACAAAACTAAACAATTTTATTTAGTTCTTGTAATTCAGCTTAGCTGAATTATTAATTTAGTCAGTTGAATTCATTAATTACATTAAAATATTTCCACTACTATACAAAACTAACAACTTTTATTTAGTTTTTGTAATTCAGCTTAGCTGAATTTGTTTTTCATTAAGTTACATCAAAATTTTTTTTAACCTTTGAAAGTTAAATTCCCTAGAGTAGTAAATATGTTACTTTCTAATAATTTTATATGAGTCAAGTTTGTTATTCAGCTAGATTTATTTCTTTTTAATATAAAAATTTTATTAAATTTTTATTTCATAACGAAAAAAAACCTACACCTTGTAAAATTATTAATAATTAATATAAAAAAAAAAAACAGATTTTAAATTCCTTGTAGGCCGTTAAAATTTTTATATCTATATTAAGAATAAATTTATTTTTTACACGTTTTTTTTAATATCTAACAACGTTTTTTTTTCGGAATTCCGAGAAAAAGCTTTTCATATATCAAATGTCGTCTTGGGGTTTTCTTAAATTTTGAAATGAATTAATTTAATAAAAATAATAAATAAAGATTTGATTAGTCTTCTGTCTTCTTTTAATAATGAGTCAGACTTATACTACTTATATCCAGTCAATAGTGCCTATTTATTAGAATATTAAAATGAGTAAAAATTTAATGAAATAATAATCACAATAAGAATAAAATGAAAATTCAAAAAAAAATATAACTAATCTTTCTTTGAAATGAATTGTTGAACTATGAGTAAGTCCCGACAGGTAGGTTTTATTATTAGCTTGATTTGGTTGTGCTTTTTTTTTCTCTAACTTGATGATAAAAATAACTTTATGTAAGTTATAAGCTTTGAATATTAAAAAACATATATATGTATGTACGTAAGTTAAAGATATAAAATTTAAATCAAATTAATTTATTAAAAAAAAACCCTGTTTTTTATACATAAGTAAATACGATATAGGTATACAATTTCAGTTAATTTTAACGTATTTTTTTTGGTTGATTTAATATAAAGTTTAGATACATTTGAATGGACTTGTTTAAGCTTTATATTATCTGTTGATTGTATTTGTTAACTTGTTAAATATATTTGATTTATATATTATATTACTAACTACCTTCACACATATTTAAAATAAATAATAAGAGAAAACAAATCCATGTATATGTATTTAAATTTTTTTATTAACCACACTTAATGTTTTTATTTCATTTACGTTTCTCTTCTTTCACATATGATGACCCATATTTTATTTGTGTATTTCCGTTTTTTTTTTTTTTGCTTTTTTTATTTTTTTTAAATATTTTATTTGTATATATACAAAAAATTTTATCAAACAATTTTCATTTATTAAATAAAACATTTCAAATTCATTTCAATTCGGAATTTCGTTTAATAAATATTGATTAAAAAAAATTGAATCTGGAGATTTTTAAAAATATTAATAAAAAAATTAAATTAAATAATAAAATTATTAAATAAAAATTAAAATAAAAGTACATTAATAAAATTAATTAAGTTTTAATATTAATTTTACATTATTAATTGAGAAGATAATATTTAATTATTTATCGTGTTTGCCTATCAAGGTAGTGATAGTTTTGTTTTTAACATAATCTTATTTACGATTATTTTAATATATTAATTAATAATTAGTATTAATAATATGTATTTATTAATATGTATTAATAATTATTAATACAATTTATTTTTTTATTATTATTTATTTTTTAATTTAATTATTATTTTTAATATTAATTAATATATTTTAATAATATTATAATAAAATTTGTATATATATACCTATTAATATTAATTAGTATTAATAAAATTATAAGTTTTATTAATACATATATTAATTTTATTTCAATAAATTAATATTTTAAAGTTTATAATCAAATATGATAAATTAATAAATTAATTAATTAATTTTGTATTTTGTATTTTTTTATCATTTTAGTACCAACTGCATCAATGTCTCTTGCGAGTATACACGGACCACAGTTCGCTGATATGTACCCAATGGGGTAAGTTTAAATTTAATAATATTTAAATTTAGAAAATGTTAAAATTCAAAGTCAAAGTTTTTAATTTCAAAAGTGGCGCGAAAAAAGTGCAAGTACAAAAAAATGATCGTTTTTTTTTAAATTAAGTTATTAAATCTATAGATACTAATTATTATTTAGTAATAATCTATCTATAGATAGTAACTAAAATATGTAGTTTTTTAATTCAAAATATCTATAATTGATTAAATTTTAATCAATAAATATGTTTTCCTTGTTCTGATTGAAATAATTTGTTAATTTAAATATATTGAAAGATTTTAAAGTCATTAGAATAGTATGTAATACCATATGATACATAAATATTAAATACCTTAAAATTCTTATTATTAATTAATTAAATTAAATTTATGAAATTGTGCTTTTAAACAATTAGTATTTAATAATAGAAATTTCCAATATTTTTGTGTTATATTTTAATTTATTAGATTATACTATTAGTATGTATTAGAACTAGTTTCCAAAATTATTGGTTATATTTTAGAAGTTTTGTAGTTTTGAAGTTGTGTTTTATTTTAGAAGTTTTGTAGTTGGTTTAATTCGTTTTTAATTACATTTTCTAAACAAAATTTCGTATTGCAAAAATCATACAAAAACTGTACTAAAATTAGAACCAATTTAAAATTATATGTTTTTCTACCTTAATAGTAGGTATATCTTTTATACAATATATACCGTGTTGTATTAAATGCAATATTAATTGCAATATTAATTAATTCCATTCATTAAATGAATCCATTGTAATTGGTTCTACCAATTTTATATTCAATTTCAAATAATTGCTAGGATCTTTAGATTGTAATATTGTGATATAATCCCATTAATGTTTAATTTATAACATAAATTTTAATCAAAATATGTTATAAGTGTATATTTAACTTGATAGCGTAAAAAATTTATAAATTTCGAATATTTTTAAATAGATTTTCTATTTTTAATTAAAAATTCATGAGTTATTTTATTTTTTTTGAAAAAAATAAATAAAATTTAAAGAATTTAATTTTCATATAAAACTTAAAAAAGAAAAATTTAAACAAAAAAAATTGAAAAATTCTAAAATCTAACATTGATATAAAAACAAAAGTGTATAAAACAGAAATTAGTGACATATTGTCGCCGATTGTTGTGCGACTATTGCCGCCTAGAATTGTTTATTGTTGATTTACTTCATTGTTGCGTTATTTTTGTTTTCTATTTGAATTTAATTTAATTAAAATTCCACATTTTCTTATAAACTATTACGAAAATATTTTGTTTTTATTGTTTGAATTGTTATTCAAGAGATGCTATAAACTGCATCTCATTCCCTACAATTTTTTTTATTTTATTTTTCATATAAATATGTTTTTCCTCAAAATATTTATTTATCAACAATTTTTTGTTCTAAACTAAACAAATATAAGAACATAGAAAGTTCTTCTATGAAATAAATCGAATCTTGTATTATGATATTACATCATTATAAATAGAATGTATCTATAGATTTTATACTATCATGATATCATTTTTTATTTATTTATTCCTATATTTCTGTCCAATACACTTACTCCATATATTTATATTTATAATTTAAGATGAGATTTCATTGGAATGTGCAACATTTCAACTACTTTTTTTTTTTATTATATTTTATGCGATGTTGTAAAAGAATATTTTTTGTTCTTTTTGTTTTTTTTTTAGTCTATAACTAGTTATAGTTTTGTTGATTTTTATGTTTAAAAAAAAAAAAAAAAACATTTTTGGATTTAATGTAATATACGAAAGTCATTTGCAAAATTTATGGCACATGTATCTAAATCTTCTTCTTTAATACCTTTTCAGTATTTATTTATACTATCGATTCCATCACTTATCTCATTTAAGTTTATCTCATCTTCTCACGCTTAAAATATAGTTGAAATCATGCGCGTGTTTAGTTCTTCTGGTGTTTTAACTAATTTAAACTAAGTTAAAGAATGAGACCAGACAAATACAATTATATATAATAGGAATCTATAGTTTTTTGGGTAAGCAATTAAGTAGGGGGGTATGAAGATTGAGGAGCATATAGATTTGGGATTATAACGATTGCAGATGAAAAATTATGGAGCTATTAAATTTTGTCCTTGAATGTTCAAATTAATAATAAATATTTTAATTATAAATCTGGAAACACAACAGAAGCGCACGTGCGATGTAAAATGTTAGTTCGAAAATTTAGAAAACAAATAACCCAATCTTGAAAACTCCTAAATGAAATTTATAAAAGGGCAAATATTTAAATTACCAATCGTGAAGCACACGTGCGATGAATAATGTTAATGCATATGAAACGAAAAATTTGGAAAATAAATAAACGAAACTTGCAAAACTCCTAAATTGCGATGAAAAATGTTAATTCACATGAAACGGGAAACTTGTGAAATTAATGACCGAAACTTGAAAATATTTAAATTGAAAGTCGTAAAATCTATCAAAGATTAAATTTTGGAATTAACAAGTTAGAAGAACTCGTGCGATGAAAAATATAAGTTGGGACGCTTGGGAAAATTATTGTCATTTAAATGCTTCTAAAATGAAAATCTGAAAATGTATCAATTACAAATCTTGGATGCGATGAAAAATGTTACGGAAGGGAAGTGAGTGGCTATTTCGTTTATATTAATAACATATGTCCTGTTTCCTAGTTTCCCGAGATTTTGGATTTTCAATAATTCTTTAAAAATTTTCAACAGAACCACTTTACCTAACTTTTCAAATAAATAATCTTTGCTTATTTTTAAAAACTTGAATTTTCTTTTTTTAAAAATAAAGTTGTACAGCAACTGTTGTAACATATAATTGCATATTTATTACGTATATTTTATCTTTAAAATTTATCTTTAGTATACAATATATATATAGTTAATATTATGCACATTCTTAGGCAACAAGCAAAACAAAAAAAAAAAAAAAAAAAAAAACAATTTAAAAACGATAGAAGAGAACAAGTTTTCCTCTTCTTTTATAAAATTTTTTTTTTCGCAGAAAATGTAAAAATTTCCTCTTCTATTATTTTAAAATAGAAAAAAAGCAACATTAAAGCAACAATGAAATAAAAAAAAAAATTTTATTACCATTTTTTTTATTGAATTTCTTAGCGTCGCCATACAGTCAGACTTTATTTCTAAATATCTTTTATAAATTCTGTAGAGGTAGACACATAATATACAAATAGTTATGTATAAATGTATAAATCTATGCCAGGACAGAACATAGAACTGGCATGGCAGGCATTTTTTTTTAAATTTTTTCATTATTTTATGCTTTCAAATATTTGGTGCAATTATTCTTGTTTCTGTTCCTTGACTATTTTGATTAATCCCAATGGGATGGTATACAATTGTAGTACTTAGAGAAACTTGAAAATTAAAATGCGATGAAAAATGTTAGGCAATTTGAAATTGCAATTTTAATAAAATTAAAAATCTACCTACCATCCATTTAATTCTAAAAATGGATAAAAATGGAAAAAAAATCAAACAACAAAGAATTCTATTTTAAATTTTAATTTTAAAAACAAAAAAACATAGAAAATATTGCATTTGATTTTTATTGTACAGATACCTACACACATATACAAAGGTTTCTTTTCCTATTCCATTCCATTCTTTTAAATTATAAATGAAAAACTTTAAAAATATAAAGTTGAACCACTGTGGTATTAAATACATAAAATTAAAAATAAAAATGTATAATTATATATAATTCGCCCAGCGCCATATAAATGTCATGGGCGGTTATTGCAATACAAAAAACATAGAATTTTCTATTTTGTTTTTTTTTTTTTTTTTTTTAATTTTTGCCAGATAATGTCATGTACTATTGCATGTGCCACCCTAAAATTAATGGTACGGTAACAATAAATTCAACTTTTAATTTTTATTTTATTTTTATTGGAGTTTTTTTTTATTTTTGTAGAAAGAATTTTGACACGCCGTCTTAATGTTTGAAAAAATTAAAAATGGCATGTATAAAGTACATATAATACTATACTTAAATGTAATTTGCAAACATAAAAATAGTGTTGTTGCTTTTCCTTGTTTTTTTTTTTAGTGCTAAAATAGTGTAACTAAAGCGTTTATCATAATAAAAATATAAAATACAAAAATAAGTAAGAGCCAACCTAAAATTTATTTTAAAAACCATTTATTATTTTTCTCTAGTTTATTTTTAGTATATATTATATGAGCTCCTCTATTAAAAATGTATGGAATAATGTATACTCGTATTAGGTGTTGAAAAACTTGAAAGAATGCATTGGTTTTTTTTTTTTTTAATTAGTTTTACAGTACTCTGAGAGATTATAAGATATCACAAAATATACTTACGTTTATTACTACAATAAGCACGTGTAATTGAACGAAATTCGTTTATCAATTATCCAAAACATGTTAGGGACGTAACAATATGGTTTTATATTTGCCTTGGAGTCTTAGTAGTCAATGAGTCCATACAAATTTCTTGAGTCACACTATAATTAATGATGGATTTCATTTCGTTCAGAAGATTATACTTCTAGAGTAAGTTGTATTGAAAAATTCGCTTATTCTCTCTATACGTGATTTTACAATTATTTTATTATTAAATTAAGTTGAAACTATCTGACAAATGTTGTAGTGGTTACGATGCCAACTTATCAAGTGGAAGATTCAGACCACGGTCATCATATCTAAAAAAAAATATCGTAAACTTGTATAAGTAATAGTTTATATCGTTATACCTATGAAATAAGATTACATTCTTGCGTATAGATGGCGCACAAATTTGACATTTTTGTGGATATTCATTATCATATACATAATCTATAGCCAGGTAATCAACGGCTTAGTGAAAATAATCAATAATAAAACTTAATCTTGGTAAATTCTTTAAATTTTTTAGAATAAAGAGCCCTTCACTTCTTAGGAGTGGAAAATTAATAAAAAAACTAAAAACTTGAAATCTAGAATCTTTCTAACATCATCATATATTTTAATCGGCTTATCCGGTCGCGGCTTATTTATAAATGTAAATTAATAATAATTTGAATGCGAAAATCGCTCGAATTTTGAGCGCTTCATGTCACTAGTATATGTTTGAAATCAGTTTATGTATCAGGTCACTCTTAGTTTCTAAACACTTTCTTTTAGAAAAGCTATACAATAAACATTTTAACAACTGTGTTAAACGACCGCATTGAAAAATCATTTGACAACATAAATTAATAAGAACATAAGTTGTCAATTATGTTAAAATTAGTGTTTCGAAAAAAAATCGACAAATAAATTTTAAATTGTGTAATATAATAATATGGCATGATATTGTCCTTCTGTAAAATATTTTAAACCTTTTTCTGGTTTTTTTTTTATTTTTTTTTCTAAAATGCATTTTAAATGCCAAGAAATGTTATACTAAAGTTGAATTTTGTCGCGACTTTTATATTTATGGCATAATAATATATACATGTATGTATATACATACCTACATAAAAGTATATTTTAAAACATATGCTTATTATATATTTAGTAAATTCTTATCGTTTTTTTTTTCAATATGAGCTATTTTTGCATAGTTCAGTTGTTCATTATTTTCTAATAAAATGTTAAAATATGAAAAAATTAAAAGAATGCAAAAATTTTTTTTAATTTATGCATATTTAAAAAAAAAAAATAGAAAATTTTAAATTATAGGTATTACAAAATACCAACATGCAAAACCATTCTTTGGTATTGTTTAAATTAATTCTCAAAGTATTTTTTTTTTTTTTTTGACAGACAACAACACAATTCAAGTCCAATTATGACAGTTAAACACGCAAAAGAGTCTTGTATTGTAAAATTCAAACGAATAATAAATTGTAATCGTACATATTCGCCCTTGTGTGGTCGTTAATTTGTGAAGAACTTTCAATTTTACATCTATATGTAATAAACTAACCTTAACTATCAATAATTACTGTTATTAATATAAAAGAAATTTAATTAATATGTAAGAATATTACTTACAAGTTACTTACTTAAATTATTTCGTGTAGTTGAAGGTAGTTGTAATACTTAATATTAGTAATAGTAGTAGTTGTTGTTGTAACCACAATATTGTACTAGAAGTAGTAGTAGTAGAATAAATTATTCGGTCAATTAATTTAAATTTTTAATTTTGTCCATGTGCTTTGTCATTGTTTGAAATTGTAATGAATGTTGTGAATGGTATTTATTTATTTGTTCGAGTTAAGAAGGTTGTCAATAAATTGGTAATATGTAATTTTAGTATTTATTAATGTTTTGTAAGTTTTTGCGTTTTAATTTAATTAATATTTAATGGTTTTAAAGCGTTGTATACATCTCCGTTTTGCTTTTCTTTTATAACTGTTGTCTGTTGATAAGAGGGAGAGCATATGCCATTCTAAAACCTAGACCTTGCGAGTTGCGCTTCCTTTTGCATCCCCTTTTATATACTTTCTATGAATTTCTAAGTAATATTATTTGTTTTGTTATATATGATATATTTAAACTATATATATTTGGTTACCATGGAGATTTTGTAAAGAAAAATTATTTTTCAATAAATTAAATATTTTTTGTTCTATTCAGGAATCTAACCTGCACTTCCTTGATTAATAACCCAAATGCTTATGCATTACATCACTGTAAGTTCATTAAAAATATTTTAATCAATCAATTTCACTTCTAATTTGTGAATAAACATCTGAAACGATACACTCACCTTTGAATCTTAAGTTTTGGCACTATTTTTTTAATATATTTTATATGCCAATCGTGTCAAATAAATATACTTAAATTCATAATTCTATAAGTCTATAGATAATTTCCAAATTTTTAGTAAGTATATTGTTTTTTTTTAATAGAACTCACATATTTAAAATTAAATCACTGTATTAAAATTAATTAATAAACATTAAAAAAATGTTATAAACCTAAATTGATTACTTATTTCATTCAATTATCTGCCTTAGTTACTAATTCGTAATTAAATAACAGTCAGCATTAAAATTCCGTATTATTTTTTTTTAATATTCTAAAAAAATTGTTAGAATTCATTTTTTTTTTCAGACATAAATAAAAGAAAGTTATGGGAAAGAAACTTGATATTATTCTGAAAATTGTCTGTCAAATATGATACTGGCATGTGTGCTAGAGTCAAGTTAAACAAGAGTCATATTTAATTCGATTTATAAATTAATCCAAAATTAAATGTTTATATACTTAACTTACTTAAATTGTTTAAATTTAATTTTCAGAAGTTTCCAACAATTTTTTACTATATTAAACAAAATATCGAATATTGAATATCATATTACCAGACCCCAATATTTGACATAGTAACAGTTCTCTTCTCTTCAAAAACACAAATGAAGAGCTTTTTTTTTTTAAAATACAATTTAAAAAAAAATTTCTCACTTAAATTATAATTTATTCATAAAATTTTTAATATGAAATTTTTATTTACACACACAAAATGTACGCAAAGTAAGTTTTCCCAATTTGAATGACACGTTGAGATATATGCCATTAAAATTTCAATTTATTTTTCGATTTTTTTTTGTTTTTTCTTGTATCGAATTAAAATTTTTTTTATTGCAAATATATCAAAAAAAAAAAAAAATTAAATTAAAAACAAATTGCAATTTGCAATAACGGTAAAAAATAGAAAAAAAAATAATTTTACATTTATTTGAATTACATATTTCTATGAATAAATTAACATTGAAATTAAATTGTGTGCATCTAATATTCATATGCCTATTTGGCTCTTTAACAACTCTTTTTTTTTTATTTTTACAAAAACAAAACTTGCAAATTCATTGATTTGAATTTTTATAACGGGTTTGACCCAGAAAACCATTTTTATTTTATTGCGACTTTTATTACATTACATTAAAATAATGGAGTTTTCGATAATAGGAGGTAATCCATACAATAATAAGAAGTAAATGCACTTTAATCTGAGTTGTTATTTAAAATGACTCTTATCTTTTATTTTTTTTTTAAATCGAATTACGAATCGAATATAAACAATTTGCAACAACCCTGAGATTTTTATTTAGAAAATCGATAAATAAAAGAAACCGAGCTTTATTGACAGAAGATAAAGTTTGGTTCAATGGAATTAGGTTTTTTTTTGAACTCTCCATATCGTTCAAATGTTTCGATATTTTTATACGTAGATAATTATATGGAGAGTTTTGAATGACAGGGGGTTTTAAAAGATGGGAATTTTTTTAATTAAAATACAATTTTACTAAAAATAACAGTATCTTGCATATTTTAATTTTATTCAAATATTTTTTCGAGTTGTTAATTCTTGTAACTAGAGTAAGAGCTAAAGTGGTGGTTCACTTTTAGATTATGTATATATATGTATATATTTATATCTAACAAGTTTTTGCTCAAGTGCTCTTTTTAATGGGACAAGAAACTTTTTATTTCATTTAAAATTAAACAAAAAAAAAAAAAAGCATTTTCGCGAGTTTTTATTTTTGCAAAACTTTGACTTAATTTTAAAAACTACTGTTGTTTTTTCTTTATAACTTTCTAAAAATTCCAAAATTAATTAATTTTTTGTTTTCTTTTTTTTCTTTTCTTTCTTTTGTTTTTTTTGTTTTTTTTTTTTCAAAACAAAATTAGCCATAGCAGCTTAAGTGTTTCATCATCATTATCTGATTTGGTTGGCAGTCCATTAGAAATATCAATGGATAATGTGTTAACAATTGAAGAATTACGTGCCCAAATGGGATCATGTTTTAGTTGTGGTGTTTCATGGACTGATGATCATGTATCATTAGATTGCAGTGAATGTGGTGGATATAGTATTGAAAGACCATGCCCATTATGTGATGGAAAATGTGGTGTTCAATGGAAACGTGATTTTACAATGGTAAATTTCAAATTCTTTTATTTTTTGAAAAAATTTTGTTAATACAACAAAAAAATTTTGAAATTCATATTAATTTATATAAACATATATACATACATACATTTAAAAAAATTTTTCATATAAAAATTCATAACATAATATTGAAAAATTTCTTTTTTAACAGTTTTTTTTTAACAAATCGCAGGTTTCAAAACTTTCACAAAATAAAGAAAAAAACCAAAAGCTTTATTGTGTCTAAGCTTATATGGAAGCTTTTTCATATTTTCATTTTTTTATCATATTCAACAATCATGCAATAATATATTTTTTATCATATTCAACAACCATCTTTATATTATTTTCAACAACGTTCAAGAGCTTTTTAAAAAAAAATCACAATATAAAAGTTTTTAAATTGATTTTAATTGTATATTTTTTTTTTCTTGTTATTTTTTAGTCTCATGCATGCAGTAAAGCACGTTGGTTAGGTGTTTGTCCTAGCTATCCAGAATCATCATTAAATGCAACAACATTATTAACAGCACCATCAGCCACAACCATACCAACAAATGGTTCAAATGGTATTAACGGTAGTTGTAGTAATAATACTGCAAGTGAAATTGTTGCTGCTGTAGCAGCAGTTGCTGCAAATGCAAATTCAACAACAAATACAATTGTATGTGGAACAGCGAATCAATTGTTGTTAGCACAAGAATTGTGTGCGCGTTTGGAACAACTTTCGGCCAGTGCTCAAACATAATTAATATTAATACCTAATAATAATAATGCGAATAACTATAAGAATTTAACGTTTAATGAAGACAACAGCAACAAAAAATTAAGAAAAAATCAAAAAAAAAATATAAAAACACAATAAAAAAATTAAAAAAAAAAAAACATCAAAAAAATAAAGAAAATTAAAAAAATTTATAAATTTAATTTAAATTTAAATAATATAATTATTTGTAATGTTTAATTGTTTAATTTTTCTATATTCTAAAAAAAAAAATATTTAGTTTTTTTTTTTTTTTTTATAATAAAAAGGAAGAAATTTATTTTTAAGTTTTGCTGCTTAATAATAATTAAAAAAAAAAATTTAAAAAAATTAAAAAAGAAAATTAAAACTAAAAAAAAAAAAAACAAAAAAAAAGAAAAAATAATGTTAATGATATAAATTTAATAATGAATGATTAATTATGTTAATTAATTTTTTTTATAAACTAAAAAAATAATTGTATAAAGTTTTATAAATTAAGGAAAAAAAATTATGATAAAGTAAAAAACAAAACTTATTACATTATTTAAGAAATGACTATTTTGATGTCTTTAATTTAACTCAAAATTTTATTTTATTTTTTTTTTTAGATAAATTGAAATTTTATGATTTGGTTTCAGTTTTTTTTAGTTTGGCTTTAAAATTATAAGCTGGAGTCGACAAACATAATTCCAAACATGGATGTCTTAAAAAATTCAATTTTATGCTATATTTAAATTTCAGAAATTAACTATTTCAGATACTAAATTTTTCTAGAATTCAGATATGTAGAAAAATTGGATGTAATGATCATTCTGAATCTTAAGCGCGGAGTTTAAGATGGTCTTACCTTTCTAAATCCTTGAAATTTTTATGTTCTTCTAATTATTTAACACTAGACTGAAAATATTGACAAATTAATCTAATCAAGTTTTTAAACTATGACTTCAAATTACGAAAAATGTCTTAAAAGTCTGTTAAAGAATATGACAGTATCCTAGAAAAAAAATAAAAGATATCGAGATAAGATTTGTTTGTAATTTGAAGAATAATTATAATTACATCTCCATTATATGAAAAATTAATATGTTAAAAGTTGAAATTTGGGCTGACCCAGCAATTTTTTTTTTTTGATTATTTTTATGTAGAGGTGATACTACTTTGAATGGCTGTACTTAAAACTAAATGTCTTTGCGGATTTCACCCTTAAATCACCTTAAAAAAAATAAATGATAAAAGAAAAGACCAAATTTTTCAGTTCCTCTCAAGTAATTTTCATTATTAATTCAAGGTTTTATTATTATTCAAATCCAAAAAAAAGAAATTTGTTTCGTAAATCAATTAAAACTTGTAGAAAGAAACAAATTTTTTGATTAAAATTAATTTAGACTTAAAATTTAGTTATATTTTATCCAAATAAAAACCAAATCTTTTTTTCAAAATTTAAAACATTTGTGATACAATTTGCAAGTAAACAAAAATTGTACTGGCCTTAAAGATTTAAAAAAAAAAATTAGCTGTTATAAAATAGTGGACAAATTAAAATTATATCATTGTTATAATGAGTTTGTATAAAATTAAAAAAAAAAACAACCTATTTTATTAAATCTAGTCTTTTCAGGCGATTTTTTTTAAATTTTTTTTTTTATTTTTAGGTGATATTAAAAATTCAAAAAGAAAAACGAGTGTTCTTTAAAAATTTTTAATTTTTAATTTTTAAAAATTATACTATTGCTCAATTTTTGAGAGCTTAAATTCTCCAAATCATTTATGATTAATGTGATCAGTAACAAAAAGAAAACCTATACCTTCTAAGTAAAATTAATTTTTTATTTTTTATTTTAATTTAGATGTAATTTAAATACTTTAATAATATTCAATATTTAAAAACTATGCAAAATTTTTTACTTCGGTTTTTTAATTTAAATTTTTAGGCACCATTTTTTCTATTATTAAGGCTTTTTAAAATTTCTAGAATTTGAAACGACCATTAGAAGAAAAAACAAAAACTAAAATACAAAAAGCATTTACATGCATTTGCCTTTATATATATATAAAAAATAATAACTATAAAATTCAATAAATTAAAATTTTTTTTGTTAACTAGCGCTCATTTTTTTTTATTTATCACCTATATTTAACTTTTGCTATGAGTAAGGGTCCCACGTCCGATACTAAAAGGACGAATTAATATTTATTTATAGGATTTCTTCTATGAATATAATAATATCAAACAAAACCCAATTATCATTATAAATTAAAGTATTTTAAATAGTCATTGAAAATTTTTTATTTCTTTGTTTCGGTATATTTTGTTCCATACTTTTTAAAAAAAATAACGAAAGATTAACGAAGAAATAAATAATTACATAAAAAAAATATATGAAAAATAAAAAAACGTTAAAAATAGAGACTGTTCGTGTTAAATTTAAAAATAAATCAAAATAAGAAAATTTTAAAACTTTTTAAAATGTATAATTAACATATTTTTGTGTTTCCGAAATAAAATAAATATATATATATATTATCTATGCCTTTTTTCCAATTGTATATTTAAAAGCATTAGCAATAGAATAATTTTTTTAATACTCTCAAAGAGTTCACTTTTATTCCAAAATATAAAATTAGCATTAGATACAATTTGATTCAGTTCAGTCGTACAAATATGTAACAAAATTTATCCAAAACAAAATAAGTTACAAAATTTTATAGCATACTGATCCATTTTATTAGTTTGCAAACTCTTTATATTACTTGCATAATTTGGGTTTAAATTATTTTGTTGTAAAATTTTGAATTATCAAACAATTATTTATTCTTCAAATAATAATTGTATATCTGAATTAATAAATCATCTGAGTATGAAAAATCATTTAAAAATCAATAGAAATTAATTTATTTTGGAAGTTTTTTGATTCATTGCATAATGCAAAAATTACAATTGGAAGAAAAACCACTTATTTTAAAATGTAGTTACAATTTTTTTATTATTAATTAAAACTTTTTAAATGTTAAAGCAAACCTGAAACTAGGACGTAATTATACTATTATTGATCCTGTGTTAAAAACTGCTGAAATTAATATAAAAATATTTTAAATAAAATATACAATTTTTATTGATAATTAAAAGAAAAAATTAATAAATCTATTTATTAAATAAAAATAATAAAGAAAAAAATCAAAAAATTTTTTATTGGAACCAATATATAAATATATATACATTTACTAAAAATTATATAAATTAAAAAAACCAAATTGAAAATAATAATTTTCTTTCTTTTCTTTACATATAGAAATATTACAAGTAATTTGCTAAAAATTTAATAGAAAATATACAGGTTTAAACAAGTTCAAAAAATAGAGAAATGGAAAAAGTTTATTTACAATATTGTAAATATATATTAAAAGTTTTTAAAGAAACAATTGAAAAATAAATAAATTGAAAATGAAGTAATTTATACATTTAAAAATTAGTCGAATTTGTATATTGACTTTCTGGTTTTGATCGTGATCTTAAAATTTTTTTTTTTATAATTCTTCCATTTATTATTTAACAAATGATTCACTAATATTTTTATTTAAATTGTAAACTAATTATATTAAAAATTTTTAATTTAAATGAAATTTAAGAACTATTTTATTTTGATTATTTAAAAATAATTGAATATGAGAGTATAAATTCATTGTATTTTGTATTTAAACTAAAATTCAAAGTAAATATCTTATTATCTTTTCATAGAATTCAATATTGCATCAATTTATGTTCTTGCTAGCATCTTTATATTAAACCTTCTAATTGTTAGGAATTAATTTGAAACATAGATTCATTAAAGATGATGTAAATAAGATATTAAATTAACCTAAACTTTGAATTTTAGATATTGTAAAGTATAATCATGCATTATAATATACTAATATAACCAAGAATTATTGAAACTTATGATTTTTCACATAAAGATAGTTGGTTTAAAAATTTATAATAATAAATTATATAATAAATTCAATCAATATGGCGAAGTATTGATTCAGATTACTTATGTGTAAAACTTATTAACACTAATAGTAATAATTAATTAAATATTTAATTATAAACATTGTCGCAATGTATTTATCCATTATGTAATATATGGGTCAACTAATTTGTAATAAATAAAATTTCTGATAAAACATCTAATGATTTGATCCAAATATTGATTTCAAACCTAAACGG
Source organism: Dolichopus griseipennis (assembly GCA_963082915.1). Classification (NCBI taxonomy): domain Eukaryota; kingdom Metazoa; phylum Arthropoda; class Insecta; order Diptera; family Dolichopodidae; genus Dolichopus; species Dolichopus griseipennis. The sequence continues at coordinate 104,103,870 of OY720444.1, read as the reverse complement.
TTATCAATGTCTTTAATAAACTTTTCAATTACAAACAAAACCATAAGTTCAACAATACATTGTTTAAAAAAATAAATTAAATATAACTTAAATATAAAAATAATTTACTACTAATAAATGTTGAAGAATATTACAAAATCTACAATAAAATTGATCATTCATTTTGTTTAAATTACAAATCGAAAAGAAAAAAAATAAAAACCGATAGCCTTAATTGCAAATACAAGTAAAATTTAAAAAGTTGTACTGAGCAAAAAAAAAAAAAAATAATAAGATAAAAATGACATTTTTGTACCATTGTAAGCTAGTTAAAATTAAGAATTTTAAATTTATTTAAAACTAAAAAAAAAATCAAATATTTATTAAAAAAAAAAGTCAAAGTATAAAAAAAAAACTGAGAACTGAAGGTTGTATTATAATAGAACTTAAGATATTTAACGGTTAAAAGAATGAAAATAAAAAATTAAAACTTAAAAATATAAAAAGTTTATTTTGTAATAGAGAAAAGAAAACTAAAATATGTAGGTTCTAAAATAATCTATAGTTCTTAATTCAACTTGTAAGTGATAATATAACAGTCATAGTAAAATTAATTCTTAACTTTATACTAAAGTTTTTTTTATGAATTTTTGTATTAATGTCAGAATCTACTTATTTAAGCTTTGAATTTAATAGATAATCATGCTTTTGAGAAATAAAACTCTCTAACTAGCAAGATCTTATTTATGTTAATTAATATTACATGATGTTCTGAATTTCATATTGATCTAAAATTTAACAAAAGTATAAAAATAATATTCAATTAAAAATGTTAAAGAGTATTTATACTAATTATTATAATACTTCGTCAGTTATTTACTTACAACTACATCGTCTTGTGCTAAATTAGTTTTTTTTTTTGCCAGGGATTTGTTTTTTTCTAAGTGATAAATACTTAAGTATGCTCAAAAAAAAAAATAAAATAATCCGTGGATGGTTACAATTTGACCATTTTGACGAACAAAATAAATATGTAATTTTAATTCAAAGCTTTTTCAGTATTCTTAAAGTTTAAAGTATTTTAAAAAATTCATTTTGGAATTCGAATATTTATGTCTTGTTCATTAAAAAATCTATCGGGCAATTTAAAAAAAAAAATTCCAAATAATAAAATTAATTTTACTATGACCAATATTGACTACGTTCAAAAAATTCTTAAAAAAAAAAATACAAGTAAGGAAAAATAAAAATTTACTACTACAATAATATTGACAGCACTGCAAATTATGTCTAGTACAAAAAAATTATTACTGCAAACTTAAAAGTTATTTTCGAATTATACAAATATATATATATATTATATTATTATATAACTTTTATAAAATTATTATTCAAATAATTAAAAAAAAAAAACATTTAATATTATTAGATAAAATATTATTTTATTATCTTACTTTTTTTTTTATTATTTTTAACATTATTTAAATCTTTTATTTTATTTTTGGTCAGTTTTAATTATTTTTAAATGCAAACATATATACTTATCTCCCTCTCTTTTACACTTAAAACTTATTATTATTATATGACTAAAATTAATTTTTATTTTATTTTCTTAATAATTTTTTTTTTAATTATATTATAATTAATTTTGGATAATTATTTACTTAATATTAAATTATTAATTATAAATACATACATACATACATACATTATATAACATACGATTTTATTTCTCTTTAAAAAAATAAGTTTAAAAATTATTTTGCTTTTAAAAAAATTTTGTGGTGCATTTTCTGTGAAAATTCATCAGATAAAAAAAAAAAAATGAAAAATTTAAATTTTCTTTTGTAAAATTTTTTTTTTTTTAATTTGTAAGAAATTAATTTGTAAAATAAAAAAAAATTTAAAAATTAAAAATAAAATAAATTTATTTTCGAAGAACTGAATTTAATATATTTTAATTTCTTCAAAATTATATTTTAATTAAAATTGTATTAAATTATGATTAATTTCTTCTTAATTTAAAAAAAAATTTTTAATTGAAATTAAAAAAAAAAATAAATTAACATATTTTTTAAGCTTTAAGGTATAAATATTATATTTTTTTTTATACTTTTGTTTTATATTTTGTTTAAAAAAAAATAAACTATTTTTTGTCAAAAAAAAAAAAAAAAAAAAACATGATTTAAATAAAAACTGATTTTAATTTTTTCTTAGTTTACCGAAATAAATTGTGTATTTATTAATTTACTTTTTAGTTTAATTTTTTTTAAGGTTCCTGGAATTTCAAACGATTACAAACAGTAGTAATTACACTACAGTAAAAGTTTAGGTTTTTGGTAAGGGATGAAAAAAATTTCAAAAGTATCTAGAAATATTAACCCTCTTGTAGCGTGGCAGGAGGGTTATAATGTTATTATTTTTACATAATATTTATTTTATTAAAACTCTTAAACACAATATAAATACTCCTATAAATGGATAACAGCTATACCTTTTACACAATATTGTAGCACAATGTAAAATATTTATCATTTAATAAAGCAGTATATGAAGTCAATCAAACTCTTTCCAGCAATGTGTTCTCATACAAACTTCTTGTGCAGTTTAGGTGGCATACAACTATAAAAATCACATAAACTAAACTTAAAAACCTAATTTTTGAATTTTAAAATAATAGAGGCAAAATGAACATTTTTCAGGCAAAGTTTAAATTTGTATCAAATTGATATAATTTTTCATTGTTTCCGCACTTCCGTGATTTTAACCTCAGGGGTTTTCTAGTTTTTTTCTAGATCTTTTGTTACATTTTATAACTAACATAAAATAACCACCTGTCAATGTACAAATTGTATGTTGATACAAAAATTTGATTGAAATTTCTCCGTTTTAGTTATTGAATGGCTGCCTTTACAATAGGGTGACAACGTAAATGTCGCAAAAAAAACTTCATCCTATACAATATAAAATTTCTGAACAAATTGTTTCGAAAATACAATGTATTTTGTTTACAATTTCGATTACGTCAAAATAAAATGTCAAACATTTTAATAATTGTAACAAAAAAATTAAGCATCTCACAAAAATTAAAAATTTAGTTATTTTTCTTCCATGGTTTTTTTTCTTTTTTAAATTAGGGACTTCACCACCACAAAAATAAAATTCAACTGACCAAAATTGAAATTTGAAATTGTTAAATTCAAATAACTTTTAATTTTTTTATTTGTGTATTCAAAAAATTTTCGATACTCAATTTAAATACACGCGTCGTGAGAATGGTTCGCGAATACAATGTAAAATTAATTTACGATCATGAAACAATGTAAAATTTTTGAAGTTTACATTTGCGATCATGCGACATTGTATTCACGACGTCGCAAACACATTTATGATATCAGGGATCCTTAACTTTAGTGGCTGGCATATGTTTAGCTTTCAAAATATTGTTGTAAGAGACTTTTAAGAATTCTATTATAAAGATAAAAGTTTTTAAAAATCAAATTTTATTGATCTTGAACTTTCGACCCATTCAATATTCACCTCATTCTTTTCTGCCTTTGTTTTGCTATATTCCAAAGTATTAAGTCCTAATAATGAATAATTTAGTTCTAACTAATGGATAACTAATGCTTTATCTTTCATTTAAATGTTCCTCAATTGTAAGTATATTGTAAAAAAAAAATCGCTTACACGTTTATAAATTTTTGATATTTTCATGCCTAGAATAATGTATAGAAGAAGTTCTGTAATTATATAACGTTAATTAAGCATGCCGTAATCACTTTAGTAAATATTAAATGCTGATAAGCTATATATAATTAATCATACATTATAGAAAAAGTTGCTAACATATAGGAACCAATAAAATAATGATTAAGTATGTAATTAAAATTATAATTTTCATAATTAATAATTTTTAATTCCTTAATCTTAAAAAAAAAACAAATGCTAGTAAAAAATTTAAACAAAAGATTAACATCATTAAATTACGATTTAATTAAAAAAATAAAAACCCTGTTTCCTAGTGCTTTATAAATTTATAATTTTATTTAATACTACTGCTTTGTTTTTCCAATAAATTAGTATTAAAAAACATTCTATTGTTAAAAATTTTCTTTTATAATAAATATTTACAAAACCATTTTGGAAATTTTTTTCTAATTTTTTTTTTTTTCAATATTTGTTTTTATTTTTATGTTTTGGATTGGTTGAAATTTCGAAAATTAAAAATTTCGAAGATCAAAATAAATTATAAAATTATTATTTGTAATTATTAAGTTAAATTGCTTTTTTATGGTGTTGTGGTACACTGGTACCTTCTTTCAAAGAATTTCGCTTTGCGTATATACAGGGTGTCCAGGACTCAAGTACGCGCACTACACTCAGTGATTGGGGGCATTAAAACAAACAAAAAATTGTACTGGAGAGGGGGGGTCTATTGTGGACCCTTTTCGAGATATGAGGGATTAAAGATTTAAGGAGACTTTTCATAAAAAAATCAATAACTTTTGAACAGCTTCCTGTAGAGAGATAAAAAAAAATCCATTTTGTAGAGTAAGTTGTCAGCTTTAATTTTTGTGTACTAATAATCCCCATATACCCAACATTTACAAAGTTATGAAGGTGCAAAATGATTTAAAATGAAAAAATTATGTTTCAAACTCTATTTTCTTTTGAAGCTCAATGTATTTGGGGTACTTTTTACAGCATATTTCAAGACAGCTTTTCAAGCCCTATTATTAATACATAATAACTTTTTCTCTATCTCTAACCATTTTTGATATGAAGAATAGAAAAGTGTGTTATTTTCAATCGGTTCAAACAGAAAAATTATGAAATTTGTTTTTATCTATTTATTTTTTCATTAATATTTTAAAAGAAATTTTAAATCATTTTGAACCTTCATAACTTTGTAACTGTTGGGCATATGGGGATCATTAGTAAAAAATTAAAGCTGACAACCTTGTGAATTCTAATACAATAATGAATTTGTACTGTTATAAAATTGGCATTTCTCAATAGAGCTGCCCTGTGTAAATTTTTAAATTTATGTTTTTGACTTTGGGAACCTGTCACATTTTGGTTGGAATTTTAAAAAATCTTGTAAGAAAATATTGAAAAAATAACGAGGTATTATACCTTAAATAAATAGTGTACAATTTATAACTATTAAACGTTTTATTACTGTGATAAAAATTTTTACGTATATAAGTGACAAATCCGTGAAAGAAAATTGATTTTACGTTTTTCCTGTAATAGCGTTTGCTTCTTTAGTGGACACAGCATATTTTTTAATAAACCGAGCGCAAAACATCCGAAAGTAAAAAGCTATCTAATGACACAGTTTCACAGTTTCAAAATTCTACCAAGTGACCTTCAATTTCCAAAGGAAGAATGCGATTTTTGTTTAGCGAAGAACCAATATGTAGTAAGGAATAAAAGAACTTCAGTACATATCAAACATCATTTAAAAAAATAATCCACAATTTGTCTTTTGAGATTTAATCTTTCGGTAGTAAAAATAAAATTCAAAATTAAAAACAAAAAATTTAAATCACAGAATGATTTCCTAAATGTTTAGCAACAAAATAAAAAAACTTTTATTTTAAAAAAAAAAAGTTTCCGTTTGTACACCCGCAGTTGGTTAATTTTTTTTTCATTGTTGATTTTTTTCCTTCAATATTGTGGTGATTGCGTATTTCTAAGTTTTTTTTTTTTCAAAATTTTTTACTTTGAGGACCGCCTACAGGTGTGAAAATAATTTTATCTCTTGATTTATTAATTAAATAAAATGAACATTTAAATAATTTGGCAGCCATTTAGAAAATTCTTCTTTTTTGAACCAAATAACAACAACATCGTAAACACAAGGAATTACAAAAAAAAAAAAAAAAATGGAAGATATAAAATTTTATTTTTCCACATAAATGTTTGAAAATATTGAAAATAAAAAAAATATAAAATAAATAAAATAAAATAACAAAAAAAAAAGTGTATATTTTTATAAAAATGATCATAGAAATTAATTACTCTATGACGCCATATTAAAAACAATAAATTTTGCATTAATAGTTATTGTCTAAAAAAATAATCAAAAAATACAACTAAAGATCTAAGCCAAATACCTATGAAAAGTTTTTCTTTGATTTTAAAGTGGGATAAAAATTTGACCACCACTGTTGTTTTATAAATAAAATATGAAATACATTTTTACCGTCGGAAAATTTATAATTGTATGTTTCTGCAGTTTAAGATGCAGAATTTTTAATGCAGAGATCAGAGATAATTTTTAAATTTTATTTTAAATGCAAAAGAGGAAATGAGAAGGTTAAAAAGCGAATTAGCTGACTGTATGGGATAAATTCGTTATAAAACCTCGAAAAGGGGTCTTACAGTTATTTAACTACAATAGGAAAAGTCCAAAAAGACCTTTTAAGGTTAGGCTCTTTATTATACAAACTAGGATATTGCAAGGAACTAATTTCCATAACTGCATTGATAAATATATTTAATGTGATCTCATCTCTCTTAGTTTAATTTAGAATATCAGAAAGAAGCCATTGCTCAAAAATAAAGAGTTCACAGACTGTGGTTCCAAAAATAAAAATCGAATCTTTTAAAAAATTAATTGAGGACAATAGGTTATTTTTACAATCTTTTAAATTTTGACAATTTGACTTTTTCAAAGTATATTTAAGGTTTAATTAAGATATTGAGAATAGCATTGTCCCAGTCTATTCCTGTCCTAGTGAGAATGAAGCGAATTATTAAATCAAAACACAAGTTCAATTTATTAAGAAGTGTCAAAAGCTACGAAAAGGGGTTTTACAGTTATTTTTATATGTAAAAGCTATTGAGTACTTTAAAATATCATTTCTATTATTTCATTTGAGCATTAGTTAAAGATTCAAGAAAACTACTCCTAATAAAGTTTTAATAAATATAAAATTTAATTCATATGCCGACATCAGCATTTTATTTATTTGACTTCAAATAGATGGGCAATTTGGAGTGTTTCGTCCATTGATTCATATTGGTATGGATCCGGGTCAGATCTTACAATATTAAAAAAAAATTATTGAACAATAAATTTTCTATACAAATCCCCATGGTAACCAAATATATATAGTAAAATATAAACTATATGAAATAAACAAAAAAAATAATATTACTTATAAAATAATATTGTTGGCCCACATCTGAAAGGAAAAGGGCCAGTCAGTTTGCAAAGTCATTATATGCACTTGTAAATACTTAATAAATAAATAACTAAATAAATAATTAGTTAAAGATTTAATTTAATTTGAAAATATTCATCTGATGTTTTTTAAAAATTTGGAAACAATTTCTAAGAATCAAAAGAGTGTCTCTAATATCTATATTGTATAAAATTAACAACCGATTAGTGATTCATGTTAATAATATGACTGTCATGAATTAATTAAAAAAGAAGTATTTTTAACAAAAGAATTGTGGGTGCCATTTTCATATGTAAAATTAATTTAAATTCAAATCTCTATTTTATACCTATTTTGTATTACAAATTTTAATTTTAATTTAAATTTTAGATTAAATATTAAATAATAAAAAAATTTAATAAGCAATTAAAATTAAAATGGTGTTGATAATTTTGGTGAATTTTAATTTTTTATAATATTGTCATTCATAAATTTTGAAGTTTAGTTTTTGACATTCCGATATTCCTGTATTTTATTTACCACCGATTGTATTATGTATTGTTTATCCTAAAGTTTTTCTAGACTTTAGTTACCTAATGGTATGTTTTTAAATGTAACAAATGTAACACATTCTTACTACTAAATATAAAACTAATTTGAAGAATTTTTCGATTTAAGATCAAATAAAAATTTAATTTTATTTATATCTTAGGAATTGAACAATTTGACCGCAGCTTGAAAATAAAATCTGAAATACAAATTAGTTAAAAGTTAGGTTATATAGAAATTTGGTAAAAGATTGGAAGCCTGCCGAAGTAGTAGGGGAGGCCACTTGGTCGACATAATTTTTCATTATTAACCGGAATCTATTTGTAATAAATTAAAATAAAAATATATTTAATATTTCAAAAAAAAGTCTTTTTTTATTAAAATTAAAATGATACCTCAATTTTGAACACCCCTTATAATCAAGAAAAACCGGAACATAATCCAGTTTAGGTTTTTCATTAATTGTAAAGTCTCCGAATTAAGTAAATTAAATATTTCGTTAGCATTTAAAATTCAGAACTTTTCCTTACTTAATTATGCATTATAATATTTTTTTAAAATTTTATTACAATCGTACAAGTAAAATGCGTTGCATGCATCAAAAACAAACAATGAAAATTGCTGTCAATTATGATGACTGGAAAATTTAATGCGAATTTGAAAATGAATAAAATAATGGTTGATGAAAAAAAAAATTTCCATTTAGTCAATCATCTTCTTTTTCTATAAATTATTTCGATTTATGCTATATGCCTATTTTCCGTTCATCATCTTTCACATCATTTTCATCATCAATAAAATTACATAACCTTAAATAGAAAAAAATAGCATGCAAACATTGTATCTTAAAGATGGTTTTTCTATTTATTCATATCATAATAATTTTCACATGCTTACTATGCAATAAAAATTAAATTTTGATTTGATTGTTTGCTATTTTCTGTTAGTTATCTCATTTTCTATTATACATTTTACACCTTACATTCCTTTCTTTTCTATTCTCCGTCTTTTTCGCACATTTTACCTTATAACGTAACATTTTGTTGGGAATTGAGTTAGGCCAGTGGCCTCACCTAATTTAATCTACACTGTTATAATGACATTAAGAAAAATAACAGAAAAAAAAATACAGTACATATAGACAGGTTCGCCAAATTGATCTTCATCATCATTATTATTATAATCATGATTATAATCATAATCATTATCAATTTTAATATTCTTCATCTTCATCTTTTAGAGCGTTTTTTCTTTTTGCATTTCGTTGCTAACGTGATTATAGAGTTTTTTCTGATTTTGGATGATGTGCTATGCAACATCTTTATCATATCGGTTATTTTTTAAACCCGTGTGTATTTGCAAAAGGTATACTAAATTTGCCATTACTTTTGAGACGCAGTAAATCGATCTATCTAATTGTGTTCGAACTTCCGCCCATCCGTTCACACACTTATTTTTATACCGTCTGAGTTATTCAGCCTGTTTCTTTAACAGATTCGAGTAGCTGCCGTACAACTTTTTTTTATATGAGCACTATGCCTAATGAAGGTGGGTATCTGAAATTTTTTCACACTTATTTTATATAAGAGCCGTCTATGCTATTCAGCCGGCTCTTTAAAGGGTTTGTGTAGCTGCCACAAAAGATCTTTTTTTAATATGGAAATAACTTAATATTTAATGAAACTGAGTATCTAAAATTTTGTCAAGAGTAGTTTAGTTTAATGCAAAAGTCTGCACAAAATGTAGTTGGGGTAGTGTCATAGGTTAGAATAGCTGTCATACAACCTTTACACATAATTCAGAGTCTAATAAATTGCGTATTTGAAATTTTTTCAAAAGTAATTAACGGGATGATATATTGTTCATATTACGTTGATGCGGATATCCTAGAGTTGACACAGTCTACTCTACACTCTTCCTCGTTTTTTTTTGCAGTTATAGGTACATTCTAAGTTAACAGTATCTATGGTTTTGTTCAAATTCCAATATAGTACAGGTGTTAAGTTAACTTTATGATTATATAAAAGAAATAAAACAAATGTTTTAAAAAAAAAGTTTAAAAATAAGTTAAAAGAAAAACAAATAATGATGATATAAATGTACTGCGAAAAAAAATAACTGTGTAACAATAAAATAAGGAAATTGTAAAGTTATGTTATATACCTACGGTTTAATGTTTAATATTATGTATAGGTACTAAAGAAAACTATAAAATCATAATTTCTAATGTTGTTAAATTCACACCTACTTATAAATTTATTAAGTAGATTATGCTATTGTCCGATTGAAAGGACAGGTAATTTTTTATTTTTGATTTGATTACATAAACTATATAAATTTATTTAAAACATATGTAAAATCTAATTTATTTTACGCTTGTCAAAATTAGCGAACTTATAGGAAATATGAAAATAATTCCTTAATTTAAATTAAAAGTTAGTTTTAATTAAATTACTGTTAAAGCTTATGAATGTCTAAAGATGCGGACTTTGTAATATAGATACACTTTGGGCTCAGTGTAAAAATCTTTAATTCCTTTTTAAAACATCAAAAACGTCAAGGAGTCAAAAACGCGACGATGATCAAACTCACATATTCATAAAATTGTAAGACGCGTTAATCAGCTGTTCGAAAAGTGTTTGGTTGTCAAAATTTTGTAAAGATCAACGCAATTCCGTAATTATTTTATCAAGGAGGAATTTTATTGCTGCTGCAAAAGTCATCGGCAATAATTTATTGCGAATCAAATTTAAAAGCCATCAACAGATGCTCGTTAAATTGTTGACGTTTTAGAAAAGAGCGTGTATACCAAATTTATATTTAAATCCATATCAAAGTACTATTATCTGGAGCCTTAGCTATTGTATACAATTGACAGAGCATTTACCGTTATCTCATGTTAGAATTTGATTTTGGTATTGGATAAATAAAATCTTTAGCCTCGATGCACGCTACAATGAATGCATTTCAATCTAAGTAAAGGAGATGTAATATTTCAAAAACTTAATCTTTATTCAAAAGTAAAATATTTGTTAAAGATTAAATGCTAACTTTTCTTAAAAGTTATGAGGTTTCTTCTCTAAAGCGCAATTTATGCTTTTTAGGCTACTAATTTTGCTGTCAGCTTTGTTTTATTTTTTTATATTGTTAAATGTATGCAGGGTGTCCGTAATTCAAAGGTCATGAAGAACTGAGTTGATAAGTTTATAACGGCCTAATAATAGTTCTGGAAGAAGATGAAGTCTATTTCTAATAGCATGACACCTTTAAAAATTAGACATCTTAAATATACAATTTTTTTCCTGCGGCTGAAGGTTATCTGATGCCTTTCTTATTTTTACCAGCATCTTTAGGTTAAGTTTGTTCGGTTTCATTTTCAGAAAATACAGGTTAGATTTCTTATGACTTCTTGAGGTTCTTCAGGAATTGCATAGTCAAGATTGAGGTTAAGGTTTTTTTTTTTTTTTTTTGCCGGCACCTCTACGTGCTAACTGTTCACAGTGATAAGCTAAACAGCCTGACTATATACGTGCATGTCGGAATAGGGGAGATATATTCATATATTAGAACTGATCAAATGAATTCCACATACAATTTAAACATGAGATAGTACTACGCCTTATAACATGTACAAATGTCTTAGATTTTCAATAAATACAGTTCTATTTTTGTTTATATTGTAATATTTTGTATTTGAGTTATATGGTATTATATATCAGTGAGTTATATTATTTAATTGAATTATTTGTTTACATTTTGTATTTGTTTATATTGTTATATATTTATGTATTTTTTATTAAAGATATAATTATTAATTATTAATTAAGCCATTAATTTGAACCCAAAGGCGAATGGTAGCTGAGTCGAGTTGAAAACCAGATAAAAGTTTTTTTTTCACTTTCATTAGGATTCGAACTCGGGGCCTCTCGCATGAAAGGTCGGCACTCTAACCACTGTGCCACCCAACCGACTATGTTATTAAAAACAGATTCTATCAATTATATTTAGTACATTAAAGAACAACCATTTTATCTTAAAATATAACATATACTTCATCATCTTAATGATTTAATCTTGCAAAATACAAGGAAGGAAGGTAATATATGTTTTATTTTTAATTATGTTTGATACGAATTAGAGACAAAAACTATGTCGTAATAATCATGTTTTTTGTTTCTATATTTTCTTTTAAAATTTTGAAATATAGGCAACATTGTATACATTGTATATAAACAACACAAAATGTAACTTAAAACTTGTATATGAACCTATATTTCATGTAACCAACTAACCTAAAGAAGTAAATTTTGAAATTTCGCGTAACATGGCATGTAAGAAAAAAAAAAAAAAAAAAAAAAAAAAAAAACTAAAGAAGGAAATGAAATTTTGCCCTGATTTTTATTTGCAGTTAAAAATGTAACAGGTTACTTATTGTTATTTTTCTTTCTCTTTCTTACCCATCAGTTATACGATAGTAAAAAAACTCAAAGTTTTGAAAAATAAAAGAAAAATCTGCGAATAATCATAGAAAAGTAATAAATTGAGATGAAAAAAAATGTTTAGTTAATTTCTAGTATACAATATAATCACAATTACTTCCAATTTTTTTAAGTTTTGTAACTATACTTAAGTATTAAGTACCTGTATTTGATACAATAATTTACCATTTGTTTTATAACAGAATGAAATATTTGTAGTACTTGTAAGATATATGCTATTTGATTTACTTTTAGATATGAAAGTTATGATGCAAGTGTGGTATTGCAGTAAAAAAAGAGGAAAATATTATACAAGGAATAAATAGTTTGAGGAAATGTAACTGAACGAGTGTGAAGGTAATCATAAATTATAACAACAACAATAGCACAATAAAAAAGGACAAGGAAATAAAAATTGATCAATAAATGTGTGGGATTAATGAGATGTGAAAGTTTACATAAGAGATTATAAAATTATGTGTAAATTGGGATTTAATGAAATTTCTACCAGAAATGTCTTTATAAAGGTTTCTTTTATTAGTTATAATTCGAAGCCCTTGTTTGTTTTATTTCTAGATGAACTAAAATTGATCTCAGAATACAAAATAATTTTTAGAAAGGTTTGAAACCTATCCATTTTAACGAAAAAAAAACTTAAGAGCCCATGAAACATAATTAATTTACAAGAAGTTTTTTTAACTTGACATCAGGACGAAAGGGGTTAAGAAACTTTGAATCAACTGTATTTTCAAGAATTCACAGCAAAACTTGGTAAGAAACTTGTTAATTTTTTTTTTGATTTAAAACAATATTACGAAAAAATACTAAAGAAACTTTTGTGCATTAATGGGTTAAAGAAAATAAAATACTTTATTACCACTATTAGTTGATTTTTTCGGGAGACACAATGAACAAAAATTTGTAGTTAAGGGTAGGAAGATTTTGTGTCGCAAATACATGACTGAGAACTAGTGGTTTTGAAGTTCTGATGTAGCATAGGTTTCTAAATGATTAAGATGGGTTGGGCACGAAATCCCCTAAGACAAAATCTTCGGGACAAGATCGTTAAAGTGAAAACTACCAAATTCAAGAACCCCAAAATTTAATTTACCAAAACATAAATCCAAGATCTTGATTTTGCAACCAAGTATAAAGTATCTTTTAATTCAAAACCACGTATATACATATAAATCTTCTGGAAAAAGAGCTTATCTCTGATTTTAGAGTTTGTAATCTTTTAAAACCTATAAAATTTCTCTTAATTCAGAATCTCACATATATGAAATTATATATATATTAAATATATTTTGTTAAAAACTTCGGTAATTTGGCTTTGGAGATTTTGGGAGATATGCCTTTGGTGTTTTTGCGGAATTTGTCTTTGCGGATCTTGAATAGTGAGAATTTTATCCCTGAGGATTTTTTGATACCCGTTAAGATATATATCTATATATTAAAATTTTCGTATTACTCATATTCAACCTAGATCTAATTGGATTATCGGAATAAATTTTCCATGACATTTTTATCTTGTTGGATTTGCTTAAATTTTAAGAATCTTAAGTGCGGTTTATGAATTATAAAATAACTGTACATGCTTATGTTGAGTTTGAGCTCTCTAGAAAAACTTTTATAAACCTTTCAGCTTTTACTCCAGAAAACCTTTTTTCCAACACCTCTTAATTTACAAAAATTTTACCCCAAATTTAGAACTGTTCAACCCTACTTTATTATATTATTGCCTGCTCTCTCCTTTGAAATTGGTTTGAGGTCTCAATGAGGTCTCTTATCGAATCTTCAACTGTAATAAAAAAATTAGACTCTTAATAAAAAAACAGATCCAGTTTTTATTCCATAATAATATGTAAACATAAAAAATAAAGTTCCCACACAATTGAAATTAATATAGTGCTGGATTACGTTTTTTTATAATCGTATAAAAAATAAACATTCATAGTGAGTTTACAGTTTTTTTACAACATATCTCAATATTTGCATAAGAATATACTCTTAATTTTGAAAAAAAAGTTTTTTTTCTGTTTTCTCAATTTCATTGAGAGTTTTTTTCACTACATCGTAGTTTTCCTTTTGATTTTAAAATTTATACCCTCAAGTCGATTAATTATTTTCGGGTGACCAGATTTATTGTTTTAAAATGTGGTACCAGGTACATAAAATATGTCAAATCGTTGATGTTGATTATTTTTTTATATTTTTTTAACTTTTTAAAAATATCAGTTTTTCAATTACAATAGCACCAAATATCACAATTCCTGTAACCTGTATGGAGCCAGTTAGGAGGCAGGTGGACAGAATCGAATAAGTTTGTTTAATATATCATTTTGCAGATGAGAAGGATGAAATATTTCGATCGAGAACAATCTCTTGACTTCCTAGTTCAAAAACCAGAAACTTGTGGCCTGCGGCTAGAAGTCAAACACCTAAATAAAGAAGCAACGATTTTAAATGACAAACGGAACATGTCCCGAATATTCGAATAATACTATAAGTAAAATTAGCACATTGGAATATTGGTCTAAATTTGTACATTAATAGATTAGAATCCAAAATTTACATAAAGATGGCATGTGCTACACCATCTCTAAGAATTTTAGGCCTAGTGTCTGGAATTGCTATATTTAAAATATCAATTAATTAATACAAAGTAAATGGTCATCTTAATTATTCATATATAATTTTTTATTTTTATTTTTAAATGATATCATCAGACTTTTTTTTTTAACATATTTAAGGAAAAGAGCCAATCTTGTTGTTGTTAAAATTGTAACTTAAGGCGAAATTGTTTTTTTTTTATTTCATTCTGCATAACTATAACGATAAAAATGTAATAAAAAAATGAAATGAAGAAAAAACGAAACGGTCGTAACCTACAATGACAGTTAAAAAAAGAATAAAAAAAAAACGTATACAGGAAAAGGTAAGAAATAAAAAAAAAAGGTATGGATGAGAATTGCAATTGTTATGTAATTTGTATTTAAAAGAAACAAAATCTGATCTAAAAGAGTTGAATTTAGTTTTCGCTTTTTTTTTTATATACATTTGTGCATTTATATTCTTTTCCTTAACTGTAGTTTTTTTTCTTGTAAATTTGGTTTTGCATAATTTTTCCGTCATGAGGAGTTTTTTAATAAACAAACTATACTGTAATTTATTATAGGTCCGAGAGCGCATTTATCTATGTTGGAGTTATAACGTAATAATCAATATTGAAAAAAAAAAATTTTTATAAATTGAATTAATGTTAAAAAAAAATGCATGTAAACGCATAATATAACGTTTTATTCAATTTGTTTGTTTGTTTGTGCAAAATTTTATTACTTACGTACGCAAGGTGAATATGAAATTGAAACTATGTGCGAATTAAAGTTTGAATTTAATTTTTTTATTAAATATTATTTAAGTTGGACTTTGGAGTGTCTGTCTTTACTTAACGCTTATTTAATGGCATAATGTTTATGTATGTTTATATTGGCCAATTAAAAACGCATGAAGCTTCCGAATTATAGGTTCTCTAAAGCTTTTAATACTCTAATGGTTATTTTTTGATTTGTCTAATACAAACAATTATAAAGAAAATTAAAAAAAAATTACCAAATTTGTTCCCTATGCCAATTGTTTTCAGGATGCCTATAGTTCATTTTTAATACAGGCTGTCGCAAAACGACCGATGCAGTTTGAATGTTTAATAACTTTTTTATTTAATGGTTAATCATTATTATTATTTTTTTGTTAAACAGTATATTAATGGGGAATATTTTTAGCTTGAGTATGAAAAGTGGTGACCATTTTGACGCATAGTCGTGCTCTTTCCAGTACATTTTCCGTAATTTTTTGTAAATTTTCCGGTGTTATGCCTTGAATTTTATTGCCAATGTTTTGTTTAAGCTCTGGTATGGCCACTGGCTTGTTTTTGTATACCCTTTCTTTCAAATAAACCTAAAGAAAACAGTCTGGCGCTATCAAATCCGGTGAACATGGGGGCCATTGAAATCGCTTCTGCGCGAAATAATGCGTTCGCCAAAAAAGTCCCGTAACAGAGCTATTGTGTCCCTTGCAGTGTGGGCTGTGGCTCCATCTTGTTGGAACCACAACTGTGGATGGTTTTCTAGAGCTGGCCTCAAAAAATTGTCCAAAATCTTTCGATATTTAGCACCAGTAATCGTAACTGAGGTGACATGTGCATTTTCAAAGAAATATGGCCCAATGATCCTTTCAGACAATACACCGCACCAAACAGTACACTTTGGTGGGTGTAATTGTCGCTCCGCAGCCCATATCCTTCAATTTAGCTTGTTTACGAAACCATTCAATTGGAAATGGGCTTCATCGCTTATTATCAGATTAAAATTTCAAAATTTAATTCAACATTAGATTTTTAAAATAAAATTAAACAATGGTTGATCGCTGTTCTATTGTGTACTGTTCCATTTCCAATTCCTCAAGTTTTCTTCACAAAATTCTGAAATAAAAATAAAAAATTTAAATAAATTTAAAAAGTTATTAAACATTCAGATCATATCGGTAGTTTTGCGTCACCCTGTAAAAGTACTATATTTCATTTAAAAATTGCTGAACCACTGATTTAGGTTCAGTTAATAAAATTAAATTCAAATATTCCAACTATAAAACAATCCAATTATTCCAATTATTCAATATATTAATTATAACAATTTCATTAACGACATTATTTTTTACTTGAATTTTTCTTTAGTTGCATGTTAAAAGGGGCAGGTTATGTGTATTGCGTAGGCGTTTATTAGTTTCATTTTTATTGGGTTTTAATAAAAAAAAAACTGAAAAAATTAATATGTTACATCAGGGCTTGTTAAAAAAATTTGTTTATGTGGTTGATGATAAACAAATTATGTTAAATCAGAGATGTTAATTTTATATTAAATATTTTGATCGAATAATATTGATAATTATTATGATAGTGTGGTGATTCATTTCTGATTACATATAGTGATTTGCAAAAAAAAAAAACATAGGTATTATATATAAATCGAATTTTAACATAATATTGTGTAATTTTTACATGAAGTTTTTTTTTTATTTTTAATTTATTTAAATATTTTTTAATTGTGTCATTTACAAGCGTTTATAACTACTGGAATTACAAAATAAACGCATAACACATGCATAACACATATGGAAATTAATTATTAGTATGAGTTTAGCATTGCTTTAAAAATGAGAAGGCAAGGAAATTTCGTTTTAATTGCATCGTAATTATTTTTTAATTAGATAATTATTAAAATTTTGTAATAACTTAATAACTTATTCAACTAATTAATAATAATAAGTAATAAATAGAATGATGACTTATTTATGAATAGGAAATAAATTTTAAAAATATATTTTGAATGATTGGATTTCATCTTTTATTTTGGAATTTGGAATTTACAACGATAATTAATTTTTGTTTTGATTTTAGCAATGTTGAATCTATTGAAGACTTCAAAAATCTTAAAACTGTATTATAATACTTGATTACATACCTAAGATTTACAAAAGAAGCATTGGCATTTCTTCAAAGAAAGTGCAGTGGTGAATGCAGTGTCGATGTAACGTCATTACATATTATGAATCCCTCAAATTATCTAATAGAAAATAATACAAAGAGATAATAAAATGTGGGGACTTGTCTGAAATTGCAAAGTTCAAAACATAATTTAATGACTTAATGGCCCTTACCAATAGAATTTTCTTAAAATCAAAATTTTTTAGAAGCAACTTAAGTTCTAGCAGTGACTTTTAAAAACAATATTAATGACAATTTAAAATCGACTTTAAATTTAATTTTGACAGTTTATATGTCAAAAAAATAAATAACGTTGTAAATATTAAATGTCGTTAATACCGACTTAGTAGAAGCTCATTAGTAAGGACCATATATATATTTTCGGGATCTGTAAAGGGTCACGCAAGTACTAACAATAATGCATCTGAAGGTATAAATTGGCATCTCACAATGAAACCTAAAAATTTAGATTATGCTAATGACATAAGCCTACTTACTCAAACACATGAAGATATACAAATAAGTATTTATATATTAGAAAAATGTGCAACCGAAGTTGGCTTAGAAATAAATAATGATAAATCAAAAATCATGAGAGGGAACACCAACAACAGAAGACCAATTACAATTGCAAATATATTAATTACCTAAAGAGAATTTTTACCAAAGAATGTGATACAAAAGAATGTGATACAAAAGAATATACTGACATAATATGGAGTACCTATGTAATATATTAGATTATCGGTAAATTTATTATACCCATGCATACATATATGACATCGGGTATATTAAAATTGCTCCTCCGTTTGTAACGCATCGATCTTAAGGAGCTAGATATAGTGTCAAGGGTACGTATCGGCTCAGAATCGAAAAATAAGTCGATTTAGCCATGTGTGTTTGTCCGTCCGTCTGTGTGTCAGCACAATAACTCAAAAACTAAAGGAGCTACAGTTTTGAAATTTTCGCTAAATATTTTTCAATCAATTTCTAGGTTCCCTATTTTTTTGGTTAAGATCGGACCAAAACTTCGGGTAGCCCTCGAACAACTAACTTTTTTAATTCCAATATTTTCATATAAAAATGTAAAATTTTGCTGCACATCTTGTTTTCTAGTTGTTTCGGTATAGCTCCAATTTTGGTTCATCAACGTTTATTCATCAAGATTTTAAATGTAATTTTTATATTAAAACTTGTAACTTGGATCAAGATCACCTAACCCTAATTTAACTTTTTTTAAATAAAAAACTTGACCTCTTTAAATATTTTTTTGTAATCCTTGTTTCTTACTACTGATCCGAAAATAATTTAAAAATGAATTTTATTACGTATTTCTCCCCTATTTTCAAATTCGAATTTAACAAACAAAAAATCCTGATTAATATTGATCCTTTGGTGTAATAAATTTTTATGTATATCAGCCACATCCTGTATCTGTATAATATTAACATTTAACAACTTAATGCAAATGTTGAAGCACTATAAAAATTTATTCAAGGCTTTGT
Organism: Dolichopus griseipennis; assembly: GCA_963082915.1. Classification (NCBI taxonomy): domain Eukaryota; kingdom Metazoa; phylum Arthropoda; class Insecta; order Diptera; family Dolichopodidae; genus Dolichopus; species Dolichopus griseipennis. The sequence goes on along the minus strand of OY720444.1, from coordinate 104,084,639 downwards.
ATTTTTTCATTGTCTTTTTTTTTTTTTTAATTAAATTCAACTGGCCTACATATACACATTTAAATAATTATCAACATTTACAGATCAGTTAAATTCAATGTTCTTTATATATTTACATGATCAGTGACACATGAATACTATATGTATAGGTCCTCAATCAATCTATCGAATATAATATTTGTTGCTCATTTATTTTCATTCAAATCATTGTTGAGTATAAGTTGAAAAATTGAATCCTTATAAGAATTTTTAAATTTCTTATCAATTTTGTAACTAAAAACACACATACAAAACAAATTAAACGATCCTTCAAGCGTGATTCCCTTGACAATATTTTTCAACTTTGTTTGTCTCTCCCTTTTCTTTATATTCGAAATATTCTTACAAGTGGAAAAAAAAACTCGTCTCATCATTCAACCTTAAATATTGGATCTATACATATATAACCAAATCTACATAGTGATTGATAACTTATCCTGACTATTTTTTACATTTAAATTCCCGTGGTCCTGACGTAAAACAGAACAAGAAAAATGACACTAATGTGTGAAAGTGAATACGGTTTTGAGGTTGAAGAACTTAATGTGATACTGTGTATAAGTGAGTACTTTAAGCAACTCTTTATAATATGCAATAACCTTACTTACCTTACTGTTATTCTTGTTAACTTTAATATTTATGTGTGTTTTTATTGTTTTAAAAAAAACCTTTTAAACCTGCGAAACCCTTAAAAAAATTGTGCCATCGATATTTTTATATTGTGGTTCTTTCGAATTGGATGATTAACTTTTGTTTTTTTTTTGGATCATAATTTTGTTGAATTAACAGGTGTGTTTCTTTTGTTATTATAAACTTATCGAAAGAATGATAACTTAGAAACAAATCAAATCGCATGGGGAAATTTACAAAGAAAAGATTTAAATGTAGGGTTTTTTGTAGGGACATTAACAATAGTGGAGGTCAAATTGCATATTTTTGGATTTCTTGTTATATTTTTGATATTTAATTTTTTAAAAAGACTCAATTTCGAGGTGTACATTTTGAAGATAGGTTACACTTTGAAATTTCATAAACATTTGATTAGTTTTCAATACAGAATTTTTGGTTCAATGATTATTTATTAAAGAAATTTTTATGTTTTCTGGAAATAATTCAATTATTTTAGGGTGTTTTTTTTTTGGATTTTAAATTTTTTATTTCAGCTGAAGAAGATTGAAACCGTGAGAAATTGTTGTATTTGATTTCAATTGAATGTTGTGTTGTGTTGCACAAAAAAAAAAAAACAAATATGGCAAGTAAAACATTTAAAATTTATTAATGAATATGTACTTTTATATAACACATAATACTTTTTGTATTTATTAAGATTTATAACATTAGTTTTATTTTTAATTCTTTAATAACTTGTGGTTACCCCCTGTTTGTCCTTTTTTTGACTAATAAGCCTATCTACGACATAGTTACATGTTGGAACATTTTGAATTCTTATTATAAGGATTGATATCAATCAATTTTAATTCATTAAATACATGAAAGTCTTATAAAATGTAAAAACATCTTAGATTTCCAATAGATACAATGGTAAAATTTAATATATTCAATAGCACATTTAACTTTGAGTTTTTTTTTTCCTGTTTTACCCCCTGCGCAGCATAAGGTTTCCACAAAACTTCTGACTGAGGCTCTGTTCCCGTTTCGTTTATCGCTTGTTCATTAAGCTAGATGATTGGTCTGCTGTAGCTATTCCACATGATTTTCAATCTCACGCTTTGTGGAAAAGACGACGCCAAATTTTCCGCAAGATGTCGCTGCATTTTCCTAGATTTCCTGCAAGGTGTCACTGCGATTTTGCATACCCCTATTTCTTGAAGTACAGAATATATGTTTGTTGGGTTATGTCATGTCGCATATGCATATGTCAATGGTGTCAATTTGACAGATGCATATGTTTATATAGATAAAGTTAATTTTTTATTTACTATTAATAAGTTTATATTTATTTACTTTAGGTTATTTCGGGAACACGATTATAGGTAATATTTTATATTTTATTTGTTTATTAATTATAATTTTTTATTTTTAGACTATTAGATATTTATTTATAAGATATTTTTATATAATTTTATATTGCTTTATACTATTTATTGAGTTTACACAGCCAGGTATCGAACCCAGGATTTTTCGCATATAAAGGCCGGCGCCACAACCACCAAATTGTGAATGGTAGCAGATTCGGTTGAAAACCGTGATCGAAACTGAGCTTCTCGTTGGGATTCGAATCCGAGAATCATGAATGAAGGTGGGATCTCTAATTTTTGTGCCTCACAGCTGCTAAAAATTTATATGTTTTATTGAAATAGTTAATAATTATGTTTAATTGTTCATTTTAATGTCTTATTTCTTTTGGAAAAATAAGAAAACTTCCCATGACAAATTAACTGAATCAGGGTATGTTCATACCCAATTTTTATAAAATATTAATAAAAAACTTATTGTACGAATCTCAGGAAGTTTAAAACAAATACTATAATAAATATTAATATTAATAGTTTTTTATTCAAAAAAACTAAATTTACTTCAAGATTTAAATTTTCATAAATTTATTGAATCGTAACTAGATTTTTAGTTTTTAACTTTTAAAAACTCGTAAAAAAATTTTTATCTTTCCAAAAAATCAATCATCATTTAAAACAGTTACAACAGTTCTCATCATTTAATCAATCATTTATATTGATTATTAAAAAAATATTATTGCAAAGATTCAATAAAATTTACCATGGGATCATGAGACATTTAACAATTTATAACTTGGAAACTTTTGGTTATATTGTAAAATTTATAAAATCATAAGAGTATTTAATTCATTTCACATTTTTTTGTTGTTGGTTCTGGTTTTTTGTATTTATTTGTAATTACTTGACATTTTTCTTCTTTCTGGGTTATGATTTTCACCCTCACATTCATTCACGAATCATCGAATCAAATATGAAGAAAAGAATCTGAAGTATTTAAAAATGCAAAACCGGATGATACAAGACCGGATGAATGTATTATATGATGAGAAACAAAAATTGATCTGAACTTTACATAAAAAGGGAGGACGATATTTTTATTAATGCATTCTTCCGTTCCAATTTTAGTTCCAGTACAAATCTTTTAAAACTTTTTTAAAAAACTTTAAAAATTTAATGTTCTGAAAATATTGTACTTACAATATGTTGATATTGCATAGTACAGAGTGGTACAAAAGGAAAGAAACAGGTAAAAATGGTTTTAAATAATAAAAGACTCAGTAATGAAGTTTTAAGAGATGAAGTTTTGTATGAATTTTACTACATCATGCCAAAAAGGGTTAATAAATTTAACAATATTCTTGGATTTCTTCAATGTTACGGAATTGTACAACATTTGAAATCAATAGTTTTAACTCTATAGGATAGAGATCTTTCAAAGAAAAAATGTTGTTGTGCCTAAACGGGTTAACAAACCCTTACGAACTCTAACTAATAATCTGTACACCTATAAATCTTAGGTATATTCAAAATATGCTGCGAAGCGATCCAGTAGTTCTAGAGTCTCAAATTCTAGTTCTACTTTCGCTGTGCACCCCTTCTCTCGGAACCTCTCGTATTCTTCAAGCTAATACTTTATAAACTGTTTTGATTATTAGATAGATACTTTGTCCAGATCACCACGCTTAAGTTTTTAACTTTTTTAATGAAATTTGGTGATTCCCTTTTTTACAACACTGTACTATGTAAGTACCTTATGTTCTTTAATAATAGTTAATTTTAAAAGAATGGTTAATTATCTTATGAAATTATATATAAAAAATTTCTCTCCCTCATTGTTAATGAAATGTCTTCAAATCGTTCTACAGTCATTTTCGTATACGTAAAGGTATTTACGAACTTTAATTTGATTTAAAAAGAAAAAAAAAAAAATTTATAAGATTTTTTTGATGAATTCAAAGGTGGTGGCCATTCATTAGTGATTTTTCTGGTATATTGACCACACATTTTATAGTTTTGTATATAAATTGAACATGTGAACTTTTGAAACGATACAATATGGGAAGGGTTTTGTAATTTGATGAGTTGAGTGAATATAGAAAAAGGAAGACTTTTTTAAAAATTTGTATTATGTATGTATATGTAAAAGAAGATACCATGACTTTGTAATGATGAGATTTTCTTGATGACCCTACTATATATTGGGAATAAAACGCATTTTCTTGTTTTGTTTTTTAATAATAAAGAATTCTTAATTTCTTTCTTGATTGTTTGCTTTTGTTTTTCTAAAAGTTAAATTAGCGTAACAGAGACGGGAAAAATTGGTTTTTTCTTTTAGTTGTTATTTATTTAGTCACTCGTTTTGTTTTCTTTAAATTGTGCGTTTTGAGAATTGAATTTTTTGTGGGATAGAGTATTACGTAAAAATAGTGCTCATTAAGACTGTTAGACAAAAGGGTGGTCATTAAGATTATTAAAAGTATTAAATAGGAAAAGTTTTATTTAAGTACATGTTATTGTCTTGTCTACAAGGAATTCGACAAAATTGCGTAGCCCACAAAATTTAATAAGTAATAGATCGTGTCTTAGAAAAGATCACAGCTTATGAGCTTCAAGAATTTCCGGCGTATCTTTACGTTTGCACATATGATCAATTTTTGTTTTGTCAAAGGGCTTCATAAGGAGTTTGTTAAACCCAAACACTCCGCTTGGCAGTTTTGGATTTTAACTTAAGGAAATCACCCTATTTTTAAAACCTACATACTTTTAATAGTATTCCTCTCTTAGTTAGAGAATAGGGTTTAGAAATGGAACTTTGGAGAATAATAATTCAAAATCTCAGATTATGGAATAGAAAATTTAAGGCGGTATCATTTGAAATCATAAAAATAATGTGTCTCTTTAATAACAACAAGCTTAATAATTTTTAGCTGTAGGAATGAGCATAAGCCATACTCATTGTTCCAAGTTGGACCAATTTGAGTAAATTCATTAATTATTTAATTTCTTAAGAACATTTGATCGTTCCCACTAAACACGGTATAAAACAGGGACCAAACTGTTTAAATCAAATTATGCAAATATATGAATTTAAAAGAAATGAAACATTTTTAAACTTATATTTACTAATTATCAAAAGTACTGATTGTAAAAATTAAGTCATTAAAAAAGTCTTCCTAAATTTTAAATAATTAATAATAATTTAAGCTGATGAGTAAAAAAATTGAATTAATTGATTACATATTGAATTTGTGAAATTTATTTTATCGAAGTGTAAATGGTACATCGATATCAAATATTAAGTAATCAAATTAAGTTTGTAATTGCATATGATTACTTTTAACTCATTCATAAATATTTTATATACTTTTCTCAAAGATCTCTCCATATAAAGATCACGAATTATAGAACTTTTTCAAAATGTTAACTGTTTCTATATAACTAGAGTCTATTTATTATACCATTTTATTAAATAAAAAAAACTAGTAATGAAATGATAAAATTTAATGGAAATTAATTACCTAATGAAAATCATCATTCTTCTGGAACAGACTAATATAGAAATACTTTTTTTTTAATGTAACTTACACAAAAAGAAAGAAAGAACATTGAAGATGCTATAAATGACCCAATTTTTCAATTGAAATTCTTTTCTACTTTTCTCAATTATTCCTTATTTTACACGATCATGGAAATAACTGACTATAACAACGGAATTAATCATTAAATTATTTTATATTAAATAATATTGACAATATGTTTTATTCTTGTTAACCATAAGGTAATCGATTATTATGATCTGATTATTATTTCCTAAATCAAATGAAATGATAATGTGATTACTTTGTTAAATACTTAAATTGATATTAATAATAATGTAGTAAAGCAGTACTTAAAAAAATAGACTTTGAGTTAGTAATTTTAAATGTCATCTTATTAATTATTGTAATTGATTACCGCTAGTATCTATTAGTACATATAAGAGTACTCAAAATTTATTAGATTAAATTCTTAATTAAAAGTAATTAAAAATTATTTTGAATCTTTCAATAATTAATACATAATATATTAAAGATAATTATAATATAGGTGATAGGTGAACTTATATTTAATTCCAAGAAAAGTAGTTTAAAAGTACTTATTTATTAAAAGTACTTAGAGTACTGATTTAGTTATTAAAAGTTCTTTTTTTTTAGTTGTTAGTTGTTTTTTTTGGAATCTACTTATAAAATATTGTTTAATTATTATCATTTAAAAGAATTTATTTAGAGTTTCAGGAAATATTGTATGTTCATCCAGGCTTAGTAATTGTTCAAGTGATTACAACACTCTAAATCTATAGAGCATTCTCAGAGTAGCAGATGATATAGAAATTAAACTGCGAGGAAAACTCTTATGAAGTTAATTAAAAATAGTAGTTCCTTGGCTCCTTAGCCCTTCAAAAATAGGCATTAAAAACCAAATAAAGTAAACCTGTTTCAAAAGGAATTATTATGGTGGTTTGATTTCAAGTGATTACCTACATATATTGTACTCAAAAAAATTAAGTCGTAGAAATTAAATAAAATTAAAATGCATATAACAACATAACAATAACTATAAATATAATTAGTATTTAAATGATTGTTGCTAAATTTATTTTTGTTGTTGTTGTTTTTTTTTTGTGAATCATTATCATCATTTCATATACATACATACTTATACAAAAATAAGTAATCACAATTATTTAAAAATTCATGATGAAATTCTTAAAATTGCTAGTTTTCTTTTAATTTTTATTTTTTTTTGAATTTTTTGTTTAATGCAACAAATGCAACAAAAAAAAAATTTTTTGAAATCGTGATGATAGTAAACATTTATTGTATAGAAATGTACATATTCATGTAATACTATGTTGAGTACAGATATAAGTAATCACTTGTATGTAATGAGGAAAAACCAGAATATAAAGAAAATTACTTTATATGTGCATAATAAATGTCTACTATTGTTGAATGTTGTTATTATTTTGCTGCATAAGAATTCGTATGCGGTTTTTTTTTTTTTTTGTTTTCTTAACCAATTCCAGGAAATGTTGAACTTGTGCTAATAACATATTATCGGATATCTCAGCCAGTCAGTAAGATATTTTTTACGTTTTTGTTTATATATACATACATACTTACATACATATAAAAATACATATGCATATATACAAAAACAATTTGTTGCTTTGATTTTATTCTGACAATTTTCTTTGCATTCTGAATTGGATTTAGAACATTAGAAATAAATTCTTGTTAAGTTCAACTTGGAACTTAGATTAGAAAACATTTTACAATAGAATTACTTGAAGGAAATTGGAACTCAATTAGTTATAATTTATTTTTTACTATAATGTTTAGAAAACGGTTTTTAAGGAAATTTTTTTTTATAAAAAAAAAAGTTAAACATTAAAATGATTTACAGTTTTTCTGCTGTAATTTGCAAAATTTATTTTTAAATAATAAAAAAATTGTTAATTTTTAGTAGGTGAGAATCAAATTATTGAAAATTTATTCTTTCCTGAAATTCCAAATATTGAAAATGATTATGAATATTATTATGTTTATTAGCTTGGGAACTGCGCAACGTTTGTTGAAAGTTTTTTCATTACAATTATTACGGACGATTCGACCCTTGGCGTAGTGGTTAGTACGTCGGCCTTTCAATCGAAGGGTTTCGGATCATATCTTGTACGAAAATATAATTTATAATTTAAATCATAATATAAAATATATAACTGCCAATGGCTGGGTGGCTCGGTGGTTAGAGTGCCGACCTTTCATGCGAAAGGCCCGAGTTCGAATCTCAGTGAAAGTGAAAAACTTTTCTGGTGTTCGACTTGACTCAGTTACCATTCGCCATTCGTTTTAAATTAGAGCTTAATCATTAATTAATGATTATACATCTTTAATAAAAAATACATTATTATAAAAATATAAGCAAATCATTTAATTGAATAATATAACTCACAGATATAATACCATAGAACTCAAATACAAAATATTACAATATAAACAAAAATAGAATTGTATCTATTAAAAACCTAAGACGTTTCTACATGTTAAAAAGCCTAGGCTATTGTATGTGAAATTTATTAAGATCAATTCTAATATCACTAATATAATATGACCCCCTGTTCCAACATTTACCTATGTTATAGAAAAGCTTATTAGCCTAACAGTTAACGCTTAAAAAAGAAATTGTATTTTCATAACAACTTTGACACTAAATTTTTCAGTATTTCCTGGTTTATTACAAATTATTTGTTTTGGGATTATAGCCATGCATGAAGTACATAATTTGGGAGGAAATAAATGAGTCCAACAATGGGAACTTACATAAGATTAAAATATTTTTGATTATAAATTATTTCGCCCATAGTGTTTTGTGGAACAGTTATTGAAAATTCTCTAATCAGCACAGAAATCTTCCTTATACTCTTAATGCATTTGTAAGGTGCCTAATAAAAGAAAAAAAAAATTTTATTATTATTATTTACAACATTTGAACATTGCGTTTTGGATTTTATTGATGAATTCCATTATTTATTATCCAAAATAAATTTTTAATTTTTTTTTTCTTATGTCACGCACACTTTCATTTCATCAAAGTCATTTTTAATAATTCAGCCAGCTTAATTTTGAAGCACGATCTATTCCTTTGGTTTTGTTAGGGTAAGTGTGTAAAAATTGACATGAGGAAACAAAAGTGGAAGAATGATATGACTAGCTCCAATAATTAATTAACCAAGTATATGGAAAACATCAAAAGTCATCCATAGAAACTATATGAAACTTTTATGTGTAACATTGAATTTAACCAAGACTAAGGCCAGCTTTCAAAACAAAAATTTTGGATCAGGCCTTTAATTAAAATCTGCAGCTTGAGTTTAAAAGAGGTTAGGAAAATGAAAATAAAGGAATTAAGAATTGAAAATTATGGATTATGTAGGAAAAATGCTCAATATATTTTAATTATAAAATACTATGATCATTGTACCACCTACAGTTGAATTTCCCCTATAATAAAATCTAGAATTGAAGAATTTGAATTAAATATCAAGAAGTAATAAAAAAAAATCATGAGTGCGCAGTCAAGTATTAAATAATATTACAATTATTTATTTGATGAATTATACCAAAAAAAAAAAAAAAAAAAATTTAACAGTCATTACTTGTATAATCTAAGAATTGCAGTAGCACACGTTCGATATCAGTTGTAAATTATGTAATAAAACTCTATACATTCAACATTGTCTTAAAATTAAGTCTCATTTCATGTTTTGATTTGAATCGATCAAAAACAAAAACAGCAGAACAAAAGAAAAATTATCCAATTATATTTGTAGGAATTGTATCTAAAGATTTTTCTGTGGTGAGCATCACAATTGAAATTAGAAACAGTGTAAGTATATATTGATAATTGAGGAAAATTCATTTGATAGTGTTGACTTTTATATGCAAGACATAAGGAAATTTGTTTTTTTTTTTTTTAATAGAAAAATAAAAACAATTTTAGATCTGATAAAACACAAAAATTAGGGGACCTGCATCATGCAACATAATAATTTTCTACCAACTTACATAATTTCTTTAATGTGATCTAGGGTCTTGATTTTGGAGAAGAGTTTTTGGTTTTTCTTTTAAAATTTTAGGTTACTTTAAATTTGAGATGATGAGATGTTTGCGTTCGTAATGATAATTAAAAAAAAAATAAATATTGTATCTATAGATTTTTATATGAAATAATGGATAATTTGATGTAAAGATTATCATGTATTGTTTAAGTACTGGAAATTATTGTTAAGTAGTGATTATAACAGGAGTAAAAAAATTATTATAAAATATAATGCATGCATTTTAATACTGGCTGATGAAGATGTTGTCTTTGTTTAAAGAATTTGAAACAAAATAAAAAAATATAATTATTGATATTAGATAGAAAATTGTTATTATTTATTTGGAAAGAGAATAATTGCAGTCATATAATTATATGTTAGAAAATTAAGATTAGTTTTAAGGTTAGGAAGGGGTCGATGTATGAATAGTAATTTGTTATTTGTGTTTGATTTAATATTAGGATTAAGTTTTCTTAAAATTTCATAATTTATGATTTTTTCATTTTTGAAAATTAAAATCTTCTATTGGCAATCTGTCAAACAATTTTTACAAAATTAATAAAGATCTTTATCAAAAAACTTATAAATAAGAATCCTGTCAGTATTGGATTCAATCTTTTAAAATATTTTTTAAGAAAGTTTTTTAAAATGGAGCTTCACCACATACTTTCTTTTTACCTAATAAAAGGCTTTGAATTTTTTTTGAAGTAGTAACCCGTCTACTGTTAGGCTAATAAGTCTGTCTATACCACAAGTACATGTTGGAACAAAAGGATTATTCTTATTATTAAAATTAATCTTAAAGAATTCAAAATATAATTTAAATATGACATAGTACTAGACCTCATAACATGTAAAAAACGTCTTAGATTTTCAATAGATACAATTCTATTTTTATTATTTTGTAATCATTTTACATTTGAATTATAAAGTATTTTTGTATCTGCGAGTTATATTATTCAATTAAATTATTTGTTTATATTGATGAATATTATAGACATATAATTAATTACAATGTTTAAGCAATTAATCGAGTCGAAAACCAGGTAATACCATTTTCTACTTGAATTTGAACCCAGACCTCTTCGATGAACATAGTCATACCAACCATTGTACTTTTCTTAATTTTACTTTGGTTAATTTTCCGCTTTTAAATTCTAAAATCCCCAAAATTTTGAGCAGTACTTTTAAATTAATTTCAGTTAAAAGCTATTTTGAAATTTAATAACCAATCATTTTTGATTTATACTAGAAGGGAAATTAAAATTTGAAACAGGAAATAGTCGAGACATCTTGTCAATAATCACAAATTATGCATTTGGTTTTTAAAAAATAATTTTTCCTAGGCAGTTTTAGTTTTTTTTTTGGCATAAAAAAAGTGAAATAAATTTAATTAATTAAGCAAGAAAGGAAAACATAAATTTGCATGTTAGTATGTTTTTATTAAAAAAAAAAAAAAAAATTTATATAAAAAATATTTTCTCAGTAATTTTCGGAGCGGAAAGATAATTCTAAATTTTGTTAAGTATAGAATTATTTTAAATAGAAATATGTATTTAATTGTAAAAAGATTTTAAATTGCCAATTTTATTAAATTTTAAATTATTATAATTGAAATTTTTATATTTAATTTTTTTTTTTTTTTTTTGTAATAATTATGATTGATTTGAAAAATATGTTTTATTTACGAAAATATTTTCGAAATTAAATTTTTCAATCTATTGCCAATGTTTTTTCCGTTTCCATTTGTTAAAATAAATACAATTAATTATACTATTATAAAATAAATGTTTTTTAAATTTTGTATTATATACAATTGTATATATACATTATTATTGTACAGTACATTGTATGTAAATCATTAAAAATTATAATAAAATTGAAATTAATTTAAAAATAGAGACAAGAAGAATTCCAACTGCCTAAATATATTACATTTTAAAATACTAACTGACATTTGCATCTGTCAGTTGTCACATTTATAACAAAATGCTATGTTTACATTGTATTACAATATACCAAGTTTAAATGTCATCATTTATTTTCTGGGATACTCCAGTTTACTGGGTTTTACAAGATTACAAGTAAGCTACACTTACATATTAGAAAATATTGAGAATCAATAAGAATGTTAGCAACTTTTTTTAATGAAATTACCAATAGTTGATAAAAATATAAAACTGTTCTATATCATTTTCAATATTCTTGAGATTTTTGAATATTTTACAAATATTATGTTAGAAAAAAGAACTTTGGATAATTTTTTTAATCAATTACATAATCGATTCATTCGTCATCAAATTAATTTTCAGATGGGATCAATACCCTTAACTTTTGCTAATCTTGCTCTATATATATAAAAAAATATATATTTTTAGTCAAAATTTATGAAATATATTAAATTATTTCCTTTTAAAATATCAAAATAATTTTTTTTTTCAGCAACTTCTTTTCACTTATAATATGTCTTCTAGTTTTTCCGTGTTGCATCTTGCATTTAATAATTTACCTGCCAAAATATAATATCCATGACATTTCACTAATTCTTATTTTTGTCTAATTTAAATTATAGAAAAGATAAAAGGCTAATGAACGACAATTAATTACAAAGAGAAGAAAAATATATAACTAAAAAAAAAAATCATTTAAAACTTAAATTAAAAACAAAGGAATACAGGAAAAAAATTCTTAATTCTTTAATGTTTAAAAACTAAAACACAAAAATCAGATTCACTTTCTTATTTTATTATTTTATATTTATGATATTTTTGGCCTTTAGACATTTTTAATTTTTCACCACCACTAAGAAAACTGCAAAAACCCAAACAGACCTAGCGGATTTTTCCAAAAACAAAAAAAAACGAGGAAGAGTGTAGTAGAGTAGACTGTGTCAACTCTGGGATACCCGTATGACCGTAACATATACATTATATCATCCGGTTAATTACTTTTGGCAAAATTTCAAACATTCAGCTTTATTAGGTGTAGAGTAATACTCATATAAAAGAAGGAGTTTTATGGCAGCTACTCGAAATCCTTGCAGTAGACCAACCAAATTTTGCTGTAACCTTGGCCAATACATTTAACTATTTTTGGCAAAATTTCAGACACCCAGCTTCGTTAGGTGGAGAGAAATGCTTATATAAAGTAGGAAGTTGTATGGCAGCTTCACGAACCCTCAGCAGTAGACCAACCAAATTTTGCAGAAACTTTGGCCATTACACTAAACTACTTTTGGCAAAATTTCAGACACGCAGCTGTAATAGGTACAGAGAAATACTCATATAAAAACAGAAGTTGTATGGCATTTACCCGAACCCATGGACCAAAATGGCTGGATTTAAATAGCGATGACGGCTATTGCAAAAAAACTAATTTGTGAAAATTTCAAGATTCTAGCTCCTTTAGTTTTTGAGTTATCGTGCGGACGGACGGACGGACGGACAGACGGACGGACATACATAGCTAAATCGATTTATTTTTCGATTCTGATCCGATCCATACACTTGAGTCTATATCTACCCCCCCTCCTTCTCTGCGTCACAAACGTAATGGCAAATTTATTATACCCTTTGACTATATAGTCATACGGGTATAATGACTATATAGTCATACGGGTATAATAAACAGAAAAATGATGGCAACTGCTAAATAGCAACAAAATACTGCTTTTCACTTTAAATTTGGTATGCTAATCAATTTTTTTTTTTAAAATGTCTACCATTCTTAAGTTCCTGAATTGTGTCTGAAATACTTTGATTAAAAAAGAAACACAAAAAAGAGTTGACATAATCAATTTTTTTTTAGCATCAACCATCAGGCTGCGCTATACTGCGCCTTGAAAAATACGTTTTGCATTTTTAGTTGTTCTACGTGGCACAATTTTTTTTAATTTTGTTGGTCTTTCGTCCGTCAGTCGCTCTGTTCATAAAACTTGGAAATAGTCTATAAAAAATTAGTGAAATTTTAAACGTGAATACCAAATGTTTATGAAAGGACAAAGGTTGTTTGATAACTGTCTTATGCAATCCATTTAGTTCCGAACGTGTAACTCGTAAACTTGAAAGGATCCTTATATTGAATTGGTTATAAAGAACTAATTTGTATTGCATTTATTTTAATTTGAGAGGCCAATGAATTGAAAATTTCTAAATGCGATTTTAAACAATTGGTTGTAGAACTTTTGACAGAAGAAAGACGAACTGAAGTTGAAACATACGCGTAGGAGGAAATGCCGTTAATTTTTACGCCTTTGGTTTATAGAAATATTCTAAGAATAATAACAAATTTTCGTTCAACTTAAGCTTCAAAATTGTGAATACTTTTAATTGTTGCATTTTATAACTCTTTGATTTTACATGCTGACTGGTTTTAGCTTTTTTTTTATTAGAGTCTCACACAAAATGTGTGTGACATTTGTTATTGCTTCTGTATCTGTTTTATTTTGGTTTTAAATAAAAGCATGTCTATTGCAGATTATAATTTTTTGGAAATATTAAATTATGAAAATTAAATGCTCCTTTTTTTTAATTTTGTCACAAGTTCTTCTTTTTTTTTAATTTGAAGAGACATAAAGAAAATTATGAATAATCGCATCCGAATGTGAGCATATTAATCATATTATTACTTTGTATATATACTTTGATAATAATATGTTGTGTTTTGGTTTTTTTCTTAATATTAAAGTTCTGAAAAGAGGTACTAATTATTCCGTCATGTGTTTTACTAAGAATTTAGACGGAGGAGTTGTCAAAAATTTCTCATTTAGGTTGGGACTAGATAAAATTTTGAGCAGAGGGAGTTGTTTTAAACAGTTTTTATAGACTTATTTAGGAGTGCCAAGCTCTGGTGAACTATAAATGCAGATTTTTATTAAAATTGTATCTGGGAAAACAACTAAGAATCTGATCCTTTTCACTTTAACTTTAAATTTTCCCATTCCATTAGCTGTTTTTTAATGACTTCTTTCCGTACAAAGTCAAAAGTTTTATGAATATCGGTTGATATTAGGTCTATTGGCTTTTTCGTTTTAAGTAGCTTTGGTTCTCTTATCCTCGTTTTTTCCACTGATCTTTATTGCTTTTCCGAATGGGAACTACTTTCACTCTCTTTCATGCTTGTGGGATGTGTGGTTTCGTACGATACTTTTATAAAAATAAACGAACCATCTTAGCCTAGCTTCCAAATTCGTTAGTTTCTACTCCCGCGGGCACACTAAAAAAATATTAACTACAATACAACTCTGTTTAATACAATTATGAATTTTTTTGTGGATCACCAATTTATAGACAACAAAAAAATTAAAAAAGAAAACAGCAAAATTAAAAAAAAGAAGGTCTCAATACCAGAAGTATACAAAATGGTATATAAATGTTGTACAACCATTTTACCATGTCTCATCTAATGTCTCATGTTCTAATCAAACTTAACCGTAGAGAATTAACCAATTCTATTAATGTGGTTCTTTTTTTGATTTTTTGTAACAGAAAATTCCAAACACATTTATTTTGGAATTATTATTGACTTCATTTGAACTGCAACACAGTCATCATCATTTCAAATTCAAATGATTCAATATGAAACCATAAGAACAAAGTAATAAGAAAGAGGAAAAGAACTGAGAGAAAGAGAAGAATTACAAGAATTAACCATAATTCCTATAGAATTTTTACATAAATTTTGTGGTTATTATTTTTTTATTATTTTTTTGCGCTTTGCAATTTTTGCATGAAGAATGTAGCAAGTGTCAGGCAGTACTCCACAATCTATCAAACGTGAAAATGCAAAAACAAAAAAACCTAATAAACATACAATTTTAAAGCAGATGTCGTTTAATATTGTGGTATGTTTTTTTTGTTTTTAAAAATTAAAATAAAAAAAACAAATTAATGAAAAAATTAATATTAGAAAATTTGAACAGAAAAATATTTGGATATTTTCCATGAAAATTAAATTTTTTTTGAGATAAATTGGTATGTACGGAGTAATGTCCAAAAGTACTTGAAATGAATTTTAAAAATTGTTTAACAAACTTCCTTCTTGAATATATACGAAAACTTATTATGAAATTTTATAAGAATTGATATTAAAATTTGAATCTGTGAATAATGATGAATAAAGTAATTTCCAACTTAATCCAGTAACTTGCCCTATTACTTTACTTGCGCAGTTCCAATTTTAACCTCGTAGCTTAATTAGATTCACAGTTATCGAATTGACAACTTTGCATAGCAGCTCCCCTAAAATAACTCTACTACATATTAAAACTTCACGTAGGTGCTTCCTCCATTATATAACTAACCGTGTGTAATTTTCATTCTCCTAGTATAATTAGTTTTGAAGAAATTCATATTGGTGCAAGGAAGTTGTAAGGCAGCTCCCCAAAGCCTTGATCTGATTTTAATCAAAACAATAGGAAACTTAGAAATGGTCTAAAAATAAATTTTTGTGAATTTCAAAGCACTAGCCCTTTTATTTTTTGAGTTATTGTGCTGAAACACAGATAAACGGACGGACTGATGGACAGACACATTTAGCTAGATCGATTTACTTTTCGAGTCTGATCCGATACATACATTTGATACTTTATCTAGTTCGTCTAGATAGATGCGTTACAAACGGAGCAGCAATTTCAATATACTCGTGCCCTTATTTTTATGCACGGGTACAAAAACCTGTAGACGATGTGAACTAACCGTTGCAGTACGATTTAAGTATTTTTTTGAAGTATGCAGCAAAACGCATGCATCAAAATTAAATATTTCATTTGCATTAGACTACATTTGAATTACATTTTTAAGGTAATATTAATCATTTGTAAACTTTTCAACCCTATTTTTCAGGAAAATGAAAAACCAAATCAAAACGGAATAAATATTCATTTTTATTTTTACTTGCGTGCAATATTTGCGATGCAAAAAAAAACCGTTTTTTCATCAAAAATTATAAAATATAATAAAAGAGACAACCATTTAAAAAAAAAAATTATTTTCTATTTTAGTTAAAATTTGAATTTTTTATTTTTAATTTTTAAAAAAAAAAAAAACGTTCTTCAAATTTGTTTTGTGTCTACGCAATAGAATTTGCACCAGAAATAAATAAAAAATGATGAGTAGCGCCTAAAAACAGGAGACAAATATCGCATCGTGACAAATCGGTGAAGCATTCAATAATCTCCATATAAACATTAAAAATACAAAAAAAAGAAAAAAAATTTTGCAAGAAAGAGAAGAAAAATGAATATGAAAAAGAAAAGAAAAATATAAAAAAAAATTCCAAATCTAATGTAAGAAATGACACTTTTTCCTTCTTCCTTAATATGAACTTAGCCAAAATCTATTAGGTGCATTTATTAAGAATCCTCCAATTGATGGTTTTTTTTTTTCAATTTTTATGTGGCCGTAATGGAAGGTATTGAAATCGTGGTAAATAATTGTTAATCGATTTGGTGCTTGAACGCGAATAAATTTTTTGTAGAACTAAAGTTCGGTTATTTTCAGAAATTGAAATTTGTGTCTGTATATAAATATTATAATGTCATTAATTAGGTAAACAATATTTGTCGTACGTATTTGTTATGTGTCAAAAACGTTATTTATTGTCAAATTTTTGGGGGTAAGTTCAAAAATTATTAAGTATTATTTTACTAACTACCGAAACTGTTTTAGGTAACAGAGTTGAGGGTTCGTTCACTTAAAAGTCAAATGGGATTTGACGTATAATAAATATACCAAATGTAAATTTTAATGCAAAGTTCATGTATGAACTTAAATAAAATATTACAAAAAAGTCAAGAGGAATTTACTTGCAGGTTATATTTTTTAAATGTCAATTCGTTTATTTTAATATGAATTTGGGTATTTTTAATTTTGTGTTCTTTTTTTATTCATATTTTTTTGTTGTATTTTAATAAATAGCGGATGAGATCCAGACAGTGTTGTTAGATTAAAAAAAAAAACTTAAAAAAGTACAATATTTTTGAAATGAAAGCAAAAATGTTAGGTTAGAATAGCACAATAATAGGATTGTGTTAAACGTTTTGGAAAAATGAGTACCCTACGTATAATTTATATCAATTATATATTAAAATTGTATTTAAATGCGTCATCTCTTTACTTTAGATTTAGATTAATTCGTCGGGTTACCGCCAAAGTCACGAAACTGAAAAATAGTAGAACTTAATTTTCGCGACTTTGGCACCAAGAAAATATGAAATAAATGATTTTTCGTTAGTTTATGAAAATAAGGAAATTGAATTACAAAGTAATAAATAAGATTAAGAGATTCGTGTCTTTGGCATAATATAGATCTCATTATTTTCTATATTTTTGCATTAATAAGTCAAAAAAGCGAAAAAAGCAGTTTCGTGACTATGGCGGTAACCCGACGATATTGCCGTTGAGTTTTGATTACACCTAAAACACTTCAGTGTTGACAGTTGGTTGACATTTGCTTTCTTTTGAAGTTATCTTTGACAGTCTGACATATGCAACCTTACAATCAGATATCGCGGTCCAACATCATTGTAATTGAGAAAATTATTATGTTATAGTTGATATTATTTATTTAATTATTTGTAGTACCAGACAATAAGTAAATACTGCCCGATAATGTTAATCCTTTGCCTATTTGACATTTGGACTTATTATTAAATGATTATGATTAAATATTTTTTTATTTTACCACTGACCTGTCGTCAGATAGTAGATATATTTAAATTTGTTCATCAAGACAAGTGCCAGTAATTTGTGCCACCTATCAATATGGTTCATATGCCTGACCAATATTTAATACAATATAATTTCCGCAGAACTTCGATAAGTCCTTGGTTCCATAAATATATTTTTCAATAAATTTTACTAATTCTGAAATTTATAATACCTTCTGAAAAAAATGTTGTATTCTTCTTAAAAACAAAAAGATGAAGAAATGGATTAGGAATAGAATAGAGATCGTTGATCCTTTTGTGTTTCTTAAAATTTACTTGTGCAGCTGGTCGATTTCCATTTTAGTATTTTACATTATTACTTAAAAACAAAATTTTCCTTTTGTTTTTTTTTTTTTTTTTTTTATTTATGATAAATTTTCATGAAAAATTGCAATTAGAATAATTTGGAAGTTTTATTAGCTCTCAGATTTGGCAATTTAAAAGAATTATTACAAGTCGTTAAGCTGAAGGAATTTTTAACGTTTTGTTATATACTTTTTGTATTTAAATTTTATATAGATATTAAAAATAAATAAAGAAATTAATATGCAGGAAAATATACTATCTATTAAAAATTTCTAAGAAGTTTTTAAAATATAATTTTTTTATTTAATTAAAAATAAAATATAGACAAATATAAAACAATATTAGATATAGTTTTTAAATTTATTGAAATAATTGTAATTGCAATTTTTTTTTTCTATTTTAGAATTTAAAAACGTGAAAATAATTTAAAAATATTTGCGATAATCACACTGGCTTCTAATAAATTTTCTCTTATATTAATAAAATCGTAAAGATAATTGGCATGATGGGTAGCCCTATTTAAAAACATTATCAGCCATCTTACAAACTTTAACTTTTCAAAATTCGGGAAGGTGTTTAACCGTTATAATTTGGGTAGGTCCAGTCTCATATGATGAATAATATCCTTTATATTAAGAACCTTAGTGATGTAGTGGGTAATAAATGTCACTTTGACAACCAAATTGAGTAATTAAATGACTTTATATAAACTGGATTAAAATTATGTGACAGATAATGTACGTCAAAAAATAGGGATACGCAAAATCGCTTTGACACATTGCGGGAAATTTAGGGAAACGCAGTGACATATTGCTGAGAAATTTGGCGCCGTCTTTTCCACTAGGCGTGAGATTGAACAGAGTGGAATAGCTACAACAGACCAATAATCTAGCTTATTAAACAAACGATTAACGAAAATGAAAAAGGGCCTTGGATACAGAAGCTTTGTGGAAACCCGATGCTCCCAGATAGTAAAACCCAGAGAAAAAATGTTCAATGTTGAGAACACTCGATTGTTATTATTAAATATTAATATCTCCTTACACTAGTTTTCACAATTCTAGGTTCTTGCAAACTCTATATCATATAAGTATCTCGTCGGCTTACGAGTATAATGTCAATTTCTTGAAGACAACAAAAAACGAATCGACCACTGTAATTTATAATTTAATTTATCATTCACTTATAGTAAAATATTAAAGTTAATTGAGTTAACTAAGAATATGTTTATTTTTTCTTATTTAATTTAATTATTCCAAGTTACCATTTGTTAATCATTTTACAAAAAGGAACGCAATTTTCTTCCTCATTTTCTATTTTAAATTTTATTTGGTATGAAATTGTAAATTACAAAAATATTTTTATTTAATTTTTATGTTTTATTTGAAGATTTAAAATTATATTTGGAAATTTAATTTGTTAATTTTAAAATTTAATATGGTAATTTTTGTTTGATCTTAGCTGCATGTTATAATTTGTTTAAATCTTATTGAAAATTCTATTAATTATTTAACGGAATTATATTAAGGTATTTGTAATGGTTATTTTATAGTTTGTTTTAAAAATTAATTTTTAATTAAAAATGTAAAAAATTACATTAAATTATAATAATCCTGCTCCTCCTTGGCACTACGACCCATAGTGAGCCTTCGCCTCCCTAATTATCTGCTTCCAATTATTTCTATCTACTGCATTCGTTCTCCAATTGTGTATTTGTAGCTCGTTTACAATTTCATGAAAATTATCTTTCCATCTAACTCTTGGTCTGCCAACTGGTCTTTTTCCAACTGGATTACCATAGAAGATTCTAGATACGGACCTGTCGTTTGGCATTCTGGAAATATGACCTGCCCATCTTAATTTTTGTATTTTAATATACGAACTTAATTGTAAATCTTTAAATTGTTGTATGCATTCTTCATTCGTTCGAAGTCGAAGCGATCCTTCTGATGTTCTGACAGGACCCAGAATTCTTCGGAGAATCTTGCGTTCAAAAATATCTAATCTATCAAAAAAATTTCAAAAATTATAATAATACGATTACTTAATTAAATAATTTTAGTAGTATTAAATTTAGTTTTTTTTCGAGGGTTGATGGAATGCATCGAAAGCCACCCAGAATCAATGTATGGGGTAGTGTTGGACATTAACCAACAAAAACCCTTCTCTTTTAAAACCAAACTGAACCAAGCCATTTTACCAATTCAACGAAGTAGGGATGAGCATTTGAGAGGAGGTATTAATTGTTTGATTTTTTTTTGGAACAGATGTTCGTCCCTAGAAGGCATCTAAAAAAAGAGGGTTAGTGACCAGACGGTGTGCCGATAGCCAAGTGAGGTGAGAGTTAGTGTTACATCAATCGTTTATAAGACGGAATTTGCACTTTGTCGAGAAATTCGCTTTTGGAGAGCTCCCGCCCAAATATGGGCATTGAACTTCACTTTTGCTCGAATGTAAGTTTTGTAGATCTTTAAGATATCAGGTGTTAAGTTAATTACAGCGAAAAAAAAACCCTAAAAATTTAACTGCATCTTTAGCTATACGAAATGAATTTGATTTGACCAGGTCAATTTTTGGTTTAACCCGATACTCAGAATGTTAAAATCTGTTGTGCACGTCTAAGTTACAACCTGAATTGAAAGGGTTTGGGGATAGATAGTTGAAATTGCATTTGGTAAAAAATGTTTCACATGGACAAGGCTTTCAATATCGTGGTCAAATTAACTTAAAAAATCGTTGTCAACTTCTGAAGAACTGTTTGAACAAAAGAGCTGTCTGTATAAATGGCTTTTGTGTGCTCTAGATAGGATGATTTAATTAATTATTCATATAAATGGAAGAGAGTTTTATTACAAAAAGGTTAAATTACCTTCATTACCCTCTATTTCTCTGTTTTTTATTAATATTTTGTTCAAAATTGAAAATTTTCTTAAAACTTATTTAAAATACCAATTTTTAAATCCGATTTTTCGAAAAAAAAACATCCAAAAATAATTTCAAAAAGTGTTTCCGTTTCAATTTATAAAATTCATGACACTATATATTAATTAATAAAAGCACCACTAAAAAATTATATATTTCAAAATATAAAAATAAAAAATTAAATATTAAAATAAAAGAAAAATAAACTTTAAATATTTTTCAAACATTAGATTAGTTTTTCCACTTTTATTTTTCCAGACAACTTGTCACATTTTTTAAAATTATGTAAACATTTTTGTTTTATAAAAAAATCAAATATTTTATTTTTGGAAATTTTTTTTATTTTTTTGGTAATATATCATATATATATATGTAATAGGTGTTGTATACATATATTTATAAATATATACATTAGACAATATAATTTTATAATATCACACAATTTTCATTAAATTTGAATTCGATTATCAGAAACGATCTTCAATCGAAATAAAATATACGTTCTAAATCGTTTTTTTTTTCGATTTTTAAAATCTCTTTCCTGGATCCTCACACCCGCTATTATGTCAGACACTGATATTATTTTGCCGCCAAACAAGACGAATATCTTAATGTCTTTCGATTTTTATTTTATTTTGATGTTTTTTTTTGTGGAAATGAAAGTGTCACATACAGAGTGATTAAAATGTTTACCACATGCTAAGAACTGAATCTTAAAGTGTTTTTGTTTTTTTTATTTTTGTGATGTGATTTGTTGTGGATTTCCTAATCTTTTTTTACAATTTTTTTTTGGTTACATCAACTGGATGAACTGATGGATCAGCAAAATGAAGTATATAAATGATATTTCTATTGTGTTTTGGGATGTTTTGATTTTCGCGAGATTTTTGGGAATTTAATTTTAAGCCTTGACGGAATTAAAAAAAAAATTAATTTTGGAACTTGAAAGTTTTCTTTTGATTTTTATCCATAGGTCACATAATTTATTTTCATTTTATACTCTAACATACATACAGTATAGGCATATTCGTACATAAATATGTATTATTAAAAAACAATTCAAATCGGAAATTTATAGTTTCAAAGAATATTAAAAAAATATTTTAATAAATCTTCTTAGATTTTTCTTTTTGTATTTTCATTTATTATTATGAAGAACAAAGGGAAAATTTTAAAAATTTTCAAAGAAAAGTTAAAAATAAAATAAAATCAAATTATTAAAAAAAAAATATTAATTTTTACGAAAATTTATTTTAAAAGATTTAATAGATTAATTAAATTAAAAATTATAGTGTAAATTTTTATTGTTCTACAAATATATTTTACGATTTTATTGATTTCGATCTTTATTTATTTTTAAAAGAAAATTGAATTTCTAGTTATTATTAGTAAGAATATTTTACTTATCAATTCTTATAACGTGTTTATAATTGTACTTCACAGTCAAATTTGGTTAACTTGATGCACTAGTTCAATCCTTGTTTAACTAAAAATTTTACTATGAAAAAATTGTTGCTGAATTTAATCTTCTAAATTAATATATTTCGATGTTGTGTTTTCAAATTTTTGACATAATCATTTGTGGTTGTAATGAATCGAAGTTTTTTGTAGTTTTCATATCAAATGGGCATTTTTTTAAATGTATAAACTTATGAAAAAATTTGTAATAAAAACAGTATAAACATCAATACGTTAAGTAGATTATTGAATATATTAAATATTCAAAATTATTTCAGGTTCTACAAAAACAATAAATGAAATATAAATTCATTCATAAGCGAATTTATTTTGACATGATTACATACCATTATCAGCATGCTTTTTAACTTCAAAAGAAAGTCAATAGTTTTTTTTTTTATAAAGCACTTTATAATATCATGTTAACACTACACAAAAAACCTACTAAATAGCCTAGGTAGTTTTAAAATCTACCGTTCAGACTATTATTATGCATGAACCTAGTATTGTTTGACGTTTCCATAACAGCAAAATTTTTACTGTAAGTAAAACAAAAAAACAAATAAACAAAATTCTTTTTTTTTGATTATAATTTTTGATGACATTTTATTAAATAAATAAAATTTTTCTTTTAAAATTCAAAAAAAAACGAGGAAGAGTGTAGTAGAGTAGACTGTGTCAACTCTGGGATACCCGTATGACCGTAACATATACATTATATCATCCGGTTAATTACTTTTGGCAAAATTTCAAACATTCAGCTTTATTAGGTGTAGAGTAATGCTCATATAAAAGAAGGAGTTGTATGGCAGCTACTCGAACCTTTTGCAGTAGACCAACCAAATTTTTCAGTAGCTTTAGCCATTACACTAAACTATTTTTGGCAAAATTTCAGACACCCAGCTTCATTTGGTGTAGTGTAATCCTCATATAAAAGAAGGAGTTGTATGGCAGCTACTCGAACCCTCTGCAGTAGACCAACTAAATTTTACAGTAACTTTGGCCATTATACTAAACTACTTTTGGCAAAATTTCAGACACGCAGCTTCCATAGGTATAGAGTAATGCTCATATAAAATTAGAAGTTGTATGGCAGGTACTCGAACCCGTGGACCAAAATGGCTGAATTTAAAACTCGATTCCGTTTTTTGCATAAAAACGAATTTGTGAAAATTTCATAATCCTAGCTCCTTTACTTTTTGAGTTATCGTGATGACGGACGGACGGGCGGACGGACATACATAGCTAAATCGATTTATTTTTCGATTCTGATCCGATCCATACACTTGAGTCTATATCTACCCCCCCTCCTTCTCTGCGTCACAAACGTAATGGCAAATTTATTATACCCTTGGACTATATAGTCATACGGGTATAAAAAGGCAACTAATTTTTACAACAAAATCACGTAGGGATGTAAAAAAAATTCAAATATCATAATCGAATATAGCAAAAAATTTTAATCAAAAACCTAGTTATAACCCTTAACCTTAACTTGGACTTTCAAAGTTCTGGTTCATTTTGACAGCAATTTTAAATATGAAAAACCTTGTTACAAACCACGCATGAACCTGGTTTTTTCGAAGAACCTGGTTCTAGTTCATAGTGTAAGCATCGTATTAGATCAAAATTTATTTGGAGTGGTTTATAGGAAGTCTAATACTAATATAACATAGTGCATAACATAAGTTAAAAAAATCAATCAAAGTTTAATCTGGAATTTAGTCTAGTTATTTTAATACTACTTGTCTAATAATCAGTCCAGTAGTATTACAGGAAAATAATTTAATGTTAATAATAGAATCTTGGTTCATCCAGCATATAGTGGAGAATGCTTCCAAGTATTTTTTCTTCCATAAGCATTGAACAAATCCTCCCGTCAAGTTGCATTATACACTAACAATCTTCAGTTTTCTGATAAAGTTCTTAAATTTATATTTTTTTTCTAATATAAGTCAAGTATTTTTTGAACGATGGAATTTTTCTTTAGTTTTCCATTCTTTCGGAAAAAATAAAAGGAAAAATTCCAAAAACCACAAAGGAGTCCCTTCAAATATTTTGTAAATTTGTTCCAAGTTCTATTAGTTTTGTTTTTCTTTAACATTTCTTGAATAATAAATTTGGTATGAGATTTTAAATTATAAATTAAAAAAAAAAAAATTTATTTAAAAAGTTAAAAGATGAACAAAGAAATAACTTAAACAGCGACACCGATAACATATAATTTTGTGGTCTTCGCGTTTTTTTCAATCTCTGATTGATTTATGAATCTTAGAGACCATTTTTCCGGAAATAAATTTTAATTGTGAATAGATTTTCATGTTCTCTTACTATTCTAAAGGGAAAAAGATATTTTGTTTAAAGGTCCCGTTCTTAAAATTTATATTAAAAATGTGTAAATAAATTCACATTAAGAGGGTGGAGGTGATAATTTTAATGGTTTCTTTGTAAAAAAATCATGTAATAGAAAATCAATTAAGGTTTTTAGTTTATTTACTGAATGCTATAACACAACACTATATAAATAACAACCAAATAATTTAGTAAGTGTATTAAATTGTCTAGACCTTTTGCCGAATCAAATGAATTAAGAACTGCTTTTAAAAATTTAATAGATTTCAATTTTGTGGAAAAAAGACTAATGTTTTCTAAAGAATATTTATTACATAATTTGATCCAAGTATAACAAAACTGAAGAAATCAATTTGATTAAGTATGCATTGATTATGTATTAAATGTAGGATACTAGAGTGATATTATATATTATAATTTTAATGTTTTGTCATTACTATTTTAAAAATTTCAAAAACTCGAGAGATTAGGTATTTTTTGAGGTTTGTTTTTTAGGAAGGAAATGTAGCGAAGTTAAGGAGCACGTGTCAAAACATTACGCGTTCTAAAATAGTTGACGTAATGCTAGCATTTGAGAAAAGATATGGAGTTAAAAGTAAGTTAAAATTTTTAAATTTAAATATTACCTATAGTAGTTGTGTTTGTCTCATATCAAGTTCAGAATTTAATCTGATGGCTATATCAATGATAATAAAGTAATTCATTTGTTTTTGATCCTTTCGTTCGATAGGACGCTTGGTACATGGACCATTGTGCTAAATCATTATTAATAATTTTTAAAATTATATGTGCATACACGCACACGAGTCTCAGGCAATCGTCTTACATAAAAATGTTTAAATAGAAAACGTATTAAAATTAAAAAGAAGTACTTAAATTTTAGACTTCACTGATGAAACTGCACTGAATGTGATGATGATTCCCAAAGAAGTACTAATCGAGCTTAGAGGTTGCGCAGAACAACTTACACTGTAAAAATTGAGCTTAAATCTTTATAAAGTACAGTTTTAACTAAATTGAGGATCGTATGATTTTGAAACTAAAACATTGACTTCATCTTAATCAAAAAGTATATCAATAACGAATCCAATGGGACAGGAAGTTATGCAATGAAATTAAACCATATCATATCATATTGTCAGTGTTTTATGATCTATATTCATTTTATTATTATTAATATGGCGCCCTCTTCTATTAATAAATATTTAAAAATTAATTTTATTCATATAGTTTAATTTTAAAATAAATTAAAAAAAAAATATTTTGAGGGTAACTAAATTAAAAAAATGTTGAAATACCATTTGTATCTAATAAATTTTGGGTTTTTGTTTTTAAAATGAAATTAAAAATGGCCATTATTTATTCTAATATGAAATTAATATAATAAATAAATATAATAACTTCATTTATCAAATAAAATTTATTTGATTTTATTTTAGATTAATTGATGTTATATATGTTTAATATATTGAACAAATTAATTTTATTTTATGTTAATTAAATTGCTTATATGTTGTAAATTGAATAAAACTGTTATAAATCTTTTGACTTTTCTTTGTTGAAGAAACTAATTTGATTTTTAAAAGTGATTTACTGTAGGTTTCTATGAAGCTTTGTTCTATAAAAGATTCTATTAATAAATTAGAAAGATATGGAGTTTATAAATTTTATACTCCGATTGCAATAACGTTTATATTCTTGAGAGGAAAAGATCTTTAATTATTCGGTTTAAAGAACACATTAACGAAGCAACCAAGGCTGCTATTCAAATAGTCCTTATTGTTTTTTATATTGCTGCAAAACTTACTTTTCTCCATTTGATATCCTCAATATCTATAAAACATATATTAGACCAAAAATGCAGTATAGTGCACATATTTCGGCTGGTGCACCCTATTCGACGCTTAGATATCTCGATAAAGTGCAAAACAGAGTTATTCGTCTTATAAATGATCCCAGTGTTACCTCAGCGGTTACTCCACTTAGCCGTCGGTGCACAGTCTGGTCACTTACCCTGTTTTGTAGATACCTAGTGGGGACGAACGCCTGTTCTAAAGAAATAAAACAATTAATGCCTCATCCCTACTGCGTCGAATTGTTAAGTTGGCGAAACACGGCTTAGGGAAATTCGTTTGTTATGCACATGTCGAGATTATGGGATCACTTTCCGTCCAATGTGTTTCCTAAAGTTGATAATTCGTATGTGTACGACTAAATTCAATTTAAGAAGAATATTAACATCTTTCTCCTAAATATCCTTCCAAAATTTCTCCATCCTCCATACTCCTAACTCCCCAAATAATCTGCCAAAATCCTAAAATCCTTCCATATTCCTGTAACCAAATGTATCCCTGTACATTTGTATCACAGGTTCCTTCCTAAAGTTTGGTTCAAAAAAGGGGGTGGTTTTGGTGCATTAAAGTCGCACACTACCCAACGAAATACCGCACAAGTTTCAATGGGTGGCTTTCGAGCGTTCCATTCCCTCGCAAAAAAAAAAAAAAAAAAAAAAAATTTAAGTTAAGGAATATATATATTATAATATATATATAATATATATTTTTTTCATATTATTTAAAAAATTTTGACACTTGTTTTAGAATGAGTGATAAACTTACTATCTGTTATCCAAATTCCAAAGTTAAATTTTCATCAAGACAACAATCTTATTCTTCTAATTAATCCAAAAATAGAAATTCCAAAAAAAAAAAAAAATTCTCTAAATATTAAAAATTTATATAATTAATTTGTATATTTGGTTTATTTTCTTTTTGAATGCAAAACTAATTATCTGTAACTATTTGCATAAAGAATTTTTAAAATTCCGGAAAATGCGCTAAAATTGATTCTAATGGTAATTAATATGATAAAATGCGCAAAAAAATTTTCATTTGAAATTTATTAGCAATTTTTATAAAATAACCAAAAGCAATGCAAAGCGAAGCAATGCAACAAAAAAACGCATTCCAAATTTTACATTGCAAAACGAAATATCAAATCAATATTGGAATGTTGAAGTAAAAAGAAAATCAGAAAAATCAGAAAACATATTAAAGGAAAAACTTATATTGCCAGACATAAGAAATTGATTTTATTTTATTTTTCTGGAAAATTATTTAGAAAATTCATTAAAGAGATTTTTTTTTTATTTAATTAATATTGAAAAGAAAAATTAAATGATGATATGTGCAGATATGTGCTAATGAATGTCATCTTTGATATTATAAGAAGTATAAGCATATATCAAATTATGCAGATCATTTATAATTAATGATTTATCAAATTAATTCGTTTTTTTTTTTGAGTGTGGAGATGAAAAATGTGAGTGGTGAGAACAGGTGAATTAAGATGGTGATAATTTGAGATATTAATTAGAAAAAGAATTAATAATTGATTATTAATGGATTAATTGTGGATAGATTTGTTTTAATTAATTTGTTTTCGTTTATTAGGCGAAAATTAAATTAATACTGACTAGGTATATTACTTTTATAATGTGATACTACTATTTAATGCACTGGTATGGTCGACGAAATAAGAGAGGACTTGATGCAAGAGGAAGTGGAATTTTAATTCGAACTGCAATGCGATTTGATATGTAGCTGAGAAGGATTAAGTGAGGAAAATATACACAGGGAGTTCTGTAAGCCTTTTATTGTAGAGAAAACAGTGCTAGCAAATTTCAAATCGAAAAAGGAATTTAATAAGGGAAACGGTGCATCTTCAACCTCTCAAAAGCCTCTAAAAGGATTGCTTATATTTGGAACTTTTTGCAAACAATTGGTATTCGAGGTCTCACTTGTGTTATATTGTAGGTCTTTAAGAGGAGCTTTGATTTATTTAACTTGATTGCAGCATATGTTAATTACAGAATACAAAGCTATTTTTTTGTCTTAAGGGAGAAAAAAATCTTCAAAACGTACCTGAAGTACTAAAATCCCCTGGTAGTGTAAGATTTCTGGTCAATAAACAACTTCCTCCCGCAACCAAAATAAAGCACCTAACCTGCTAGCGCAGTAATGGCTGAAATGGTGAAATGAAATGGAATAGGTACAAATTGGTATCAAGGGTTGACTGGAAAACTCCATAAGTTAATTTCTTTCTTGAATTTTTCTAAATCATAAGTATTGGGAAACAGATATTCGGGTTTTTGAACAATTTGGAGATGCAACTTTAAAAACAGTTATTTCATTTTAGGGTTCTTGTTTGAAAAAGCTTTCCTTTATATGAATGAGATTGAGCTGCTAAGCGTGTTTTGGCATAATAACAGAAAAGTTTAAACAAATAAGTAATATAACATAAGTTCAGCCAAAGCCTTTAAATGTTTTGAGGTGTGGAATAAATTTACTAACTGCAAGATACCGAACTTAAACACAAGTAGAGTATAGTACTAAGACGGTACCGCAGTATTAAAAAAAAGTCGTGATAATACATAAGATATTCCCTTACATTTGAGGAATTACTTAAATGATTTTAGCGTGATTCACCTAAAATCTTTCCAACACATTGAAGAAATGTTTGTAAAACTTCCAACAATGTGTAAAACTTCAGGTTTATGCTTAAAATCTGTTCTGAATCGAAATATAAACTGAATAAAAAATAAGTATTAAATATTGAAGCAGTACAACATGTACTTATGCTGTTTTTATCTTTAATGTTCTTATTTTATATTCCAAGTATATTCACGACTGGTTTAAATTATTTTAACACCTGTACAGAAATCATGACAGAAAAATAAAAATTTTTTACTTCCGTTATTCAAGACAACAAAGTAGTTATTAAATTTATATTTTAGAAGTTATAAAATTTATCGAACATATGAACACAAGCAAAAAAAATAAAATAAGTAGCGATTTGTTGTTTTATTAAAATTGTACCTATAAAAATTGTGCATGATTTTAAATATAAACTCTTATAATATATGCACAGACGATTACTTTTTTTTTTTGATTACTTCCAACAAAACTAACGTTCAATAACTTTCAACCCCTCAATTTGGAAGCATGTAAAGAAAAAAAAAAAAAAAAAATTAAAAGTTAGAAAGGAAGCCAAAAGCTACAAAAAAAAAACAAAATTCCTTTCTAAAATCTTATTACAATCTTGAATCTACTATGTTATTTAAGATAATCCTTCTGTGCAGCTACTGCGATTAATGTAATACTTAATATACATCTATAAGTAAATTAATAAATTTTTTTTTAACTGATTTAAGACAGTAACTCTTTTTCTTTTTTTTTAAACTTTTAAACATTAAATTTTATGCCTTAATATATAAATTGAGCATTACTGATAATCAAAAAAAAAAAAAATATAGTTTTACAGCTACTGTCTTACACTTATATAGCCTTTAAACTTAATAATATATTTGTATATAAATGTATGACTAGAAAATAATAGTTAAATTATAACTAATGTTAGCACAAAAAAAAAAACAATATGAAGGAAGCTTTGATTTTCTTTCCACTTCTAACGATTTTTTTGCTTCATTGCAAATTGAATCGGATGTTAGGTATCATGACATTCAATTTTAGTATGTTTTAGGGGAAATGGTAGAGTTTTGTAATTTAACCCTAGTTAGAATACAAAATTAGTTTAAAAGTATGCTTGTTATTTTACCGGTTTTTTAAACTCTTTGGAATTATTAAAAACATTTTGGAACCCACATTTTATGATATTAATTGCATGTCCAGTACTGTCCACAGACGTAATCCACGGTTCAAAATTGGTAATGGATATTTTTGTGATTACATTATATTTTTGGGTGATTACAGCTTCATAAGATTGAATTTTTTGTCTCTAATTCTTATGTCTTGGCTAGACTGAGGATTGTAGCAGAGCTAGGGCTGAGCATCATAGTAAAGCTATAAAATTTTCATAGAACTCTTAACGCTTGCTTTTTTTTAACAAGTCCTTTCTTATGTTTGATTGTTTAATATAATTTTGGAATCGTTTAGAAGAATGTTTAGGTTTTAATGAATATTATAATTTCAACTATACCAATTGTGGTGTGGTATCCAATCCCCATACTTTAATCCAAATGAATATCTTACTCACGTATATTTAACATAAAGTTCAATATTATTACGAAATTTTATCATTTAATCAATTACAGTTCCTTGATCTTTATTTCAAGTTTTCTAATTCCCTACTTGTCAAGTGATCTTGATACTTGATCTGCAGCTAATTATTTAAGATATACATTACCATCACTTGTGCTTCTGCAATTCGTATAATTTGTTCAAAATAATCAGAATAACTTAAGCACAGACACAGATAGGAGGTTGAAGGTTCTGTTGACTGGAATAATTTTTAAGCTCTAAAACCGCTAACCTTGTCTTTGTTTTTTAATAATCTAATGCTAATTTTTTCAACTTTACCCTATAGTTGTCCGTAATATCTTAGAATGTATCATTTCTTAACATTGTCTTACTTCTATTATTAATTTGCATACATTTAAAATTTGCATGCGATCAACATCAGTTTTTTTTAAAAATTAATTTTTTTTTACAGAATATTTAATAATCGAATAAGAAAAAAATCGATTTATAGTTTTTCTTTAGTCTATTGTTTTTTTATAGAGTATGCAAAATCGATAATATGAGCAATTGATTGTTTTTTTTTTAGTTCCCTGTACTGATCGTTTGATCATTTTGGATTAAACTTCGCCCTGGAGTTAAAAACAAAATTAGAAACGGTTTACAAAAACTGATTTTTTTTAGTAATAAAAAATATTTTTTTGTTGTTTTGTTTTAGAAATTTTTAAGAATCGATTATTTCTTTCTTTTTTTATTTTAATATCTAATTTGATTCTAAGAAAATGTACGGATTTAACTGCGGTGAATGCTAACAGGTAACCGTTTAACTTAGTTCTCTTCCTTAATAATTTTTTTTTTTGATTTATTGAAACTTCCATAAGAACGTAAAAAGAAATTTGTGTAAGCACGTATTCAGATGAAATTAGAAATTAGAATATACTTAGGTTATAATATTAACCAAATTAGATTTGGTTAGTGGTAAATTTAAGTTGAATATAATTTGTAAAAGTACTTATGCATATTATTGAATGGTTTGATGAAAAATGGATTCAAAAATGTTAATGAAAAAAAAATTAATTAAAGGAAGAATTCAATTTGTAATTTTCAGATTCGCTTTATTATTTTAATATTTGACATTTATTTTGGAAATTCAGACATTTATTTAAATCACTATTTGAACCTGTATGCATATTGTAAATTTATTGAAGTAAAAACGAAGCAAGACGGTTGTACTAAGATAAATATTAAAAATTTCATAAGAAGCCTCAATTTCAGTTGTTGCGCTTATTAAATTATTAGATGTTAGTTATTGCGCTTGTTAATATATTACCCAATTCAGAAATGAAATGTAAACAAATGGCAGTGGTTATCCAAAAGATAAAACGGATCTTGCTTTGCTCTTTGCAATTGTTGACTTTAGATATAAACTAAATAAATTACGTTCAGTAATTGATTTAACGTGGCATTTTAATTACAACTGTTAATGGAAGAAAATTTAACTATTGTTTATTATAAGATAACGGAAGATCCTGTTTAAAATATACGAACTGATAACTATCTATGGTATTGAGATAATTTATAAGAAAAATATAGTCAACATATTAATTTCCATTACAATAATATACGAATATTACAAGAGAAAGCGTCTAAACAATTATAAATTGACAGTTCGGTAGCAAATAGGGTATGGCGTCGACCTTTTAATCATAGAGTCCCGGGTTCAAACCTTGGTTGGATCATATCTAATAAAAACTTAATTTATCATAATATGTATAAAATAAAATACCGGCCCCATCTGAAAATGAAAGGCTGAATCACTCACTTATCAAATTGGATGTGGTAGAGGACTGTTTTAGCATCTGGTTTTTAAGTTACCTCGAGGATCAATAGGATTTTGATAGAAGACTTTAAGGGAAATGATTTTAACGTATGGGGCATGTTTTTGAATGTAATATACTTTTATATCTATGTTTAATTGATCACTACTTGACTTTAAACAAGTGTATTGACCCATTGTTAGAAATAATAGTAAAAAACAAGTAAAATTATTTATTGCAGTTTAAAAGATTTAAGCAAATTTCAGAAATTAAATTTTCTGACAAAGTAAAATATAATTTATAAGAATTATTATGCACTTTGAAATTTTTATCCAAAAACCATAACTAAAAATTAATAATTCATTGTGGTCTTTAACACCATTTTCAAAAATTTTTAAAAGATCAAAATCTGAACTCTAATTAAATTAAAAAATATTGGGTCAAACCTGAAAAATCAAAACCTTAGATCTTTAATCAATAAAAAAAATATTAATTTGCAAAACCAAAAAAATTTCTTCCACAAAAAAAAAAAATGCAAAATGATTATATGATGAAATATTGACCACTTTATAATTCTGCGGTACCACAAAAAAACTGATTCCAAATTATTTATTATAGTAAAGGTTTTTACATTTAGATTGTAGGAGGAACAATATAAAATAAAAGTTATTTTGAACCTCATAAACAATAAATTTAAAACGTCGTCTTAATTTTTATACATTGGATTTGGTTTATTAACTTTAGCACATATACTAATACATAAAAAACTTTTTTCACCCAGAATCACTGTACGGGGAAGACACGCCACTTTTTAAAACAAAACTTGGAATGAACTTCAAATACATGTGAATCGTTTGGTTATAGGATCGGGATGGAGAAACTATATTTGATATAGGATTTGGGAAGTATCGTTTAAGTTGGATAATGAGTAACGAGGGATCATTGAGGTAACATTGGAATCGTTTATAAGACGCATAGCTCTATTTTGCATTTATCAGGATATATCATCGCGGATTGGGGGGTTCCCACTTAAATAGGATATTATACTCTAATTTTGGTCTAAATGAAAAGAGGTAAGTTTTACAGCGGAACAAAAACCTAAACCTTTGGCTACACTTTTGGCTACACCAAAAATGTGATCTACGAAGTATTACGTTAAAATTTCTTAAAATTTAAAATGACGCATTAGATATTAAAAATCGCACGTCGAATTTAAGCTTCATCAAAACACTGAAGAATTTTATAAACAAGTTAAGTGTAATGTCTCTTCTATAAATTTTCAGTAGTGGAATCCTTCAAACTGCGCATTGAGTCTTCAAATAGATTGACGAACCTCGATCTGCTGAAGCATAATCAAAATATTATTATAAATTATAAAATCTATAAAAGCTTTTGTCCCAACTTTGGATTGGACAGCTTAATCAATGCTTATCATTATTATTATAAAATTGAGAATATGATCATTGATCACTCTATTTTGATTTTATAAGTTCATGATAAAAGGTTAAAATGGTTTTCAGGTTTTTTGCACTTGTTTCAAGTTGTGTTTTTTTTCTAAGATGTTGTTCATCAATCTTTAAGTGAAAATGATTTGACGTTTAAAATATGAAGGATAAAAATCAAGATCTTAACAATCTTATATACTAAATTTTATTATTATTAATTTTGTTTTTTTTTTTTAACTTAAGATTAAAATTTATTTAGTGTGGATCAGTGATTTTGTATTTTTGATTCTTTACTAGATAAAAGATGATAAAAATAATAATTGGTATAATGATTGATCCCATCAGGTCATCATGAAAAGATCATTTTCTTTATCTTCTTTTTTTTTTGTTGTTTTTATCATATGTTGAAATTAATAGTAATGATGATGTTGATGATGATAACAATTATGATGACTATGATAAATTTAGGACCCAGTGAATATCAAACGAAATAAGAAATTAAGTTGGAATATTTTCAAAGGACCAACCCATTATCCTATCCTATCCTAGAACAAATATTAATATAAGACGAATGAGGTAAATAAGTACAATTAAGCTTGAGATGATTACAGGCTAGAAGAAGGTAAGTAGGTCTGAAGCTGAAGATTACCCTATATTATCCAATTACTGTATTACCGCTTTAGAATTTTATTTTCATTGATTTAAACTGTCAAGTCACTGAAGTCACTATATAATACTGAAGTCACTATAAAAAATATTTTGTTTGCTACTCTAAGAAAGAAAAGCCTTTTACAAAGCCCTTATACCTGAATCTATTCTGTGCCTGCTGTTGATTTAAATCCAAGTATTGTGGCTATTTTCTGTTTCTTTCGGACTCATCTGCGCGATATTTGTACCTTTTCCTTGGATGTTCGCTATGCACCTCCATTTCTTCTTGATTTGTATGTTTATTGATGTTGACTGAAGACTTTCCACATTGTTCGTCAGTATATGTTTGGTTGTAGTTTTTCTATGTTATTTTTCAAGTGCCAATTTTACACAACCATCAAATTTTTAAAATCTGAAAATCATTCTTGTAAGTTGAGCAGGTTTTCGATAGTCTACAACTGTGCGTCACATTTGTTCGACACACTTGTTCGACATATACCAGATGCCCCCATCGGTTGTTACTAAAGTACCAGCGTAACAAATTTCGATTTTGGTAATACTGAGGATGAAAATTATTGATTGTGAAAAGTTTTAGAAACTCTTTTAAACACTTGTAGAAATCAAACAAGAATAAATCCTAACGATATTACATATCTTATATATCTTCTATATATATATTCACCTATGATTATACACAATAAGTTTTCTTTTCTAATATTTAGAAAATAGATTTAGTTGTTGTTATTATTGATGATGGGGCCTTTTTATATATTAGAAGATAAAGTAGACAATAAGAAACGATAAGTAATTCAAAACTATGAAATTTCATGATATAGTAATCTTCTTAAGTAATTCAATGAAGCCCAAAATTTACAAGAACAAAAAATTAAGAAGAAAAAAAAAATTTAGAAAATTGTTATTTGGTGTAAATTACGGTTCAAGGTATAAAAAAAAATAACAAAAACAAAAAATAAATATCCTATAAAATTAAATGTTTGAATATTGTTTGTCCAATGGATTGGTTGATCGTTTAAGCTCAAGTATATTTTTTTAAATAATATGAAGATGATGTTTCTAAAAAAGTTTTTTTTTTTGGAGAAGAAGTTATTAAAGTTACAAATTGTTGTTGTTGCTGTTGTTGTTGTACAAATTTAACTATTATCGTTTATTATACGTTAACTTTTTTTTTATAAAATTTAATTTACTATGAATTTTAATCCCAAATCATATCATCGTTATTATCATTGCATTACTGTGTAGGTCCATTTATATATATGTATATGTATTATGTATGTATATATATATATTTATTTTTTTGAATTTTGGGATAGAGGATGTGAAACATCATTTTGGGTTTTCTTCAGATCTATTAAAAAAACTATATCTAATCTAATCCAATTATGTATATTAGATTAGAAAGGATTGATAGGTATTATAAAGTTGGGACGCTTGAATGAAGTTGCCCGAATGCAATTTGATAATATCAAATTATGTATAACATAGTAACATGGAAGTTTAATTCAATGATGCGCAGTTGTTTTATATATAATATATATATATTATTTTAGAAAAATTGTAGGAGTTTTAAGATTTACTAAATAAAAGAAAGAGATAGATAGATTGAGTAGAGAAATTTAGACCCTAAAATATTATATGTAAAACATAATTGTATAATTTTAGTATAATTCGAGCACGTGAGGTTAAATTTCAAAATGGCTTTAAAAAAAAATTTTTAAAACATATTAGAAATGAAATTCAAATATCGGTTTTTTTTTTGTGTTAATACTAATAAGATATGAATTTATGGTGTATATTAACTATTTTATAGTTGTTAATATGACTTTAGTATATACATGTAGATTTAGATTTCTATAATATTAAATTTTCTTTTTTTTCAAAGTTAATTTAAAATAATAAAAATAACATAAGATGGTAAGCATGCTAGGTGGGATCATAGGTAACTGATATGATATTAATATTATAAATTTGGTTATGGGTTATTAAAGAATCCATATTAAATAAATGTAGCTTAACAATATCTTATCGTAATTTTTTATGGTTTGAAGAAGCTATTATAGGATGTCTATATTTCTTAATCGTGCAGACTATGTGGAATTTAAAGTCCAGGTACAGAAGTTGAGTTATAGAGGTAACTTATCTCCATCATATAATATTTTTGAAAAATATTTATTGCAGTTCTGTGGGATTTACTGTTTGACTTCAACCAACTAAAACCACCCCTTATATGAAACTAAAATTGGAATAGACCTTAAATACAAATTTACTATCCGGTTTTTAGGATCGCGATTAGGAAAGAAATTTGGAATTAGTAATTGGGAATTAGTGATTAATTTGGAAATAGGGAAACATTTTGAGGACATTCATCGTACATATATATTACCGACTTTAAGAAACACTTTCTTTGGATTCCATAATTGCGACGTACGTATAAAAAAAAAATTTCCATAAGCTCTGGTTCGCTATCTCTGGTTGGCAAAATTTGAGAGTAGGCAATACTAGTACCAACAAATAGTTTTGCCTTGTACCTCTTAAACTTTTGTTTATTTCTTTACCAAAAACAATTCATACATAGTCTAACAACTTTACAGGCCATGAATTACTAATTAATAAGTTTTGAGGTCAAACTATATATTTATAGAAGATTAACAACTCTTAAATAACATTGCAAATCAATATCAATTTATACGTTATAAACCAAAAGTATAGTAAATATTTACATAAATTTTAAAATCTTATGATCTTAATTTAATTTAAAAGATTTTTCAATACTTTAAACGATTTTAATCCGCCTCCTCAACAACATTTACTTACAATAATAGAAATTTTGTAAAACTAAATATTTAGCTAGTAATTTATTAAAATCATTTAATTTAATAATACATAAATTACTTAATTTCTACCATAATAAATTGATCTCAGAATTAAAGTCATTAAATTGAAGCACTACAATGTTCTGTTGGCAAAATTGAGTTGTAATATGCGAGTATGAGTCATAAAAGAAAATTGCATTTTCTTCATAATTTTTATTTTGTTTTTTATTTTTTTTTTTGGAATTTGTGTTTGTTCTAAAAAAATTCTTCCGGTATCATGATTAAGAATTTCCAATTATTTAGTTGATTAGACTTGTTTGATTGTTTAATTTATTATAGCGATTTTTCTAAGTTAAAGTAAAGAAATAATTTTCTATTTTAATAAAGTTATTAAAAAAAAAATGTTGTTCCTTATTGGACTATCTGAAAAATCTATGATCGTTATTATAAAATATTATTACACTCTGTTAAAAATAAAATAAGAATGTTTTATAGTTAAATAACATTAGATGTGCATTAAAGTTGTTGATTTATTGGAATAATAAAATAGTTAAATAAATAAAAGTTTAAAATTACTTTGTATTTAATTGCAGTTTTTTTTTTAAAAAATATATAAAGGCTTTTTAAAAAAATTGAAGTGATCGTGAGTAAGTTCTCTAAATAATATAGCTAACTGCTGCTGATTTTTTACTTATGAGAGGTGCGATTTCCAAAAGACTTTAGGAAAAATCAGCTACCTTAGTTTAGGATTCGCACTAAATATCTCTAATTTCCTCTAAATCCAAATCTCCTTTTGGCCAGAATGGCGAAATGGAAACTTTTTTATGATCAAATGAGAAGAATGCAGCACTGGAACTAAATAAATTTTGT
The DNA here is from genome assembly GCA_963082915.1 of Dolichopus griseipennis. Classification (NCBI taxonomy): domain Eukaryota; kingdom Metazoa; phylum Arthropoda; class Insecta; order Diptera; family Dolichopodidae; genus Dolichopus; species Dolichopus griseipennis. The sequence goes on along the minus strand of OY720444.1, from coordinate 104,045,594 downwards.
TGCAGGGCCAGAGTAGATTGAGAATAGAGAAGAAAAGAGTCAATATATTTCGTTAAATCAGTTAAAATTGGAAAATTCATATACCTTAGATAGAAAAAGCATCGCATTGCTTAACAGAAAATAGATATAAGCCGTGAATTTTAACACAAGTCTAGGGTTGATAGCATAAATTAATTAAAAGAAAATTATAAACTGGTAACGATCTAAGGTAAGAATTTTCATGATAAATACAGGCCTTAAAACATGGTTTACTCGAATAATTTAATTATTAACCTGATCTGTATTCATTATAGATATGCTTGTACATGTCAACTGCAACACATCTTTGAGTAAACCATGTACATGTCAACTGCAACACAATTCTCCTCAATAGTTGATTCAGTACAGCAGTATTTTCAATAAAATTTAAAACATTGTTAGTGGCTTTAATCCGTAAATGAAATAAGGAAAACCAAAAAAAAACTGCTTAAATGATGATTTCAATAACCAAGTTGTATAATAATTAAAATTTATAATTGATAATAAAATGACTAATACAAAATTTATTAATACAAACTTAAGAAATCTTTAAATATGAAGGTTATTTAAAGGAAATTTTTTTTTACCATTTCTGTTAATTAATTAATTGTGAATTTTTGGAAAGAGTTCTGAAAGTGCGCGTGCATTCAAAATATTTTGAATCCCAAAATATTTTAATGATTGTGTTAATTATAACTGAAACGAATAAAACGAAAGACATTGAAGGAAAAATATTATTATCAAATATAAGCAGCCTTGTTGGGGGTACATTTTTGTTTTTCTTAATAATTTTAAAGCAGTTTATCATATTTTCATTTTATTTCAGAATTCAATTTCAGATAAAACGGAATAGATCTTTCTTCGACGATATCGTATAGAAAACTTGGAAGGAAACCCATTTTTTTGGTTAAAAAACCTTTGTAGGATTTCATTGATATATATGGAACAACCCCTTGTAGTTGAGTTCCGAAATTTTTTTTTATACTGCAGCTTTTCTCAAAAAATCAGATTAGCTTCAACATTTCATAGATAAGTGAGATTTACGAATTGAACCCAAACTTTCCAAAAGACTTTTCCTCTTGCTGTAACAGGTAAGGAAAGTTCGAAGATTCCAGTCATTAAGAATAGGAAAGGAGAGGTAAAAAAACTAACACTTAAAATGGGATTAACCAATATATCGAGTTTTTTTCCCTGATTTCAATACGTTTCTTGTAATTGGAAAATGGATAAAAGGCAAAGAAATTATTTGCTGCCATATTCGGTAGTTTATGGTTTTAGAGGGTAAAATGTGTTTACAAATACCCAAAAAAAAACAACAAAAGTCATTTCCAAAAAAAATACCGACCATATGTAGAGGAAATGCCGTTGTTAATTTCAGTTTTATTGTTCAATCGCTTGTACATATGAACTTTTGTTTGTTTTGTAAGATTTGACTTTTCTACCAATGTTTAGTTTTAATAAATTCATAGTTTGTATTTTGTTTTCTTAAATAATAATTGATTAATATTGAATTTGTTTTGAAAGAAATTAAAACCATTTTTTAATAATTCCAAAAATGCCACAGAATAAAAATAAACAAAAAATTGAAAATTAGATCGAATATAGTGTTTTATTCCTACGGGGTAATCTGGGAATAGAATGACTTTGGAGTTCGTATGTGTACACATAGAACAAATGATCACTAATGAAAATGATAATTTTATAGTATTTGATTTATTGTTAATTTTAAAATATGGTTGAAGATTTGATGTTCCTTTTCACAAACATTGTATTAAATTACATTTTAAAATATTTTTTTGTTTTTCTAAAGGTCATATTTGTTTTATTCTGTATTTGTTTACAATTCGTGATCCGTCCATCACAGAAATATTTTCATTTCCATCATAAATTGCTTTGTCTATTTTTGAAAGTTGTTTGTGGATTGGGTTCACTACACTGAGACTAATCAAACAATTAAATAAAATGTTTAAAAATAGTATTTAATATAATAAGTGTTTAGTTTCGAAATTTATAGAGGATTTCAAGTTAAAACCAAAATGGATTTGGTTTCCTATATAATGTGATTTTATTAAATAAACTATAAAGTGTAAACTTTGTGGTAGATACTATATGAAATGAACTTCAAAAGAACTACTGAATATAAAATTTATTTTTTATTTAAAAGTTTTGATTTTAAATTAATTTAAATTGTTGTATCAGAGGTTACTATCACATGACTTTATTTCATATGCCTCATGTATTTCATTTGACTAGATATGGCACAAATATATGTAATAATGCTGGGAAAAGTTAATTCGCGATTTGGAATTATTAAATGCGTCCAAATCCAGAATTTTGCATACCTATGTTTGTATATAAATATAAATAAGAAAATTGTTTTGATAGCAGGAAATGCCGTTAACTGAAATAGAGTCAAATGCTAAAACAGGAATCTTGTATTAAATAAAGTCAAATGGCTCTCTAAATGAATTGCGTACATAAGACACTCTATCTTATAAACCAGTGCTAATAAAAGGCAAAGCAATTTTTTAATTTTTCTAAAACAACATACTAGGGTCCTTTGTACTTGAAGAAGATGTGATGATATGGGATGGAATAGAATTGGGACAGTTGAGGAAAACGGGGAGAGCAGGAGTAAACTAGTATAGAGTTTTTTGAGATTCATCCTTGATTTTTTTTGGAAATTGTAAATAGTAACTTTAAGGATCATGAACAGTGATTTGGGATTAAAATCTCATTCCAGTATCTGTTTATAATATCCTAGATACTCGGTACTATTTTCCGATTCACCTTTGTACAATTAATGAATTAAATCCTGTCAGTATTGAATAAAGTTGTTTTTGGTATACTTCAATACTTATACAGGATTTTGAGTCAAAACCGAATTTGGAATTAGTTTCCTATTAAGTCCTCATTACTTAAAGAATAATAAAAATGTCTATATTAAGCACAAGGTCTTGCACATTAAATAACATCTTTAATGAATAATAAAAACTAATCATAAGTGTGTGAACATAAGAAATGATTGAAGCAGAGATGAACTGGGAATAAAACTAGTTATAATTTGCTTTATCATTATAAATTAACTCAAACCAATGCATTTAACACTTTTTTTTATTAAAGTTTTGCATCAGTTTCAGTCAATTAATATCAATTACGTTTGAGTGGACACTTATTTCTGTACAATTTATACACTTTGCATTAAAATCACTTTAAACTTATTAAAGTTACTGGCTTTCACTTTTGTTAAATCTTTCAAAATTTTCATATTAAATTCGTACCCCATTTTTTTGGAAAATGCATTGTGTTTTTTGTAAATTAAATCATTATTTGTAATAAAAAAATAAAATATTTTATGATTATCTATTATTTGATAGTGCAGCTGCGGGTCTTGGATCTTTATCTTAAATTCATTGTCATCAACACGTTCAAAAATTTCTTTATTATAATTCATTAATAAAAATAAAAATTTGATTCAATAAAATATACCGTTATCCGCGTGAATAAATTTAATACCGTGATAAAAGAATTGAAAAAAAAAATTATATTAATAAAATATATACATATAGTCAAAGAAGAGTTAATAATCTTCATTACTTACTTATAGAAATTTTAGGAAATACTTATATTTGGTATGGTTGGAAATAAAAGGGGTCGAAATTGAACAATTCATGGGATGCTGGAAATAGATTTCAAATTTGATTTTTATTAAAAAACAATAGAAACAAACAGTTTTTTATAATGGTTATTATTTGCATCAATTCTTCCATGTATAATACATGGTTTTGAAATTAATCGAATCTGATGGAACCCTTTTCAATATTCTTCTGTTGTATACAATATTTTTTAAACAATAATAATCAGTATAATAAAAATTGTGTAATAAAAAATTAGAATAAATGTTTAATTGAAAAATTAAAAGTATTTTTGTAATGGTAATCCTGTCTTGAGCGACAAAATTATTTGGTCCAATTATTCGACTTTAAATTCGACTTTAAAAAATTCAAAACTCTACACAATTATCAAATTACACTATCACACACAATAAACAGTGCCTAATACTATAAAATTTGACAATTGGACAATTTACAGCTGGTGGAAAGACGTAAGACGAAAGACGTAAGAAATTTATCAAAGGTTTTGTAAAAAAATTACATCAATCTTGTCAAAGGTTTGAAAGTGGGATGATATCAAGCCCTTTTGACTTCAGACACCTAAAATTAACTGCTGTTATTCATGTTAGACTCCAAAAATCGGGAAAGCCTTTTTTAAATCCTTGTTGTTGAAAAAAGTCTAGTATGCACAAATACATTTTTTAAATTACGTTGATCGAACCTCCACAAGATATAGCGCTTAGAAAAAACTCAATAGGCGCGGAAGTGACGCCCATCACTTAACATTTTTCCAATTAATATTCGGTGATATTCTTTGTATGATAAACTTTCAATATTTGTTATATAGCAGTAAAACCAGCTTTTACTGTTCAATGAAGGACTGTTGGTTACTGAAATATGAATAGCAATAGATAGGATATAATTATAACTTGAAATAAGTCGCATGATATCACAATAAATTATGTCGTCCGAACACGAGCTGAGCCATCCAACAGACAAACGATTTCAAGATCACCCATTTGTTTTTTAAACATTGGTTTCAGATTTTATTAATTAAACTTATGTGTATTATTATAAATAATTGATTTTCAATTAAATCATCAATTACTATTTTATTAAAACATTATTTCAACATAAACATAAATTAATTTATATATACATATTAATTTTATTGTTAAATTTTAATTCTCCCTAGCCTTTAATTGTATCCAATAATTATATTAATTGTGTTTGACTTTGATTTCTAAGAATGAAAATCAAAAGCACATAATAATAACAATTTATAATAGTAATGACATAAGATGAGAGCAATATAATAATGTCGGAATTATTTCACATAATATTATAACAAATAATAATAAAAAAATTATATGTCGCCTATTTTCTTATTAAATTTAATTGATCTTTTCAATTGAACTCACTTCCGATGGAAATTTCATGAAACTCTATTTCACTTAGATCAATTTTATGAATGATCTTAATTATGATATTTCATGTACTTTGGATAAATGATCAACACTATAGTTGATCAACTGAATTTAAATTGTGATAATGATAATTGACAATAGCTGGTAATTCTAAATATTCTCTGAGTTGAAATACTGTACTATCGATGCTAGGTTTAAATTCTAGAAAACTTAAGTTCTATAATGATGACGGAATTAATTCAGTTGATTTGTAATAGTTTCGAATTTCGTATATTCGTATTTAAGAACTGAACTGCGAAAATGTAAAATTTTTATAGAATATATGCGTTTGTGATCCAAAAATTTATTAAAGAAATTGAGGTACTGGAAACAATAAGCTTTTAATTTTACTATTTGTGTTAAATTCTAATAAGTTCGAAATTGTTTCCAATTTGGAAAATGGAATAAATTACGTGCGGGTCACGTGAAAAGGTTATCAATATAGGGTTTTTTTTTTTATTAAGTGCGCTAACAAAGAATAATATTTGAAATAAATGAATAGTAAATAGAAAAATGGGGTGATATGAGATCTTCAAGATAGTATTGATATTTTGTTGAAGAAATTTTTCGTGTGAATATTTTTGATTTGATGAAACTTTTTAACTTAGGCATTTGGTTTTCAAATTGCACCAAGAAATTCTTTAATTAAGTGTTGATGAAAAATAATCAAATTATTTAAATTTTTTTAACGTGAAACGTGGCTTCTAAAGTTACCTATAGGAGCTGTGCATCGTTTCTATAGGTTGTGTTCGAATTTAGTACGCCAAAACCACAATTCTTCTTGAACCAAATTTTGGATGGGATCTGTGATACATATGTACAGCTTCGTTTCGAAGATTGGTATGTAAAAGAATTAATGGGAATCGGGTTTGAAAATGGTACCAATATCGCGTATTATAGGGGATAAGAAAAATTTAATGGTATATTTAGAAGAAAGGTATTAATATGTTCTTCTTAAAATTTTCTACACATTTGATAAGAGAGTTTTTTTTAAGCTTTGTAGTTTTGATAGGTTTAACATATAATCTTCTTTAGTCAATGTGCCAAACTGTACTAATTGAATACATAGCAACAGGTAACCAGTATTAAAGGGTGGCGCAAAACGATCGATATAGTTATTAAACATTCAAACCATAATGTCGTTTTAAGCTACCCTGAATAACATGTAGAAACGTCTTAAATTTTTTATATTTTTCATAACTTTTCGTAATTTTTGATCGCTGTTCTGTTGTGTACTGTTCCATTTCCAATTCCCCAAGTTTTCTTCACAAAATTCTGAAATAAAAATAAAAAATATAAATAAATTTAAAAAGTTATTAAACATTCAAACCATATCGGTCGTTTTGCGCCACCCTGTATTAAACTTTACAATCGATACTGTATCTTTTCTGTGTAGTAAAACATTCCAACCTTTACAACCTAGTTTGATTTTATTAATTCGTTTCAACAAGTTATATGAAATTCCTTTTTTTAATGATCGGCGCAATTAGGAAACGTAGGGACAACGTAAATAATTTCATTTTCTTGGAACTATATAAAAATAATTATAAATATTAATTTATTAATCGAATTTCTATATGTATACAGAAAAATTTGGGTTAAATTTTAAAAATTAAATTCCTGATCCGTTTTAGTTTTATTTATGATCCCCTGCTAAAATTGATGGATGTTTAAAAACTATACTTAAAATCAAATTAAAAATTCATTAGATCTAAAAATTGGCCATTGAATCAAAATCAACTCTCGGAAAAGGGAAAAATGAATTTTAAAAATGTTCTTAATGGTTTAGTTAACACCCTTAATTTAATTTAATGATATCACATCTTAAATCATCTAAAATCATTAATCTATATTTAAGTTTTGGTCAATTTTTTTTTTTTAAATCACAAATCACGGTTTTTTAAGGATATGTTATTATAAAAATTTTATAAATTCCATTTGATTTTAAAACTTGTTCTACATTGCAAATTTTAATTTTTAAATGAATCATTAGAAGCATACACAGTGTTGGACAAAGTTAACTAAACAAATAAAAACTTCTAAAAATTTTACGTTATAGTTTTTTTTTTTGGAACTTGGTTTAAAAAAATTATAGTGTTAACTTAACGTTCCTTTCCTTAGCTTTTCTAATATTATATATAACATTTAACCCAACACTATGTGCTGTTTTTTGGAATAGCTGACCATCACTGAACATAAACAAATTTTAAGCAGTTAAACTAGAATGAAGACTATCTATTGACACTAAAAGTATATTTTCTTATTTTGGAGATTTTTTACAATTATATGACAATTTTAACCCTTTAATACTGTACGGGCTAATTGGGATCCTCACGAAAATTTCGTGTTTCATTGTAGCTAATTGTCCAAGAGTTTCAAATCAAACTGGTGGTTTGGAATTTTGCTTTTCATATAAAAGGAAGGCAACATAATCAACTTGTGTTTTTCTTCTAAGTGAACAATGTCCTCTTATTATTTTTCCCATTACTGTTCATACAATCTATTCAACCTACAAGTTATATGTTTAATAATATGTGTAACCATTGATTACAGAAAAAAAACAGACCTTTCCATAATGATTTTACTAAAATCCGGAAAAAGTCTATAAAAATTTTTTCGAATACAGCATTTTCAAAACACGGAATTATACAAACAAATATCGAATAAAATGTGCAATTAAAAAAAAAGGGATCAAATTTCATAAAAAATGGTCAGAAAAATGAGATAAAAAGATCAACAAATAATAAAAGATGATAAAGAAAGCATAAAGAATTAGAAACCTTTTATATATAACGATGATTCCTTTTGTGTTAAAAAAAAAAAATTGAAGACTTGCAGTTGAAGAAGACTTTAAAAAAAAATATCTTGTCATTCAAGTGGAGTTTTGGTTGTTGTTATTTTGCCAACCAGCCATAATTGAACCTAGTTTTGATTAAGTTAACGGATTATATAGCAAGGGAAAAGGTTCATTTCGTACTTGTGTGTATTTATAGTATTGTACAAAATAATTTCATATTCTATTGTCTTTAATACAAGCCAGACACCACATGTTCTGGTTCTTTCACTATTTCCAAATGCCTGCGCATTTAAAGCATGTTTGCATTGGATTTGAAAGGACGATTTTTTCTGAACAAATGTTTAAATGTTTGTTGGTATAAATTTTTTGTTGATTTTTATAATAAAACATTTTTTTTTCAGTTGTAAGTAAAATGTGCGCTATTTTTAAACACCTTGAATATATGCGGGTGATCTTAATATGTCTGTTATACAAATGGTAGATTGAATGAATCTGAAGTTTATCCTGAATAGATTTTGGATGTATTGTTTGTTTTTGAATACGTTGCTCGGATATTGTAGTTGATGTGGAACAAATGTTCAGAAAACATTAAGTATTTTAGTTGAACCTTAGGTAATTTCTTCTTAACCAACATTTTTGCTGTCGAATGATTCATCTTCGCTTAATTGTAGTTTTCGACTTAGTGGGATGGAGAATAAGAAAAGGATCTTATGGAGGATTGGATTATATTAGCTATACCTCTATCAAGATTGTTTTTAAGGAATTCCTAATAGATTCCCATAGATTCCCAATTTTAAGATAATTAATTAAGGTTGAGTTACTATTCTACTTTGCGACCTCGGTTGTATGATGGGTAATGATTTGATTTATCAACCAAGTTAGTGTAACTATTCTACTCCAAAGTTTTGGAAATACCCCGCAAAAATTAAACTTAAATAACAATGTCTAAAATAATATTCTTATAAATAAGAAATACTTGAATTTAAGTGATTTGATTACAAGTGAGTACAATGCTAATGTAAATTATATATCTAATATGATTGAACCAACTAAATTTTAATGAATTAAATTCTTAAAAGCCTCAAAAGTAAGTTAAGTAAGCTCACAAATAATTATACTTTCAAATTCTTTTATAATTTGTCAAAAAAATTTCTAAGTATATGAAAATAAGTCATTAGTAAGTGACAATTTCAATTAAAAAAAAAAAAAGTGACCCAGGAAACAACTGAACATGATCGAGTCAATTTAAGTTTTCTTTTATTTTTTTATTATTATATATTTTCTTATTCATTTTATAGTAGTTGTTCCCCTGTTTTTGCAATTGTAGCTCTGACTTTTAAACAATGAAGTATAATAATATTACAAAAATTTAACAATAATATCATCATAAATGTTTGAGTTTCAAACCATGGGATAATTCAATTAAAGAAGCTGAACTTATTTTTTTACGAATTTTTTAGAACTTTCGATGCTTAGAAGTTTGAAAAATTTACCTTAAATGATGAAGAATATTTTATAAGACAAATTCTCGAGTCAAAATTTTAGGAACCTCAAGGCTTTTATGACTATGTATTTATATGTGCTGCAAGGGAGAGATCTGAAAGAACCCCGAAGACATAACTTAGAAGAAGGAATTTAATATCGACTGTACAAGTCTTTCAAAACCGCTCTATTCAACAATAGAGGGAAAGACTTGGAACTAGGCGTTGAGTAAAAGAAATTCTTAAAAGTGTTATAAAAACGAATATAAGAAATATAATCCTTCCGATTAAAATCGTAAGAAGGCTATAAAAGTAAATAAGGTTCAATAAACATTTTATATTTAATTCTTTTTATATTTTTCTTTTGAAGTTGCAAAATTACGAAATTGAAATAACTTGTTGTACTGTTTTTGTTCATTTATTCCCACGCAAGTAAAATTTTTATATCTACTTTATGTTTTATATAAGACAAAGATATTAAAACACAAGCAAATAATTTTGGACTTAATAAATTAGATTCTAAATTTTGATAATAATTTTTTAAAATTTACTTAAAATTTAGTCTATTAAGATGAGGTATCTATAGTCAATGTTAGATTATTGATTCTAAAAAATTTGTTTTCTGAAAATTAATTTTTAACCAATTCAATTGTTGTCATGGTGACGTTTGTTGTCAATTTTGAAAAAATTAAATTTGACTTACACAAATGAATATATACAATTTATTAGAACAATTACTTTATTTCCCAGGGAACAATATTAGTCCTGGCCTCTCAAAAATCATTACCAATTATTTGCGAAAAAGTTCGACCGCCCACTTTTTGTTATGTTATAAAAGCTTATATTCTTTGAATCTAAAATACTAGCTTAATTTCTTCAAACTCTTGTAAAAATAAATAAATATATTCAATAGTCTATAAAGTCATTGCTTTTGTTAAAAATGTTTACGATTTATAGTGAATAGTGAATATACACACATACTAAGTCCATCATAATCATCATTATGATCATCGCCTTATTCAATGAATTGAAATTGCATTTTGAATACTTTGTATAATATAAACGTATATATGCATAAAGGTAGATCTATATACTTCATATTGTATATATACAATGATGTTGTATAATATATTATTGTAATTTTTGTTTTGTTTTATTGATTTGCTCGCACCTCACGATCCATCAAGCTCATAAAATAACAAATATACAAAAAAAAAGTACATTTTTTATTCAATATGGACTCACCTTTTCAATTGAATTTAACACAATTATCGGTGGTTACCTGTTTGTGGTATTAACCACAAATCACCATTATATTATATTGCAAATATATGAGAGCAATGATTTTGGCTTTGTTTTCATAAACACAAACAAAGGATTGTAACCATTTAGAGGAACGACTGGAAAAATTCATTAGGAAAATGTTGGAAATTCTCAAATTTTAGGAATCAAGACCAGTAGTAATTTTATTAATGAATGAAAATATAAAAAGCCCGATTTAAACCTTTCTTTTGAATAATTATGATCTAGGTTCCTAAACTCTTTTTATTGAAATTAGATGCATTAGCAGCCTAATGATGGCTGATAAAGTTTCAATTTCTAGAAGTTTGCTAACTACATTCTGGGATTTCCTTAATATTAGAGATCTTCGGAACCTGAAGTATTAAAAGTCCTATTAAAGAAAAAGTCAAGAAGCTAATAACACTTTTTAACAAATTATCTATTCCCGTTTTTTGTTCAAAAATTTTGATCTCACTTCTAGTTAGTTAAACCTAATGTGTTGATGATCGGTTTAAAATGACCTCTTCCAATGACTTTAACAGTTTAGTTTTGAAAACCAGAACTTAACAGGTAAAACCCCTGTTTAATTAAAATAATTTTTAAGTTCGATTATACGATAAAGTCAAGAGGTTTTAAATTCTCAAAAATGTTTAATACATGTTTTCTTAAGATTATTTTGAAACTTTGAAAATTTTTTTTAGTACTCATATGTTTATTGGATGTGTTGTTGTAAGCTGTTATAAATCTTTTGTGTAAGTGACACAATGGTCTGGTCTGTTGTGACCAGGTGATATAAATGAGGTTATATATCATATGTAATGTAGATATATATTATATATATATAACTTTATATACTTAGTATTTCTATATACAAAAGTTTGCAATTTTTTTTTAAAGTTCTAATGAAAAAAAAAAAAATTGGTTGAAGGTAATCTGCTTATTTTTGTGATAGTCTTGTCTTTTATTCTAAATCAATATAGGAATTCAACTTAAGATTTTATTTTTACAAGATTAGAATAAATATGTATAGAATATAAATATGAGAGTATGTAGATTTGAATTTAGTATAATGATAATGACATTCTACAATATGATCGTATATATATGAGTATATATTAGATGACATACAAAATTTATTTCTATTATTAGTTATTACATTTTTACATTCTTATATGTTATTTTGTTTTTGTTGTATATGTTGTAAATGTTAATAACATGCAAAACTGTTATTTACTATCAAAACTAATTCATGAGAAACAGGATGTGTTACGTGATTGTGAGTTTATGTAAGAGGGTCACCTGTTCTTTTATTGTATAGTTATTACTGTATCTCATATGAATAAGAATTATATATAATTAATTATGTTTAATTAATTTTAAAATTAAAATAAGATTTAAAATTAAAATAATTTTTAAATTAAAATAAAATATGTACAGTTACAGAAGAGTCCGCGATTGGAAATAAAATAAACATTTTGTAAAATAATTATGAAACAACAAAGAATTAATAAATTTTAGAACGGCATATTTACGTTGGCGTTTTGATTGAATATCTCGAAAACACTTGTTGTTTTTTGTATTACCTTTACTTACTTCTATTTTGTTCAGTGACTTTCGTTTGTGGCCATTCATTGTGGTTTGTGGCCTCATTCATTTGTGTTACTCTATTGTTCTTAGCCATGTATTTTTACGTTTTCCAACATTTCCCTTTCCTTGAGAATTCTACTCCAGTGTCTCTTCAGCCATGCAGTTTGGAGATCTTCTAACAATGTGGCCTATCCATCTGTATTTTCTTTTCTTAATTGCTATTTCTATTAGTTCTTGATCAGTGGCATTTCAAAAATCCTTATTACTTATTCTTCTTGGCCAGTGTATTTTGCATATAATTCGAAGACATTTGTTTACGAACACTTGTAATTTCTGTGCTCCCTGGTTTATAAGCAAAGTTTAGCAACCATATAAGTGGAAGGATCTTATGCATACATAGAATATTCTTCGCTTTGTCTTTCTTGCTATTTTCGCTCTAGCTTTTGTCAATTTGTTATCAATATCTTCTTTTGTACCACCTTCTTTGGTAATAATATTCCCTAGATAATTGAAATTATCTGCACCTTTAATTGATATATTTTCAATTGTAATTGGTCTTCTGTTTTTGGTGTTTCTTGATCATGATCTTTGTTCTGTCAATAATGGTCTTTCTTTTTTTTGAGCATCGATTACTTACCGACTAAACGACTCAGGGAGTACAAACCCCTTGCTGAAAAAATACAAAGATCATAAATAAAATAAAAAATAAATTATAGTACTTATTAATTAATAAATGGTAATGCCATTCCGAAGCGCCAAAGAAGAGCCACCCTTTAATACCTTATTATATATATGGCGGGAACTGTCTACAAATAAATAACCTATCTATTATATTATGTTTTAATTAATAAAATTTATTATGTGTCACAAAACATATGTAGGCATCTATATAATTATTTAAAATTAAAAATAATTTGACCTTTGATATTATACTACTAGTATAGTAAAAATAGTTCTTATGGGTCATCATAAAATATTCTTTTAAATTATTACTAACAATATATTCAAGAAGCTTTAATCATTGTTGAATTTGGTTCTCTTCAATTAATTTTTTTTTTTTCTTTCTTTTTTTTTATTATATTGTAATTGTTCAGTAGATCTATAGCCACATTCTCTAAGGCAATTTTCTTTCTATATTTTATTTCCCTCAATTGTAAATAAAAATTCTATTTTTATTTTTTCTATTTATTTATTATTGGGTGCATCATTGTTACTTAAGTTTTGTTCCTATTTATTTTTTTTCACATTGTATGCAATATGCAATTATGATGGTGCGTTGTTAATGTTGCATTTTATAAAATAAGAAAAAAAAAAATTGTGTATATATATATATATATTTTATTGCTAAATATAATAGTTTAACAAGCGCAAATATGCTGCTGGGCATCGGTCACAAGTCAAATTTTTCTGTTTCATTTAATTTTTCATTTGTTTTTGTTTTTTTATTTAACTTCATTTTGTTTGGATGTGAGTTTACGATATTATATAACAAAATGATAGCAGTTCACTATACGAGTACTTAAGAGTAATTGTTAAAACACGTATAAAAATAAAAGAAAATTTCATGCTATTTTATTATTGCATGATATAAATATAAAATGCTTAGAGGTTCTGTGCATTTCTTTGTTAAGGATGGGTAGGATACGAAATTTGGGGATTGTTAAAAATCCTAGAAGTCTTTCATAACTTTCTTTAACCAAATTAACTTGCTGCCGACTTGTTGGATTTAATCCCAGTTAAATAAGAATCTTATCGCAGAATCTTTACTAACAGTATTTTAAATCTCCTAATATAATTACTAAAAGGCGTAGGGAAAGATCATTTGTAAAGCTATGATAAGCGACCTTCAGATAACTGATTAAATAATTTAAGGTCTAGGCGGAAGCAGCGTACCCTAAGCGATTTTTTTCTGCGCCAATTAAAATTTTGTGCCAATTTCACATATTTTATGAAGTGTATCTTATACCTAATAAAATTATCATTATAACTGTAAATTTATTATGTTTAAGCGAATATCTGTAATATTAAATGTATATATATTTGATGGCCCTAAAGGCCATAATAATAAAGATGATGATTAGACTAGAGAAAATTTGATAAAATACTAAAGAAGAACAATATAATGAAATAGAAACACTGAATTGTTCATTTTAAAGAAAATTATGATTACAAAATGTAAGTACGTATGTTTGTATATGACAATGAATAAACGAACGCATTCGATTTGATTTCGTTTTGTGTTTTGTTTTTCGCTGCATCAATGAAAAATAAAAAATGAACCGCAAATATTGCGCAAAATAATGTCATCATATCAGTGTTGTTGATCCTCTAGAATTTTTATTTCGTTTTTTTTTTCGGATTCTTCTTTTCTTTGTAAATTATTAATTGACTAAGATAAAAGATACTTGTACATAGAGTTTATAGGATTTAGTACAAAATAGTATTAATTATTTGTAATTCATTTAATAATACCAAAAAAAACGGGATGGAAAGTTAAATATTGTGTTGTGATATTTGTTATCAATTTGGTGGGGTAACATGTGACGTTTGTGATTTGTCAATTATTGTAATTAACTAATTATACCTGGTAGACATGTCAAAATTCGTATTCTCATATTGTCATCATTTATGAAAAATAAATTTAAGTCCTTATGGAAATCGACAAAAGGTTAAACGGTAAATCCTGTTCTGTTTAGAATTCGGAAGTTGCCCTTAGTTTCTAATTATACTCTTTGTTTACTGTTAAGCTTACAATGTCATTAGATACATAGTTTTTGTTAAGTTTATTTACTATCTTCCAATATCTACTAGAATCAAGAATCCTCGAATATTCCCAGACTTTACTCTATTAAGCTCTAATGTGGTTAAATATCTTTTCTAATAAAGATATTCGATAGACGCAAGATCAGATCACAATATAAATTTAGGAAAATCATTAATCCTACAGCTCTTTGGTACAACTATATTTTCTATATGGTGTTATATCATTTTACAACAAAAAATAAGCAAAATGAAAAACAAGCAAAATTCCCCATCAATTGAGCTACTTTGGTTCTGTGTTACAAAATTTACAGTAATATAGAACTTAATAAAAAAAAAATTCTAAAATGCGATGAGGAAATAGAAAATAAGAACAAAAATCGTCATTTCGCGTTTTATTTTTATTTCTTATTTTGTTTTTTGTTTTTTTTTTTTAATTTTTGTTAAATTGACTTCTGTGAACTTGGCGATCTCGATTGTTAAAAAAAAAAACCAAAAATTAAAAATAAAAACAAAAGACAAAAAAATAACGCGTTTAACTGTTTAATAGATTGAAATGTACATTAGGGCTGTACATTCGATTTTGTTGTTTTTTTTTCGATTTTAATAAAAAAGAATACGGAACAAATTTAAATTCTTTCAAATGAAAAGATTGAACAAAATTGATTTCAGTTCTACCGATTATTATTATTAATAAAATTTTTGAATTTTTCTTTTTTTTTTTATCTCCTCAATGTTTTAAAGTTAATTTTTTATGTGACTGTAAGAAAAAAAAGAAAAAAACAAATTTTCAATAAATGAGGTCAAAATGTCATTTTTAGTTTTTCTGTTTTTTTCTTTTGATTTTTCAATAAGGAAATTAATTTTCGAAAAATTTTGATTTTATTGGTAAACAATTTTTTTTCTTTAATTGAAGACGGGTAAAATGTAGAGGGAAAGCAAATTAAAGTAGTAAATGATGTAAATTGAAGTTTAAATATGAAATTGTAGATACACAAAATTTAAAATTTTTTTGTTGACCTATTTCTTACCTACCCCTAACATATTTTATTATATTTGAATATGTAGCTATACTAATAAGATGCTAAGGATATTTAGACCAGAACAGAGATTAATAGAAAAGAAGTCAAATAAGAAGTATGCAAAATAAACGAGGCTTTAATAGCACGCATTATATTAAAAACTCGTGAATGGGAATAACCACTATTCGCCAAAGGAGTTGTCACTTCTTGAAACTAAACTGAAATTTTTTGAATAATTTTGACAGTCATTCGATTCGATTATTTAAATATTCGATTAATATAAAAATTGTACTATTATTGTAATAAAATCAAAATTAAATTAATTAATTTATTTTCTTTATGAGAATTCTGTTCCCTTACTACAAATTTTTGAATTTAATAAATGTTGGAAGAACGATATTTTAGATTTCAAGACGTGTAGGTACTTCGAATCCTTCGAATAACGTCAATTAGGCAATTTGGTCAAATTCAAAAACTTTTGGTCTCACTAAAATCTTTGATCTATAATAAACTTATATGAGGCCTGCTAACCGAAGGTGTGCGGGTTCAATTCTCGTATTAAAAAATAATTTTTCTTTTCTGCACAACGTTCCTTAGGACGGCTTATGCTAAATCTACCTTATCAAAACAACAACCACAATAAAATTAATAAATAGTATAACCTGTTCCGCCAGAAAAAGAAAGGCATCCTTCGTTCTTTTATTACATTGTATAAGGTCTATTTATAAATAAATAAATAGATAATTAATTAATAATTAGTTTATGAAATCTAAGTATATTCTGAGTTTCTTCAATAATTTTTGCGCAAGATACTAGATAGTTGGGTAATCTGATACTTGCCTATACATATTTAGATATAAGTCAATTGCTGCAATTAAGTTTAAAAATTTTTATTATTAAGAGTTTGAACTTTGAAAGGTTAAATTTAAATAGATTACTGTCAGGTGCGTTAGATTTCAGGACCTTTTATTTTTTAACTCCAACCACATTAAAAAAAAGCAGGATATTCTTTTTAAAGTTTTACCACATCAAAGATTAGATTTTTTTTTAATTTTATATCATAATTTCTATATTGGCTTTATACATTTGATTTTCTAATGCATTAATAAAGGCTAATAACTATTGTATACAGCCTATAATTGATCGTTTCAAAAATACTTTTTTGTTTTTTTTTTTAATTTATAAACAAATTTCGATAGTTTGTTGTTTTTTTATGACATATTTGTCTTTAAAAATTTTAATTTTTTAGTGAAAAAAAGGGGGAATTTTTCAAAATTTTCAAGTAAGACATAATGAATCATATAAATTGACTTTTAAAGGCAATAAAAGATGACTTTAATCTTAATCTTAACAATAATATCATTGAAAATAAAAAAAAAATCCATTTTTAATAAGAAAATTAAATTGAAAAAAAAAATAAGTTTACAAGTGTGTTATATATTGTACACCGAGTAAGCACATATTGATTGCACATGTTTTATAACTAAAAGTAGCTACAAATTTAAAAAAAAACGAGGAAGATTATAGTTGCCCTTGTCAACTTTTAGATACCCGCCCGTGCATACCCACTATGGTGTATAAAATAAACCGTAATATACTTCCCTTATTACTCTATAATTCATTACTCCATAATTTTGACGTAAAACAAAAACAAAAAAAAATCACAAAACATAAAACAAAATTTTCATTCATTCATTTTTCATTTCATTCATTGTCCCATAACTTTAGCTTAAAAAAAAAAAAAAAAAAAAAAAACAAAAAAAAAAACAAAAAAAAAAAAAATTAAAAAAAAAAAAATCACAAAAAAAAAAAAAATTTTCATTCATTGTCCCATAACTTTAGCTTAAAAAAAAAAAAAAAAAAAAAAAAACAAAAAAAAAACAAAAAAAAAAAAAATGGCCCACCCTAAAATTCCGATGGTCCGAGTGATGTCCGACTTTGCCAACTAACTTGCCCTATTACTTTACCTGCCCAATTTTAATTTTAACCTTGTAGCTTCATTAGATTCGCAGTTATTGAATCGAAAGCTTTGTATGGCAGCCCCCCCAAAATGGGGCCGTAACATTTTGAAACTTCAAATAAGTGCTCGATTCATTATATAAATAACCGTGTGTAATTTTTATCGTCGTACTATAATTAGTTTTGAAGAAATTCATATTGGTGCAAATAAGTTGTATGGCGGCCCCCCGAAAATGGGGCCCTAACATTTTGAAACTTCATATAAGTGCTCGATTCATTATATAACTAACCGTGTGTAATTTTCAGCCTCGTAGTATAATTAGTTTTGCAGAAATTCATATTGGTGCAAAGAAGTTGTATGGCAGCCCCCCGAAAATGGGGCCCTAACATTTTGAAACTTCATATAAGTGCTCGATTCATTATATAACTAACCATGTGTAATTTTCATCCGCGTAGTATATTTAGTTTTGAAGAAATTCATATTAGTGCAAAGAAGTTGTATGGCAGCCCCCCGAAAATGGGGCCCTAACATTTTGAAACTTCATATAAGTGCCGGAGTCATTATAAAACTAACCGTGTGTAATTTTTATCCCCGTAGTATAATTAGTTTTGAAGAAATTCATATTGGTGCAAAAAAGTTGTATGGCAGCTCCCCGAAGCCTTGGTCCGATTTTAACCAAAAACAATAGGGAACCTAGAAATTGTCTAAAAATGACTTTGTGTGAATTTCAAGACTCTAGCCCTTTTAGTTTTTGAGTTATCGTGCTGACACACGGACGGACGGACAGACACACATAGCTAAATCGACTAATTTTTCGATTCTGAGCCGATACGTACCCTTGACACTATATCTAGCTCGTCTAGATCGATGCGTTACAAACGGAGGAGCAAATCTAATATACCCGATGTCATATATGTATGCACGGGTATAAAAACAAAGCAATTTTCCCTACTCCTTCTTTTTTTTTTTTTAAATGTTGTTGTTTTTTATTTCCTCTTTAAAACGAGGAAGATTATAGTTGCCCTTGTCAACTTTTAGATACCCGTGCTTACCCACTAACCGTTATTTATTTTCCACATGCTATTATAAATATTACAAAAAAAATATAAGAAAGTAAAATAGTTAAAAAAAAATTTAGCTTATTATCACATAATTTTGGCTTAAAAAAAATTAAATAAAAAAAAAAAAATATTAAATTTTTAATTCATTATACCATAATTTTTGCTTAAAAACAAAAAAAAAAACCATAAAAAAAAATAACCATAAAAAAAAAATAGCCCACCCCAAAAGTTGGTCCGAGCGATGTCCAACTTTGCCAACTAACTTGCCCTATTACTTTACCTGCCCAGTTTTAATTTTAACCTCGTAGCTTCATTAGATTCACAGTTATCGAATTGACAACTTTGTATGGCAGCTGCCCGAAAATGGGGTCGCAACATTTTGAAACTCCATATTAGTGCTCGATTCATTATATAACTAACAGTGTGTAATTTTCATCCTCGTAGTATACTCAGTTTCCAAGAAATTCATATTGGTGCAAAGAAGTTGTATGGCAGCCCCCCGCAAATGAAGCCGTAAAATTTTGAAACTTCATATAAGTGCTTGATTCATTATAAAACTAACCGTGTGTAATTTTCGTCTTTCTAGTATAATTACTTTTGAAGAAATTTATATTGGTTTAAATAAGTTGTGTGACAGCTCCCCGAAACCTTGGTCTGGTCTTAACCAAAAAGAATAGGGAACCTTAAAAATGTCCAAAAAATGTTTTGTGTGAATTTCAAAACTCTAGCTCTAATTTTTCAATTCTATCTCTTTTAATTAATTTTTAATTCACGAATATATTAAACCTAAGCAAAGTAAGCATCATATAACCATATTGATAAAATGATTCATTCAAAATATTACACATATACATATTATATGAATATACATATATAAATTATTTATGAAGCCATTTACTTAAAAAAAATCTTTGTCTTCTTTTTTGCTTATCTTAAATAAACTACGCATCATTTAAATCATATGAAATTCTAACTCGAAATCGTACAAAAAAAAATACAAAAAAAAAAAAAAAATAAACAGAAAAACAAAAACAAACAAAATTCTATAATTTCATGTTACAAGGTGCATAGCTATATTTCAAATTTTTGTATGAAAATATTGGAGTTAAAAAAGTTAGCTGTTCGAGAGCTACCCGAACGGACGGACAGACACACATAGCTAGATCGACTAATTTTTCGATTCTGAGCCGATACGTACCCTTGACACTATATCTAGCTCGTCTAGATCGATGCGTTACAAACGGAGGAGCAAATCTAATATACCCGATGTCATATATATATGCACGGGTATAAAAAAAAAATTACGCGGGTGCCCCAAACGTGGTTATGATTTAAATATAAGATTAACAAGAATACAATATAGAATTTCATATTGCATATACACAATTCATCTCCAAACCAATCTGACTTCTCATTCCAAAATAAAGTAAAAAAAAAAACAAATAAAAAAGAAAAACAGCAATTACAAAAATTTAATGTGATTTTCTTCCTTGAATTTTTTTAAAAGTTTTTCCCGAATCGTAATGAAAATGTTTTTTTTTTTTTAAATTTATAGAGATGCATATATTATGTATCTTCAAGTTATAAAATTATAATTTAAGATTGGGTTTTTTTTTGTATTGGATGCACCCAATTTCTAAAAAACAAAATACCAAAATATTGTTTTATCTTACAGTTTTGTTTGTAAGTTCTGTGCTATCTAAATTTAGAATTTTTGGTGTAGGAATTTAGGAAGTTTTAAGGTTATTTATTTCATTAACCTGAAATTAAATTTAGAATATTTTGAGGGGCCTGTAATCTAGCACAATAAAAATATACATGTGCTACATGTGCGAAAGCGCGTCGCGACTGTTTTTTTCTAAATTTAGAAGATCTACATGCCTCGCCTCGGCTATTATTACAATGAGGCAGGCATGGCACTGGTATGCGGTAATCATGATTAAATAAGTGAAATTGTATTTCTATTTTTTGTTTACTTCATCCTGCCAAGCTATAGTTTGAAATCTTTCATAAATAAAATAATAAACGAGTTTAATTTTTGGTGATTCTGGAATTTAACTATAGCTTGGCTTTGAGTGTACTGTAGAATGACTATTTAGTTTATGATAATAAAAATCAATCAACATCTTAAGTTAGTAGGTAAGTCTAACTAATTGAAACTGTAGAGAGGCTCGATTCCCGTTTTTTAATTAGAAATAACTATTGTAAAATAATTTTTCTTCACAAATCCCCATGGTGACCAAGTATAATTTAAAATATACTACGAATATGTTATATAAATAAAATAAATAATATTACTTATAAATTGATCTAAATTATTGAAAGGGAGTGCACAACGGGCTCGAAGGCCTACGTGTTAGGATGGCATATCGAAACAATAAGGTTTTAGGTTAAAGCTTTTAAATTTCAACTATGATTTCCAGATGGTCATTTAATTTTAATATGCACTGTACATTTTTATTCCCCAATACATTGTATTGCATTCTATTTTATTTTAGTGTGTACGAATGAACGAACAATGCGGCTGAGTTCAATGTACATCTAGCATATCTTAAATTTTCTGGAAATGATGATTATGACCTCTAGCCTTTTCATCTTCATTTTTTTTTTTTAAATTTTAACCGAAATAATTTTTACTATTATAATGTTGTGTGAACACCAAAAAAACTAAAAAAATGATGCTTTAAAATATAAGCGGGAAAATATTAAAGCGCGCGTTTGGCATACATTCCAAAATTTAAAAAAAAAATTAATTCAATGAAATTTATTACAATGTGATTTGATGTACTTGTTGTTTATGATGAAAATGATAATGATGAAATAGCTGTAATTGGTTTTATGATATCTCAATTTTTGTTACACTCTCTAATAATAATTTTTTGTGAATAGAATTTTTTTTGATTTTGAAAAGAAAATTGGAAGTGTTAAATTATTATTTTTTTGAGATGTTTGTGGAGATCATATTTTATCATGTAATTATTAATGATGTATAAAATTCGGAATCAAATTGTTTTGGAAATTTCAGTACTGCATTTTTTTCGAAGATCATAAAATTAGTTGTGATGTTAAAAAGGGGTTTTAAATAAAGTTTGGTGAAGGAATTTATCGTGAAGATATGTTTTTTAATATGTTTTCTTCTTGAAGTCATTTAGTAGATGTATTGTTTGAGGAAGCTTGCCAAGAGTACTGATTACAAATTGATTAGGACTTCTTTAACTTTTTTAAAATGTTCGAAAGGAATTTCTAAAAATGTTCACTTAGTACCTAACAAAAAAATTTTTAAAGTTCTAATGTTAAGGTAAATTTTAATGAAATTGTAAAAGATATATTCATTTAAATGAACCAGTTCTTTCTCTGATTATGATGACATTATAAAATTAGAAGTTATCTCGTCCTTTGTTCAGTCTGTAAGAGGACTTTTCATGTATGACCAGACTGAGCATTTTACCAAGAGTAAAATTTTTTATATATGCTTTGCTTGGCACAACCCAAAAGTTAAATGCCATAAAACCATATAGGTTTAATTACTTGGTTGTAAATTAAGACTTTATTATATATTGTTAATTTAAACTTATGCTCTAGGAGTCAGTAATTTCCTCCATATTTATTTTCAAGTTCAAGTTTTTTCTTCTTAGCATGTTCATTCCACCTTAGCTTGACATCTAGTGTCATTCAAAGGTATTTTGCTGAATTTTGGATTGATACAAATACACCATTTAAATTTATTTTAGCTGGGTTTCTTATGTTTCTATTTCTAAAATTAATAGAATAGATTTACTTTCATTTAGTTTTATTTTCCATTTGTTAGTCCAAAAACATATTTTTTCACTTGCTTAAGACAAAAAAAATTATATAAAATTAATATATTTAATAATTCCATTTTTATATTTTATTTTAAACTGCCATAATAAAAAATCCAAAAATTTTCATTTAAATGTAAATTAAATAAGAACGAGTACTTTGTCTTTTTCAGGAAATAAAATAATGTTTTATGTCAAAATCGTGAATTTATATTTCATTCAAATATTCAAAAGTAATCAAAGCTAACTACAATCTGAAATGAAATGGAAAACAGTTTTAAACTTTCAGAATAAAACATAATATTTAGTCACGATAAATCGACAATTCGAGATGTACCAAAAATTAATTTAATATATTTTTAAAAAGGAAATAATTAAGATGTTAAAAATAAAATAAAGTAAATTTAAAAAAGGAAATAAGATATAATTGATTTTAAAGTAATTCGTGTTGTAGTTATTATTTTGCAGAAAAATGTCATTTGCTTTTTTTAGTACTTTTTTCATGTTACTAGAATATTTTCCAGAAAAATGATATGTATGACTTCCCGATGTCAGATATCCAATATTGTTAACACTACATGATACAGGGATATGACATTCTGTAACTGTTAAATAACATAAAACTTTCTAAATACCGAATTTTCCCACGTTTTATATATTAAACACTTTCCCACTATATTTTTTATCCTGTCGTTAATCTTTTAAACTATTTGTACCATTTGAACAGATTTTAGTTGGAGGGCTAGTGCCTACTTGTTTTATTTAGAACTGATCCAAATTAATTTCCCATGAAGCTAATATATTTGACAGTAAGTAACTCTTATGACGTATAGAAAATCTGGATTCCAAAAGCTATTCACTAAATATCTTTAAAGAACTATGACTCACATCGAATAGAATAAGGGCCTAAAAATTTTTAAGTATTATCAACAAATACTTGAAAATAAAATTAAATAATAATAATCTTGAAAGAAAGAACTGCAATATTCATATTTTAAAATGTGCTCCTTTAAAAACTTCAAACGTAATAAACTGCTTTATTCCAATGAAATTTGTTGTAATTTTGTGGTTACATTAAAATACAAAGTAAAACCATTTCTCACTAAATATTATTATTCTAAATAGTTTAGTTGTTACTTCCTTTTAATCGTTTTCAATTTAAAACAATTTATTAAAATCAATCATGAAATTAAAGCGACACCATTAATCATTTAAAAATGTAAAACAAAGATAAAGAAAAAAAAAACATTCTTAATATTTCTTGGAATAAAAATTTTACTAAAAATAATAGGAAAAAATTTCAAAATCCGTGATGTCTTTTAAATTTTGGCTTCTGAATTCTTAATTGAATTTTTTTGTTTTTTCTATTTTCCATTAATATTTCAAATGGCAAACCAAAAGAACATTTCTTTCATATTCACTGCACCATTAGAAATTATTATAATAAAAATAAAATACATTTAAGAATAGATACACGCTCATATAATTAAATATAATTTTAATTCACTTGTTTCATTACTGTTATATTATGATAATAATATGAATAAAAAAAAAGTGCAATCTATAAAGAATTCATAATGCGTTTACAAATACAAAAACAAAATATTACCTTGGAAATGAAACGTTTACTTTGATTAAACTAAGAACTTAAAAATCACGATCTAACAAATTTTATCAGTTAGATAATTTTAACGGATCTATAGGAATACCGTGTTCACATATGTAAATTGAAGTGGGATGAAAATTTTGCATTAATTGGATATTTAGTTCAGGTTCTAATGTGACAAGTTTGAAATTTCTTGATTTTTTAGTTGAACGGTTTATTTGGGAATCTAAGCAGGTTCAGTTGCCCTTTAACACTTAACTTTTGTGGTGTTTTATTTCTGAATTCCATTAAATTTACAAGTCAATATTGTTAAGTCATGTACTTCAAAGTAATTTGTCAATTTGCGGATAATAATAATTTGTATTCCTTCTAATTTGTACTCTTCATTCTAATATTTACAGTAGTTCATTTTATTCCCACAGACAGTATAGGGCTTTCTAATACCATCTCCATCTCATCTGTTCTTAGCTATTTCACTTTCTTTTTTTTCCTTTTTTACGAACCTGAGCTATGTAAACGATGTATCCGATTACTTTTTTATTGTAGGATCAATTATTGTGCTTGTCAAGCAATTGTTTTGACAGGTCTTCTGACATATTGTTTAAGTGTTTGAGTAGTAAATTGACAGCACTGTTTAGACAATGAAACTTAAAAATCATATTTTTATTGTTTAAAAAATTCTAAAAATAAAAATAGAAGTTTTTTTTTAACAAGTATTATACCTGAACTATACTTAACTTAAACAGCTCAATATGCATAATGACAATTAAATTCTTTACCATGTTTAGAAGTTCACAGAATCTTTCATAAGAAAATCTTAAAATAAGTTTTGTGACTGTTTTAAGGCAGATTCAATATATTAAAAGTTTAGTCTCCCTTTTTGAATGGACTTTTAAGACAATATTCGTATTTTAAGACCCATTTCGTTCTCAGATTGTAAATTGACATTTTAAAACTAGCGAATGCAACAGTGGATAGCGGCAGAATGTAAACGCGTGATAAATACTCTAAAAATACAAATTTAAATGTTTACAACATTTTTAAACTTAATTTTAATTTTTCAACTCAACAAGAGTTGAGAATATTACACAAATGTATTCCTATTAAATAATATTCTATCACTTTAGAAATGTATTCATACTCCGGTTTTATTTTATTGTTGTCAAATGTTGTAATATACACTTTAAAAAAAAACACAAAATTGGTTATTTCTGTTGAAGTTGTTGTAATAATCATAAATGGTTTATTCACGCATTTAAAGTGTTCATTGCATTATTTGATCACGAATTGATCGTTCGAATTTTAATAATAAAATTAAAAAAAAAAAAAGAAATAGTATGATGACTCCATATTTCATTATTGTTTTTATTGTTGCTGTTGTTGTTGAGGTTTTTTTTGTTTTCCATGTTGTATGTTGAAATAATTGAATTAAAACTTTAAAACAAGTACGAGTTTCTGATGAAAACTAAATACGAGTAGCATTTAATCAGTAGTGTTTCATAATTCTTTTTTTTTTCAAAAAATTAAAATTCTATACTATGCTAATCACTTGGGGTTTATGTATTGTATATGATGTGTTGTGTTGTGCTCTTTCTTTTTATAAAATTTTTAATAACAATTAATTTCAATTCCTTTGACTTATTTTTATTTTATGGAATTATAAAGATTTGTACAATGATAACTTATTCAAATGGAAACTATCCAAAAAAAAATTAAAAAAAAAAAAAATTGGATTAAAATACAAAAAAAAATCTAAAACTAATAAATTTTAAAACTTTTTAAAATTAAATTTTTGCCTAACATTTAATTTTGCGGGTCATTTGATTTACACAAAAGAAAAAGAGTTTTGAAAAAAAAGGCAGACTGTAGTGCAGAAAATTTTTATTATTTTTCATTTATAACGACACTCATAAAATGTGACACTTTAAAAGAAGTGGTGGAAGTTAATTTAAGGTTATGTACTTTACGGTTAAATACCGTAAAATGGGGTAGCTTCAAATTGTATGTTTTTAAAACACTCTATTTAGTATAGTTAATAATAGTTTTAAACAGAAGTGACATTCGGATACTTAGGAACTAAAGTCATTCTAAGGTTTTTTAGCTGCTTAAGTCCTAATCAATATAAGTAGAACGATCCTAGGTGTAGGCCTTAACCAGCTTCGGTACTACGCTAGTTCTAAATTTGGATCTAACTGTGTCACATAAGTGCGTTTTCTTTTTTAGTTTTATATCCGACCCAAATCGAAATCAATTCTTTGATTTTGTGATTAGAAAGGTGTTGAAGACCGATGTATTGAATGAAAGAAGTTTGACTTTGGCTAAAACCGGATATCTGAAAAGAAAGTGGTCGATATTTTCACTTTTGTTTGCTTCTTTAGAGCTCCTATAATAAGATATTCACAATTTGGCTGCATGGATGTCTTCTGCCCATTGGCCTGTGATAGTTTGAACTAACCTTGGTACTTAAGTTCAAACGTGACTTAGGTTCTGTTAGAACTTCTAAATCGTAATGTTTAAGTAATTGACTTATTAAACGATGAAACCCTATATTCCAATCTCATTCAACTTTTCCATCTCTCGCATGTCTGCAGGAGTACTACAAGTTTAGATTCAAATAAATTCTGGTGTATTAACTCTTACCTTCATCATAAAAAAAGTCTAGAATTTTCCATTTGTATATTTCCAAAACGACAATATTACCAATTCCAAATACTTTTAAAATTTTTTTTTTAACACTTGATGTGATTGTTCACATAACTCTTTAACACTGGTTATTCAAAAAACTTTTACAATAGAAAATTAATTTCGACACCCCACACTTTCTTTCAAAAAAAAAAAAAAAAGCAGGAACAAAAACCCAAGGGGGAGGAAAAGAAAAATAAAAATGCATTAAAAATTCGGAACAGAAGGGAATAATAATTTTTATGCAATAACCAGTCCTAATAATAATAAAAACAGATTTCGAAAGAAAGGGGAAAAAAGAGGCAAATCCCAATCCCAATACGGATATTGTATGCAATCTTGCATACCATTCATTTCAAATTGTAATTTGTTGTTTTATTGTTTGTATATTTCTACAAAAATGTTTAGGGGTTGATGAAGACTTTTAATTTTACATTGAATCCAATCAAATCTAATATATATATAGAGAAAATGTGTGGTATTGAAGATACTATTTAAGCAAACGCAATTTAATGCTAAAATTATTTTAGTGTGTTTCTTTTTTGGAAATATTTGACAAATGTTTCATCATTTTATATAAAAATTTGTGACATATGTGAGTATTCGCGCGACTTAAATCCCAACGCAAGCGGATATAATGATTCGGAAAGTTAATAGTATATTTGTACTGTTGTTTAGAACGACTTTCTGGATAAAGGTTAATGCATTATAAAACCATTGCAAAATTATACAATATTTATTTAAACTTTGTTGGATGACTTTACTTCTTTTCGGTGTCCAGGCTTCTATACCATATAATAAAACTGATTGGAGATGACGTTGCTTACAATCAAAGATGAGATGAGGTTACTTACTGCATTCAATCTTAGATGTGTATATTAAAGTATTTAATATTATTTTTTTTTTTTAAATTTTTGCATAACTTTACTAGATCAACTATTCAATTTTGCCAAAGCAATAGTTAATTTAGAACCTACACATCTTTGCTTTAGTGCCTCTATTCTTCTAATTCCTTTCCACTGCTGGATGTCGGTCTGCTAATTTTATGTTAAGGAAGCTAGAATGTTAACATATTCCATTCTATTTGTGGCCGTATGAATTAAGTCTCAAAATTTATGCAAACTATTCTACTCCTTAATATTTCTCAGGCAAGAAGGTTGTTTTCTTCCTAATCCTTGTGTTCCCTCTATTCTTCTTTTGACATTAAGTTGTAGTAATTCATATTTTGTTCCTCGCTTTGGCTTTTAATTATTAAAAGTAATTCTCTTTGTTTCTGTACTCCGCATATTGGATACGTGATATGTCCAAGATATCTTGAATACAGGTCTATGGGTTCGCATCGCAAATGCTTACAATTTGTTTATCATAGCTATACTTTGGGTGTCCAGACCTCTACACCATATAATAAAACTTACCAGACGAAAGTCAAAACATTAAAGAAATTGAAATCTTAAGTTAAAGTTGACATCAATATTGTATATCGTCATGGAGTATTCAATTATTCGAATTTTGCTTACTGTTTCAATTATCAGACATTTTTAAACTCATTTTTGGGTTCGATTAACAAAATTTTAGCATTTAACACCTGAGTCCAATAACACCTATTAAACCCTTCAATTTTCAATAAAAGTTATTTTTCATATTAATATGGTTAAATTTAAAATTTGCTCAATAATAATTACACTTCAAAAAAACTCTTAGATGAGGGATGAATGTACACAATTACACAATCAAACGTCCTTTTAGAAAGGAAATATTTAGGAAAGGACAGAGAAAAAAAAGGACAAATTATTTTAGGAAATTCCCCTTTATTTTTTTTTGCTTTTTTTAAAAAAAAAACAAAAATTCATTTAATGTTAATTTAAGAATGAAAAAATTTTTATTTTATTATTATAGAATTCAAACAATAAATTGACTTCATATGTTTGAATTTTTCGATTTGTTTAGAGGATGGATTCTCTGGTTGCAAATTGCAATTTCATTAATGCGCAATTGTGTACCATTTTTAAAAAAAACAATTGTGGCAAAAACTGAATTCAAACCCAAAAAAAAAAAAAAAAAAAAATTTAAAAAAATTATGTGGGGTATAATCGAGTACAGGTTGATATCAAATCTTTCTAATCAAATGTACAAATTAAATGTAAGATAGTAGAAGGGTTCTATTCAATATTAATGGAATTTCATTTCTACCAGAGTGATTCCTTTGTCCGGTTCGTTAAAGGATGAAAAATAACATAAAATTTAATTGTAGTGGTGATTTAAAGATTTTTTTTGAACAACTTAAACAACTGCTACTTTTCTTAAATTTTTCTTTGTAAAATATCAATGAAACTGTGTAAAATTGGGATGACCTTAAAATATAAAGAGCATCATAGTGGGCATCAAATAATGTTCAAATTAATGATGTGGAAATGAAAAAAAAAAAAAAAAAAAATTAAATCAATGCATGAAAAATTGCGTAAAAAGTCAAAATCAATTGCGAATATTAATAAGTTTCTTTTAATATGGGTTATAAAGTATTTATTGGTTCTAGATGAGCTAATCTTGATTTTAATATGCGAATCCTTTTAGCACTATTATAAATTTATTAAAAAACACTATTTTCGGTATTTTAGCAATATTAAGAAATTATACACTTACAATTTGGTTATTAAATTATTTTGAATATTCTTGATTTGTACGAACCGAATTAAAGCATAAAATTATTAAATAGGCGAAAACCAAATGGAAAGTCCCTTTTAGTCCATATAAATCTGTATGCACCATTTGTTCTAATTCATCTCAGAGCCTGTAGGTATGAACAACTGTTTTTTATGAAAACAGGTGCTGCAGTGTTAAGTGTTTTTAGTACAGTACAAGTATGAGTGTTGTAATTACATAACTTTTACGGGGTTGCCTAATAAGAGCTGCACGTTTTAAATATACAGTTTTTAGAATAGGCTTTAGGGTAGAAAACTTGGAATAGGAATTGGAAATTATAAATCATGTATTTTACTCAAATAAATTACCAATTTTAGAAATCCCTTGTGTTGGAAACTGGTTGGTTTCATAATTATGAAATGCGCATAATAAACGAGAACAAGATTACGCCATCTAAATAATTCTACAGTGTAGGGATAAGTAACCTGTTGTTCCGCTTTAGAAAACTTTGAGTATTGAGGAAAAACAACAACACCAACTATATAAAAACATGAGTAAATCAGATTAATTTTCGGTTTAACATGAGGCTCAAAATATTTGAGTCTCTTGAGTGTTTCATATACCTGCTCACTTATACAAGATACATGACACAGCCAAAAAATTTTAATAACTTTAATTTTTTTCCGAGGGATTATCAAGGTGATTAAGTCTAGTAATAAAGAGAACTATAAGACTTTTTAAAAGTTTCCTATGGGAAGTGCAGTACACATCATTTTGTGAACTTTTTGTCGACAGATACAGTCTTTATATTTATAGTCTTCAAGATTTCTCCGTTGGTTAGATTAAAAATAAAAAATATAAACATAACCTCAACTACGTATGCATTATTAGTAAAAAATAAAGGAACAACTAAAAAATTAAATTAATTCAATTTAATTGATATAGAATTCCAGATAATCATGCATTTCAAATCTAAAAAACCTGCATCAGAGACAAAAAAACAAAAAAATCAAAGACAGATTTCCTGTGAAAAAAACTGTTCTAATTCTATAATTTTTTCTTACAATTTTTTATTTTTTTTTTATATTTTAATAAAATTAAATTACAAAATGGAGACACAATAAAAACCAAAGTATAAATATAAAATAAGGAAAATTATCAATATATATCTAACATATGTTACAATTGTAACTATTTTTGTATTTCCTTATAATGAAAAATAATGTCATGCTGGTTTTTGTTTTTTCTTAAGTTTATATTTCTTTCCTGTGCAACATGCAACAGTTATCACAATTCACAATAATCGCAATGTATACAACAAAAGCAACAAAACTAAAACCAAACATTCACAGTCTATGCAATTAAAAAAGGAAATACCTGAATGATCTGAGCGTAAAATAATATAAACAACAATAATAATTACTTTTTTTTATAATAATAATTATATAAGAATTATAGAAATAGCAATAAAACAAATATATACATATATACAAGTGTATAAAACAAGAAACAATTTAACACTACTGACCCAGTTAAAGGTGTACTTTTTTAATAACTAAACTACTTAAGAATAGGTGTAAAACAAACAACAACTACAACAAACAACAATCTACAACCAAGTATTTAAAGTCTTTCCTTATTTACACTTAACATATTTAATAACAACAAAAACATTTGCAACAAAACATATATCTAATAATAAATTAGTTGTTGCCGTCTGTTGTTATGATGATCAGTGATCATCATAATGATGAATGATGATCATGATTATTAGTTTAATTTTATTTTTTATTTTGCCAAGTGTTTGTTATTTGATTCCCTGCTATTATTTTCTGTCATACTATGTCAACGCTATTTTGCTTTTTCAACGACAACTCCATTAATATTAGCAATGATCGTCATCTATCAATCTAAATTCTTTTAAAATTTTTTTTTTTCCATTATTACACTTTAAAAAACATAAATAAAAAAAAAAACGATATGCAACAAGTACAACAGCAACAGTTAAAAGTTAGCAATAAAAAAAAAAAACATGAACAACATTATATACTTAGAAAATTTTACTATTTATGATGTCCTATATATACTAGACACTTCTAAGTAAAGAATTTAATTCCGGGCTCATTATAACTGAATGCAGTGCATAAAACATAACATAACATAATAAAATAGATAAAAAATGCCTAATAATAATGGCAAAATTCAGTTAAAATAATGATATAAAATAAAAAACAGAACTAATAATATAAATGTTTTATTTAATATAACTTGTAGATGTTAGGTCTCTCGGAAATTTTTATTTGTCTTGCTAAGTTATCAAATACGTTAACTAAAAAGCAAACTTTCAAATAGGATTGATATACATATTCTCTTTGATATTTATAAATTAACTCTCTGAAACCTAATGACATTTTCCAACTACATACTCTTAATTAGCCCTTTTTTTTGGATTTTAGTTATTTATTTAACGAGGAACAATGAAAGCATCGGAAGCCTTCAATAAAAATGGACGAAGTCCCTTTGAGTAATGCTTTAGGTAATGAAACTGTACACAGCTTTTTTAGTTTGTCACACTAAAACCACGTTCCTCTAAAATTAGACATAGGGATAGAGTCTTTAATACAATTAATGTACAGTTCCGCTTTGATGATTGGAATTAGGAAAGGAAAATTAATTAATTCGGATCATATATCTAAGTCATTAATTGTTTAATTTTTCTATAGATAGAAAAGAGGGTTAATGACCCAACAGTACGTCGAAGTGGAATGAGCGTGAGGCGCCGGTCTGAGAGCTCTTTATACCCGTATGACTATATAGTCAAAGGGTATAATAAATTTGCCATTACGTTTGTAACGCAGAGAAGGAGGGGGGGTAGATATAGACTCAAGTGTATGGATCGGATCAGAATCGAAAAATAAATCGATTTAGCTATGTATGTCCGTCCGTCCGTCCGTCTGTCCGTCCGTCCGTCTGTCCGTCCGTCCGCACGATAACTCAAAAACTAAAGGAGCTAGGATCTTGAAATTTTCGCAAATTCGTTTTTTTACAATAGCCGTCATCGCTATTTAAATCCAGCCATTTTGGGCCATGGGTTCGGGTAGCTGCCATACAACTTCTTTTTTTATATGAGCATTACTCCGTACCTATTACAGCTGCGTGTCTGAAATTTTGCCAAAAGTAGTTTAGTTTTATGGCCAAAGTTTCTGCAAAATTTGGTTGGTCTACTGCAGTGGGTTCGAGTAGCTGCCATACAACTTCTTATTTTATATGAGCATTACTCTCCACCTAATAAAGCTGGGTGTCTGAAATTTTGGCAAAAATAGTTTAGTGTAATGGCCAAAGTTTCTGCAAAATTTGGTTGGTCTACTAAAGAGGGTTCGAGTAGCTGCCATACAACTCCTTTTTTTATATGAGTATTCCACTACACTTAATAAAGCTGTATGTTTGAAATTTTGCCAATTTTTCGGATGATATAATGTATATATTATGGTCATACGGGTATCCCAGAGTTGACACAGTCTACTCTACTACACTCTTCCTCGTTTTTAGTCTAATATATGTTCTATGTAGGTATTGAGGTGAAGTCAAGAAAAGCAAGTCTTTCGCTATATACGAAAAATGTTATTTGACCAGGTAATTTTTTGGTTTAACTTGATGTTATTTTTTTTATAACATCAAAAAAATGATTTTAAAGTCCATTAACTGTTGCAAATCTTTCTCTGAAGGCTATAACGACAAGATTATAAGATGTTGTTAGCCTCATTAGTAAGTTTTGTCACACAAGTTTCGACTAGAATATTTTTTAACTAAATGTGAACCTTTCACTACAAAGCAGGAGCTAAAACTGTCAAACTTGAATTTTAGCAAATTTTCATGATTTCTAGTAGACCTAAAACATAATATCAATGATGATAGATTGTCTGTCTTAAAAATAATACGGTTATATATTTTCACATTATAGATAATAATTCTTGCAATTCCATCTTCTGGTTTGTTTTAATATGAACTTATAGGTTGATCATGTTTCTTTTATTGAATAATATTAATATAATTAAACACGTTATAAAATAATTATTTTGTTACCTTGTATAAAAATAAAATTGTTAGAAGATAAATTAAGAATTATATATATAATTATATATATGTATACAACGTAGTTAGTTTTAGAATTACCAATCAAATCGAATCGAAAGATCTAAAAGAAATATTAATTGAAAATATATAAAATTTATTAAAAAGAATGTTGTATATCTAAAAGGTAACTTTTTAATCATATTTTTATTAAATACTCTACTTTAAAACAAGTTATCCCTAGAGCTTTAAGCATTCAATTTTGGTTCTTTGTACATTTTACCGAAATCAGATTAAAGTATGTTTTGTCCCGATAATGTGGGTTAAAATTATTTTTTATTGATTTATAAATTTGCAAAAGTGCAAAAACCCTATTAATTTTTTTAACCTATTAATGTTAAGTTTATTTCTCTGCATACATTGTAGTAAACCTGAGGTTTTGCAATTTGGGTTATATATACAGGGTGGCGCAAAACGACCGATATGGTTTGAATGTTTAATAACTTTTTCAATATTATGGTTAATATTATTATTATTGTTTTTTTTGTTATACAGTATATCAATGGGGAATATTTTTAGCTTAAGTAGAAAAATTATATCCCGTAAGTGGTAACTATTTTCGGCTTCGCACATTCGTGCTCTTTCCAGTACATTTTCCATAACTTTTCGTAATTTTTTATCGCTGTTCTGTTGTGTACTGTTTCATTTTCTGAAATAAAAATAAAAAATATAAATAAATTTAAAAAGTTATTAAACATTCAAACCATATCGGTCGTTTTGCGCCACCCTGTATATCTAACACAACTGTTATTTTTTTATAAATTAAATAATATTCTATAGAATTAAATTCTAGCAAACGAAAGAAGCTTATTAAGAACTTTTTCTTATTTTTTACGAAACGATAGTCTTCAAATGTTTGATACTAATGGTAATAGAGAGCTATACTGCTTTCGCTACAAATTTTCATTGAACCATAAATTATAATTATATAATTAAATATTCTGGTTTTAAATTTAGTACTAATTTATATCTTCTGAATTTAGTTATATTATAATTGCACTGAGCCAGGTGTTATTGGGCCGACGAAATCTTCTGAGACCTTGACGATTTCTTTTCAGTAGTATTCTCGCATGGTTTTTTTGGTGTTTTGATGTGAGCTCTGCCGAATATGCTTTAGGGTTCAATTCAATACACCATGGTGCTTCTGATACATGATCGAAAAATTTGTAGTTGTGTGTTTCTAAAGATTCTTTATAATTTACTAAAAGTAAAATAAATAAAACTAAATAATTAAAATTAGAAGATTGCCTGTTCCACACACACACAATCTTTAAGTAAGAATATGGTGGACATTAATTCGACATAAAAATTCTATTGAGCAATTTCAACGCAAGAATCTATTGTTTCAAATTCTTCAAAACAGTAAATAGACTCTGAAGACTCTGTGTAACAAACATTTTATTTATCAGGCAAAAACACCAACTTCTTAATTTAAAATATACACTCATAAGGACTAGATACAGTGCAATTAATAAATTCCTATAGACTCAGTGCTATAAGTCAGTCTTCAGTTGTCTTCCATATTTGACAATTTTTTTTAACAATAATAAAATTTTTTTAATAAAACCTAAATAAACTGTTCTTGAGACTTTCTAAATACTTTGAATTACTAAAAGATGAGAAATCGATACTGAAAATCTGAAATCTAGATATGTGCAACAAGAATTTGGATACAACATTTTCTAATACAGCCCTCATTTTCCTCACTGAAGTCATCCTACAAAAAACAAAATCATCCTTTAAGATCAACAACAAGCGTAATACCATATACTAAAATCAAATTACAAACAAAAAACCATCATTAATATCATTTGCTACCGGTTTTTGTGTTTTTTTTCATAATAATATTACGGCATCGTGCATACATAATAAAATTAGAAATTAACGTATATAATACATAATACTGCAGTAGTACTATGACCAAATAACATAATCATTCAAAAGTAACTTACACAAATATATATATATAACTTTGTTTTATATGTAACAGATATTTTATTAGATTCCCGCCGTTCTTGTTACATATCTCTAAATACACTCCAATCCAAAACAATCCATCCAGTCAATTTATAAACACATATACATATTATATACATACTTTTTATTGTATAAGAATCTTAATCTTAAGATACTTTTTTTTTTTTTGTTTTCATTTTCCTGTGATACAATTTATAATGGACCGGTATAACTAACTTTTTCTTATGCAATTTTATACTTTTAACTATTTTTACTTGATTTAATTCTTTTAACTTAAAAAAAAAAAAATGCATTTCATTGCACCGCTTTTCAATATGCGCTCAAAAGAATAAAGAAAGAAGGAAAGAGAAAACTTTACAGAAAGAAAGAAAGAAGAAAGAAAAAAAAAAAAAAAAAACTACCGATTCGGTTCACGTTTCATAGGTATATAAATCCGTCGTATATTCCATTCGTACATTTTCATTTTCTTTTTTTTTTTTTTCAGTGTCTTATCGGTGATAAAAATCGTTTACTTCAGGTTTGCTACCAGCTTTACTTACTGCTCTAGTATACTTCAATATTGTATACTAGATATTATTATGCATTCAGTCAACTCAAATATTATCTCATAATGCTGGTTAATATTTACTATATTCAGTTCAAAAAAAAATTAAAATTAAAATCTATATTTAAAAAAAAAAACTCTTGTGAAAAATAAAGAAAATTAGAAAGAGATAGAAATAAGTATTAAAAAATATTTTAAATAGAAACCAAAACTCAAAAACTAAAAAAACAAGTGATGAAAAAAACCAAGGGTTTTTAAAAAAGCACATTTTCAAAATAATGTAGTGTTTCATACTGAGTATTTTATCGGAATATAATGTTGAAACTTCAATGTTAACGTTTAATTTAAGAAATATATACGTTGGTGAATAAGTTACTACTTGTAGAAACAGTAAATTTTTTAATTTTTAAGTCCTAATAGCACCTCTATGGGGAGCTTGCCCAATTTATCAAGGATATAATCCTCACTACTCCCCTTCCCACAACTTTTTTAGGTTCAAGGAATTAAATTGTAAATCGTACCAAAATTTGGAATTTTACTTAAAATTTTACTATTTAAGCAAAACTGGTTAAACCTGAGAGACACTTTCTTCGATTTAAAGAACCGCTTTCAAATTTAAAAAAATCTTTTAACATATGTTAAAGTATAATATTGGACCTTCAAATTTTGTATATTAACAAAAAAAAATTTGAACAGGTATTCAAGTTACAGGTGTTTAAAAATAGCAAAATTTCAATTTTCGGGCCCTTATAGCTGCAATACAGGGGACGTGACAAAAAAAAATTGTTAAACGACTATTACTTATTTCTAAGGATTTAACTACTCCCAAAATTTAAAGACCGTAGCTTAACCCGTTTAGAAGATATGTAGGGCCAAAAATTTTGCAAAAATTGAGTTTTGCATAATGGTAAATTTTAGTACCGTATGGCAACCCTAAATATTTGTCTTTTAAAAATTTATAAAGTTTATAAAACCAGCTATCTTTTTCCGTTTTCAAATTGAAAATACAGTTAATAGAACTCTTGTTATAACAATTTAAATATAGGGCTTTTGCCAACTTTGGGGGGCTGCTGCTCCGTAACAGGTGGGGCTACAGAAAAAAATTCTTCTACGAAATTATTTTTTTTGTAATACCTACTCGCGGTTAAAATTTCTTTTCTCTATTTCAAACGATGTAAAAGTTTTTGTAAACATACGGACAGACAGACAGACGGACGGACAGAGTGAAACTATATAGGCACATTTTTACAAAATTTTTTGAAAATGTGCTAAAAAGTAGTAGTAGTACGATCAAGTTATATGTATATTATGTTATTTTTTTTTTAAGTAATACTACGTCTGGAATAATTTTAGATTAGATCACCTGTTACGTATATATTTAACTAACTGAAATATTTTACTACGAATATTAAAACTTACCTATATGCTAAAAACTATATTATAACTGTCATCTATTTTAGATTGTTACATTTCTTTAGAAAGAAAAATAAAAAAAAAAAAAAAACAAAATATGTATTTTATTACATCGGTTCCTCTTTTGTGGTTACTTAAAAAAAAATACTCGCAGTACTCAGTACACAAGTACAGTAAAGTTTTCAATTTGGTTGCACTGAATCAGTGCTTAAGGAATTGTTTTAATGCATTGCATTCATTTGCAGTTAAAATATTGTTGTTTAAATGGAATGTGAATATATAAATATTTCGCAATCAATATGAGAAAAAGATATTAGATTAAAAAGTTTTTGATCTTATGCAATTTGAAAAAAAAAAAGGTATATTAAAAAATTTGAATAGACTAGGAACAGAAGAGTAGAAAAAAACAAAATAAAAATATTGAATTGAAAGAAATTGAAACAATATTTAGAAATTGATTACATAAGAATAAAGAAAAAATGTTATTTAATATGAAATGAATTAAATAATGCGTAAATAAATGAATGTAATATATTTTTGGTAAGTAGGTAGGTATAGTGTTTAAAAATATTATGAAAATTACAGTTAAATGATGATATTGTTATAGTTACAATCGGTACATCTGTTTTAAAGATTCTCCAACCTCGTTTTTATGGTAACGAAACCTAATTTGGAAAATGAATGATGAAGAAATGTTGGTGTGTTCTTGGATATTGAAAATTGGAAAACATATAATACCTAAAATAAAATATGCGTTAGAGTGGTTTATGCTGGAGCTGTGATAAGTGATAAGAGCATCGATAAGATAAGACCAATATAAACATCTCTATTTAAATCATGTATATAGTTTTCTACGCTATGCTTTTATCGACGTTCTTATTACTCAGCGCACCTTCAACATAAATGCATCCTTAGTCATTTGTGTCAATGTTCTATTGCATTTTTTACATTACTCTAAGAATTTTTTTTAAACCGACAAAGCATTTTTTTGATAACACATGTGAGTGTATAACGGTTTTTCCTCTTAGAAGAAGCCTAATCTTTGAAGCACTATGTTTTACAAGCGTCCCTTGTTTTTTGTTTATCAGCATGAATGACTTCACATATCCACTAAGATAATAATGCAATAGCCTTATGTGGCATGATTTGGAGGCTAATTACTTTGACCATTTCTGGAAATAATGTTATCACCAAATCTTTCTTTTAATAAATCAATAATCCACCCAAAAATTAGCTTCTTCACTAAACACAATTTTTAAATGAAATAAAAAATTTAATAGAATTTAAAAAATTGGATAGAACAGATTTTGAGAATAAATGTCAACAATTTCTAAATGTTGTTGCGGTGTGTGTTTTTTCAATGGTAATTTGACAATGCTTACTGAAATCACATAAAGAGACGCTTTAATCTCAATCAATTTGGCTTAAACCTTAACTTAATTGTGTTTTATTTCAATTTGTAGTTCTATGCTATCATATTCAAAAAAAAAAAACACGCATTAGTAAAAAAATATGTTCAAACTTCAATTTGACAGGAACAAGTAAATTCAAATTCTGAATATGACAATCATTTTTTAAAAAATACAAACACAGTGTCATTAATTTTAGCGATTTATCGCGACAAATAATATATTCCCATTTGACATTTATATCATAATATCAGCTAAAAATTGTTATTGTGTTTTTATTTTTAAAAATTTTGGGGCAGTAGATTGGTAACCAATTAAAATAATTAAAAACTTATTATTGAATTATTTTGAATAGATGTTTTGTTTTAATAAAATAATAATTATGAATATATGATAAGGGTTACACAACCTCATTAATTTTAATGCTAAGGTGCTCAAGTAGTGTTAGAATATTAAATATACCTAACTGGATGTCAGTTCAAAATTG
The DNA here is from genome assembly GCA_963082915.1 of Dolichopus griseipennis. Lineage (NCBI taxonomy): Eukaryota > Metazoa > Arthropoda > Insecta > Diptera > Dolichopodidae > Dolichopus > Dolichopus griseipennis. Next base: position 104,005,858 of record OY720444.1, on the reverse strand, counting down.
TCTCTGATCACTTAATAAGTTGTAAAAGAAACTTAAAAAATCAAAATTTTTCAAAATACCAAGGCACTGCAACATTTCAAAAAGATTAATTTATTGATAACGTCATAAAACAGTTTCTGCTGCCTTTGTTTGACATTATAGAATTGAGTCTAAGTTACAAATGGCAGTATTGCTTGTTAATTGTATAAACGTACTGCAAAATGAACTTTTAAAATCTTCAGATTAACTTTAGCACACACTCTATACATAACCCTTAGATTGTTCTTTTTAAAACAATACTATATTATGTATATATGTACATTGTATAATATATGTATTTTTATGCTATTTTAAGATTTATTTCTTATTTTTGTTTTGCAAATTTTCTTTAGAAAATAAAAATAAAAAAAAAATAAGAAAAAAAAAAAACTATTCATCCGAAATGGAAATGAAAATTTTTTATTTTGTTTCAAACCAAACAATGCCGGGATGTTCTCATTTATGTTTCATTCTCATTTTTTATGTAAAGATCCTGTTGTTCATTTATTTCTGTTAAAAAAAAAATTGTTTTGTATGCAAATATCCATTTTAAAAATATTAAAAATATATATATATATTACATATATGCATTAATGTATTTGGATAATTGAGTGTAAAAACCAAAAGAAAAATGTGGAGGAAAAACCGAATTGAAAAAAAAAAAATATGTTTTTTTTTCTTAATTTTGAACAAATCAGGAAAATGGAAGCAAATTTTTTTGTGTTATAAAAGACTTTTTAATAATACAAAATAAAAAAAAAATATGTCAAATGTGACATATTATTGTGTTGAAATGTCAAAAATGATAAAAACTTTGCAAATAAATATGTAAGTGAAAAAAGAATATATGATTTTTAATTAGTGAAATTGAGTGTGATACAAAAAAAAAAAGTACAACAATTGTTTGTTATTTATTTATTATATGCACTCTAAATCTAACGGAGATTATTAATATTTTAAATATACTGTAGAATTTAATTATTTAGAAGATTTTTAATATTTTTTTTATAATAAAAATTAAAGTAGAACGAAACGGCTACATTTATGCAAGCGGTTCAATTCCAATTTATTTATTTTCTCCGTTTATTTATTAGGTAACATAGTGAAGGTAGCTGGAACCTCTGTTTCGAATTTGAAATGTTGTGATGCTATTCGTTGGAAACAGCAGACGTCCTAACCACCGGTCATAGGTCGGATTAAAATTATAAGTGTCTTTTAAATTTTAAATAAATCAGCGAATTACAATGGAAGTATCTTTTAGACTTTGAAAATAAAACCATTTGCCACTGAGTAGCAGAGAATGTATCAATAAATCTCATCCTTCCCATCACCACAAATGATTTCAATCCTTCATAAGTAAAACAATAGAATTGGGGTATAGGATATTAAATAGATGTTCTATAAATTTTCATGACCCTGTGCGTATTAAAAATTTAAGAACTAAAGTTGATTTAGAAAAATTCTTTTAAAAGTCAATGACTGATTAAATAGCTTTATATTGTGAATAGAATTTGTTTTTAATATAATTTAATTAATATATTTTCCAATATTTATTTTTAAAACATAACGTAAAGCTCTTTTCAAAATAATTTAAACAAAATTAATTATTTTATAACTTGGCTAAATGGTGTCTAAGTTATTTTTAATTATTACAAATCTATTAACTAGAAAATAAATCGTCATTGGGATTGCATTAAGAGGTTTTCCCATCCTAACTAAGGCTTACTTTTTTGTACCTAGAAATTTGTAGATTTATAATACGAAGACAGAACATTTTTTTTGTATCTATAAATTTATGGAGTAAATTTAGTTAGTAATGGTTTTTTTTTATTTTATTTCAATATGCCGATGACATAGCTCTGCTAGCTCAGTCACATAGAAATATGCAAGAAAAACTAAACTTACTAGATGAAAAATCGAAAACTGTTGGGCTAGTGATCAACATAAGAAAAACAAAATCAATTCGCATTAATACGACCAACAGCAATTACTTTGTAATAAATAATACTGCTATTGATGATGTAGATAAATTCAATTACCTAGCCAGTATAAACTCTACCAAAGGCGGCTGTGAAGAAGATATTGCAAACAGAATAAAACAAGTTAGGCGGAATTCGCAAGGTTATGGGCAACATGGAGGTCCCCTCACTTATCCAGAAACACAAAGTTAAGGAAATTCAACTCATTCATTAAATACGCGCTTCTATTTGACAGTAAAACCGGGCACACAAATCAGAAAAGTATTAATAAGATCCAGGTATTTCTGAAAAAATGTTTAAGATTTATCTGCAAAATCTTCTGGCCTAAGAATATCAGTAATGAAGAACTGTAGCAAACAACAAAAGAGCACGCTATGAAAGTGCAGATAAGAAGACGAAAATGGTAATGGATTGTTCATACCACAAGAAGATGTGCCCAAATAATTACCCGACAAGTGTAAGAATGCCCCCGAAATACTAAATAGCGGGAAAACTTGGGTGCAAAGAGGCGAGACTGTGTGAAAGCCCTATACCTTCCTCCCAAAGAGGTAAGAGACGGAAAAAAACATTTACAATTAGCTCTCTAAACAACCAACATTATAGCCTAGAACTTACTATTCCCTATATAAAACAACAACAAGAACAACATATGTTCTAATTCTCAAAACTTTTCTAACAAATGAACAGTCTGACAAATAAATAGACTAATTATATACTATTAAAATTGATATACAACCTCAAAATATATAGTACACTGTTCTGCATCATTTAACTGAATGATGTATTAAGATCTAAGATCATCACTCTTTTAATTATACAAAATTACGTATCATAAGTTCAGAAAATTTTCAAAAAAACAAAAGAAAAATAGACAGTTGCAAAACATTTAAATTTTGAATGAGTGAAAATTAAAAAAAAATTGTTTTTCACAAAAAATAAAATATTTTAAAATTCAACAAATAAAGAAATATAGAAAATTTTTATTGTATCATAAATTTGTTAAAATATAGATTAACCCTTTTTTTTTTTTAAATGCTTTGTTTTTAAATTTAAAACTATAATGGAATATTGAAACAATTTAAATGGCCAATAATGAACCAAAATATCACATTTTAAATCACTTTAATTACTTTTTTATTTCACACTTCGTTTTGTTTTCGTAATTTACTATATGAACTTTTATCACGTAACAACTGCGAGAACGTAATTTTTAAAATAGTTTAGTAAGTGATAAAAATCGTAAATTATTTTGTTAAATATTTACGGCTAAAAGGGCTAAAAGATATAAAAATCAAAATTTCGTTTAATATGCAATAAAAATATTTAAACACCTTCCTAAGATTCAAATGCTGGAATGAATTCGAGTGCATAAAATTTAAGAACATAATTTATTAAGTGCATACCTATAATATAAAAGAAATGAAAATCAGATACAAGAGTTTGTTTAAAATAAATTTAAGTTTTAAATAATTATTTTCTTTAAATTACCCTTTTCTATTTGTCAAAATTTAAAAAAATCTAAATATCAAAATTTTGTTTAACTTTTTAAGTTAAAAATTTTTCCGTTATTTTGTATATAATCACATTGTGTTTATTTGTTTATAAACATATTTCTAAAGGGGATGAAGGCGAAAATCACGAATATTTCTGAAAATGTAAATTTAAAAAATTATCCGATTATTCTAAGGTTGCAACTATCGAATTATTAATCAATTTTCTACAATTCAGTTCTAAAAATTTTGGTAGATGCCACTTCTAATTTAAAATTAAATTAAATACATACTTTTTGTAAAAGAATTAGCCAAAAATTATAGGGCTTCAAAATTATAGAAATTCATTCAATCAATAATCGATTTTCATTGACAACAAAAATTATTAACATTCAGTACCGGAAACCATTATAAATTTTATATAATAATTAACTAATTAAACTATCGATTAACAATATTGAACAACAAACCATAATTGACATAAACTTTTTGAAAATTAATATAAAAATAAATAATTTGACAGAATATGTCAAATTATTATCAAAATACAAATGCAAAGAAAACTAACATTATCAAAACAGCAAAAATAAAATCCTCAAATTTGAATTCATTTTCAATCAAAACTTATAAAACAATTTACGATTTGTAAATTTATTATCAAACATAATTTTAACATTTACTTTTTCCTATTAATTATATGCCAATTACATGTTGACAGTTCAAATCAAATAACAAGATTTAGGTGAACTGTTTTTTTTTTTATTTTGTTTTTTTTTACTTCTCCAATTTCTAAATTAATAGCAGTTAACAACGATTACGTTATCGTTTTTTTTTTTTATAGGAATCGTTTATTGTCGCACGATCGTAATCGTGTGGTTGTCGTTTATCAGCTATCAAATGTTACAATTTACAGCGGAAAGTTATTTGTTTTTATTTTGACGTAACTCTAAATACTATTACATATTATTATTAAAATATATACGTATAAAGTCTTTTGCACTGATTTTATTTAATTGAATTAAAGCGCAAAAAAATTACCGCCAAAAATTAAAAAAAAAAAACAAAAACAAAAATGGAAAGAAAAAGGAAAAAGAAATGACGAAATTTCTATGTAACAGAATTTTTATTTTCATTATAGGTATTTTCTTTCTTTTTCTTTCATAAAGTGCATATCAATATTGTTGCACTTTATGCGATTTTTGTTGTTGTAACTGTTGCAACAAATGTTTTTTTTTTTTTTTAAGTTATTATTTAAAATGTTGGTAGTATCATTTCGTCATCATTATGGTTGTTACTGCAATATACGGAAAGATTACGTGAAAGGTGAAAGTACTGTTACCAATATATTCAATATTATGTTGTGTTGTGCTGAAGCGGTTGATGGTGTAATATGATTTTTGATTTTTATTTTGTAATTATTTTTAGTACTTTATTACTTTTCAAGAAAATAATTCAGATTATGAATGGGTTATCGATAGAAAAACAACAAAAAAAAATGAAATGGGAAGAAAACAAAAAAAAAAAACGTATATAGTTCTGCTTCAGTAAATTATGCACGCAATATAATAGCAGAAATAATTGAAATAAATGCAATCGAAATGATACAGATTTTAATTTAATATACTTTACGTTGAATATAATATGGTATTAATGTAATTGTAATTGAAATTTGTAAATAGAATAGATAAAAAATATGCTGGAGTTTGTTTCGAGGGTAGTGGATTGGTTTTTTAAATAGATCCAAATAACACATCCTATTTCTGGAAAAGATTTTAATACAAGTGTTGCTTTTGGTTTTTAGGATCTAGGATTTTGGAATGGAAAATAGTGTCAGACTACAAATGTGAAATTATGATTATGTAATTATAATAAAGTAATTATGTAATGATAATGAAGGGAAAACTGAGGTATATGTTTTGAAAGAGATGTCAATGTCATTTTTAAATTTAATTATGGCGGAAACACATGAAAAAACCAACTGTCGCGAATGTATGAGATGTTTAAACTTAATGTAAAGGAATTACACAACTAAAAAAGCGAAAATAGTAAAAAATATTAAAAATTTAGAAACGCATGATTTTTTGTATTATAAACTATCAGAGTAGTTTTATTTTGGAATCTGGATTAATATTTACTTTCGTTGAAATTTTCTTTCTGGTTCTTGAAATTTATTTCACTAATTGATTTTTGATTTAAGAAGAATTTGAGTAATTGGGGATAAATGGGATAGTTCATATTTTAAACATATTTCCATCGAACTAATTATAATTTTAGTTCTATACCATGTGTTAAAGCACAATCTTCAATAATTTTTAAAACCACATTTCCTTTAAATATTTTTAAACTTGCGCAATAAACTAAAGAAATAACGGTTTTTATTTTAAAAATTTAAATTAAAAAAAAAATTACATATTTTTGTAGTTCTTCTTCTCTGTCGTTAACAATGAACTGATTTTTGAAATTTTTTTTAAAAAAAATTTGTATGATTATGGAACACATTTTTAGTTTTCTAGTTATGTAGTTTTAAAGGAACTTTTCAATTTAAAGTTTTTTTTACTTCAAAAGTGTCAGCCCGAAATAATTAAATTTTTAATCAAAGCACACATCTCTCCAAATAAAACTTAAGTCAAGCCTATAACTTAAAAATTTCCCACTAAAGATATTTACATTTGAATAAAATGTAATGAAATTTTCAATTGATATAACGGAAACCATTCCAGGGACTTAAATTTCAAAATGTACAAGAATCCTAAGCTATAGAATATAAACTGCAGATATCTATTGAAAAAATTTCATTCCCACGGTCTTTACAACCAACAAGTACAACAAAATAAAAAACGATTACAATACATTCTGGTATAACAAGGATCAAGGATCATCAAACAAAAAATGCAACAACAAATTACATAAAAAAAAAATATACATACAATTTGGTAGTTTGTAAAACAAATTTGATAATATCCATGTAAAATGTGCACAAACACACGCATTCAAAAATTTAGAACAAAAAAAAATTTTGAAAAAAAAAACAATGAAAAACATTTTTTGTATTTTGTAGGAATTCTTTAACTGAATATTTATCTAGGACTCTTGTTTCATTAAAATAAATTGTACATATGTATGTTAAAAGGACCCACTTGATCCTTTCAAGATTGTAGTTTTTATAAGTGCTATAAGTTTCATAATACTGAAGAATGATGTATTTCCTAGGGTTTGGAAATATGCAATGTAATAGAAAAATTCTATGTTAAAGGATATTAAGGAAGATATGAATGTGAGGGAGGTATCAAAGAAAGGAAGGTAAATAGAGAAGAATGAATTTGATATTGTTATAAGTTGGTAGAATTAATAGGTATATATTGAAAACATTTTGTTTGTTTTGTATTTTGGTTTTAAAGCGAGTCTTTTAGGGTAAAATATTTTCGAAGAATGGGAGAAATACTTAACCATTTTATGTTAATAGTTAAAATATATTTAAGATATAAGATTTATAAAAAAATCTTTCAACCTCAGATCTTAAGAATATCGTGATCTTAAAAATATTATAACGGTGTTATAGTTTACAAAAATTTTGCAAGGTAATCAATTGGTTTTTATTAAAATATCTTTTTAAAAAATATTTTTCACAGAGCCATACATCGAAGATAGTTAAAAAAAATCATAATTTGAGGAAAAGCATGTATTAAACATATTCAATAAATCAAAAATCATTACAAAATCAACTAATAAGTTCCAGATAACAGACGGATACTTTCTAGACAATCGCTACGATATTTTTGAGTTTTAAATCTCACTAAAACGGAGGTTCACCGATATGCAGACCAATTAGTAGAACTGGAAAAATTGGCGCTTGACGCAGGACTTGAAATTAAGATTGATAAAACCATGGCGATGAAAATCAAGAGCACCAGCAATCATGCTGAAAACTAATGAAGTTGTACCATATTGTACCAAATATGAAGAAACCCCCAGATCTCCAGGAAAAGAAACCTTAGGATCTTCAATGCTTGTGTTAAAACCGTGCTAATGTGTGGCAATGAAACTTGGCTGAGGAAGCAAAGAAAAACAAAATGGAGATGGATAGCCAAAACGCTAAGAAAAGATCGGATAAGCCGCCTGGCATTTGAATGGAACCTAGAGGGAATAGTAGACATTGAGATCCAAATACTACATGCAATAGCACAGTACTAAGTAAACTGAATCAATAGAACCTCACATGGGAGAATATAAAAACAGCAGCGGGAAAACGTGTGAGATGGGGATGTCAAATCGAAGCACTAAGCTCCTCGAAAAAAAAATTATTGTGTATTCTAAGACACTATTGGTATTATAAATTAACTTTTATCAAAGAATACCACTACTAAGTAACTGAGGAAGTAAAAATTAGTTGAATATTATTAAAAGATATTCTACTGTTCCATTTCTTAGTAAATAAGAGTAATTTTAAACAAATTTCAATTTTGGATAAAGCAATTGTCTAGGAAAGATTTACCTTCTTTTAAACGAATGTTTCTTTTCTTTTAAAATGTTTTTTAGACAATTCAATTCATTAAAAATAAATGCTTTTATTGGTAGCATTGTATTCGATGATTATTGTGCAATAGTTTATTTTGTACCAATGTTTCAATTGCACAAAGGCGAATTTTTATGTGGAAAAAAAGGATATGAAATTAAGGATTTTTTATTAAGAATTAATTTCAGCTTGGATTTCTTTTTCCAAATTTTACTATTTGTAACCTTTTCTTTAAAAAATTCAATGAATGGTGCTAATAAACTCTACAAATTTTAAATTTGGATGGAATTTAAATGGTTTCCTTTTTTGGAGAATGATTTGCTACCCGTGTTGGTTTTTTATATACAGACCTATAATAAATTCATAATGTTCAATGAGCTGCTACCATATAAGCTTTGTTGGATAATAAGCATATAAATAACAAAGAAAACAAAAAAGTTTAAAAATATTAATTAACATAAAGGAAAGAAAAGAATTGAAAGTTATTAAAAAAGTTCCCCATCGTGGGAAATTTCTAAAAACTATTTACCATAAGATATTTGTATACAAATTACTATACCAGAGTTTTACAAATTATTTTATTTTACTGGGCAATTATCAGGAGTTAAAAGACTTTTGTTTTTTCATAATTATTTATTTTAAAAAAAACGAACTCACATTTTCTTGCTGAACTCTTGAACTTTTGATTTATTGACAGGGGTCCGGAATAAAACAATATTGACACAACCACAATACTTGTATTCAACTTTTTAACTCTCATTACTTCGTTTTTGATACATTAATTGTTAGAAACAATTGATTTAGTATAATAAGATCTGTCGTCTCCAAAACCTTGTAAACAAATTACAGGAACACTTATTTTGTATTTAACATCAAAATATATGAACAACAAAGCATTTAAGAAATTTTTATTTCTTTCGTACGATTTATTGAAAATATTGGAGAAGAGGAGAGGAGAGTTTTCGATACGCTCGCTTAACAAAGAGTTTGTGTTAACCATCTTTATTTCGAGTTTGCGTGTAATTATTAGCTGAAAATTAAACTTGTTACTATAGTTACCACATAGTTCTCATTTGGTGTATCAACTCCTTCTTTACCTACAACCTACCGGTTGAAATGTGCTATATATATATATGAGATCAGATCTTTAAGATAAATGTGTTTTAGATCAATAACAGAGTGGTTATTCATATGATTTAGAAATCAAAGGCTCAGTTCCTGCATTGACACCTAAGTTTAAAATTGCACTGCGAATCTAGAGTGTGGTATTGACTTCAAGGTTCAACATTCATAATATAATCTGATTAGATTTTCATACTATTTTAAAATATTTTCATTTTATGTTTGTAACTAAATCAAATTCATCATCAAGTGTTCATTTCCTCTCCGGTTTATACCATTAGCACCAAATAGCCATCGCTCTTAAATACATTTACATGTTGGACCAGAGAGAACGTATTATATTCTTATTATTAGAATTATTATTTATATATTTGTCCAGGAAATGATGTGCAACAAACGCATTCAATTAAATGTGTTTTGTTAGATGTGTTTAATTATCAAAAAATAAAATATTAATATTTTGTTGGATGTGTTTTATTTTAGAAAATAAAATATCATAAATTATCATAAACAGGCCAAAGCTATTTGATCATAAGAAATTCCACATACAATTTAAACAAGAAATAGTACTATCTCTTATTGTAGAAATATTTAACTAAACTTTATATTGTTAGTTTTAATTTATGGAACGATTTAATAGTCTCTTCAACAGGCAATAAAATCAATATTTTGAAAACCTCTGATTTATAACAAAAGCCTTTCATAAAATACAGATAATATTTGGAGTGTTGTAACATTAAGCCTGAACAACATTTATTATGACGACGTGCTTAAACTTAAATACGAAATTTAAAAAAAAATTAAAATTAAAAAAAACAAAACAACTAAAAACAAAAAAATATTTAAATATATTTCCAAAATTGGTAATCAATATGGTCTCGATTTATTACCATAACGTATCATTGACATGTCATTTATGAATTTTTGAATATCTTTTATAATAGTTTGTTTTGATATCTAAATACACAACTACATACACATATAAATTTTGAGGGAATTTAATATGACGAGATCAGAACAACTCAACTTGAATTATAATTTAACATTTTTTTTTCTGTTATCGGTTCCAAAACAATGTGTCTTTTTTTTGTATTCAGACAATGGTATAAATCCCACCTCTGCACCAATGACCAAAGTGAAGTGACCAAAGAGGCTTCTTCACGTCATAAAAAAATATAAATTTAATTTTTATGTATAATTCGAAATGTATTACCAGAAGAGCAGTTACTTAATCCGAAATATAAAAACAAAATAAAAAAATAAAAAAAAAGAGATTTAGTATTCATTGAGGGCGCCTCTTAAAAGGTGTAAAATTTGGTTATGTTTTTATTATAGTGTTCTGCACTTCACCGATAGGGTTTTTTTTTTTTAATTTTTAATTTGGGATTTATGGAAATTGGTTATAGGTTTAAAAAATAAAGGAATAATTTTGATTGAATTTTTTTTTTGAAAGTTTTTAATATTTTAATCAATAATTAATTTCTTACCTGGAATTAATTATTATGTGAAATATTTTGTAAGATGACGGAATTATAATGTACATATTATGTGTCTGATTCTGATATTATGATGAAGGTTGAATATTTATGTTATTTTGTTGTTTTTCCATTGGTTTGAATACATTTAAAAGTATGAGTGAGATAGAAAATAATATTTTGAGGAATTAAAATTATTTTGAAATTAATTTTTGAAATGTTGTTAGGATTACTTTATGGCATTTATATTGTGTTCACAGTTCACAGGTGTGATTAAAATAACAATTATTTATTAGTAATTTATAGGAAAGATAAAATCAATGCCTTGTAATTCATGGTGTGAATCAGGTTCTCATTTGTTCAATTACGTGTTTTTGCAGTTTATTAACATTGAATTAACTAAACAGTTCTTTTTTTTTATAGGAGAGATGAAAAGCTTCGAAAACCATCTATGATAGCCTGTAAAGAGAGATATAAGAGACTTTTAAACACTAAGTCCACAGTTTTTTTTTTTACACGCTAGTCAAACTGTAGGAACGAATTCCTTTATACATAGCTAAACAACAGATATGTAGGCTTGGCTATGAGTTCTCACAATAAATTAGTTTCCATAACCAGTTTTGAGCCACCTAGGGATTTCCACTGTGTAGAAATGAGCACTTTATGACCTGTGATACAAATGTATACCTTAGTTCCGAAGATAAGGACGTTAAAGGATTATTGTGAGTTTGTTTTGGGAAATATAGATTGGGATTAATGGGGGATGACTGAAATTAGATGAGAGTTCATATACAGATGTCAAAAATTAAATATTTAAAAACCTTAATTTGTGTTTTTTTTCTCCTCAGGAAGGTGGAAAACTGCACTTTTTGAGGAACAAGAGAGTCTGAAGCCCTTGATGGTGAGAGGCGTTTATTAACTAATACCCTCTTTCCAGTGTAGTCAAAAAAGTGGTTTAAGGAATAAAATTGATTGGCAGTGCAATTTTTGAGTATTAATAGTAGTAATTGTATGGTAATTCAAATTTTATTTTATTTAAGGATTAAATGAAAAGTTTAGAAACTATATGCGCACTGAGCTCTTGTATTTTCGTAAAATGGACGGAACTCAAAAAATGGTTCAAAATTTATTTATGTACATTTGAAATCTTTTCGAACTTTCAATGTTTATGAAAAAGGTATACGAATGCTTGAACAAACCGGACATCTACCCAAATTTCCCCAAAATATCTTAAAGCTCTTAAACCAAATTATTATGTAAAATTGTAATTCACTAAAATTTATTTTCAAAACTCATGTTAAAGTAAAATTTTCCAAGAGAAACAATAAATCAAATAAATATAACTAGTTTAATAATTTAATTCTGTTGAATTAGCCTACATAGCTTATAATAATCGATTTGAACTTAAAACCTTGACTCTTAAAATATTTCACAAAATAATTATGTTAATCAAAATATACAACAAAAAAATAAAAATTATTCAATAGCAATTAATTAATTTCCACGCATGCATCAATTTTATTCAACAAAACTAGTTCAATTTTGATGACGTTAAAATAACTATATATAGGAAGTAAAATGTTACAACTAGCTTCTGTTCTGTTTTATGAAATAAACTATTTATTATAGCAAATAATTTCACACGTGCTTAAAAATAAAAAACAAAACTTATTTCATTTTAAACCACAGACTTGTTATACCCGTATGACTATATAGTCCAAGGGTATAATAAATTTGCCATTACGTTTGTGACGCAGAGAAGGAGGGGGGGTAGATATAGACTCAAGTGTATGGATCGGATCAGAATCGAAAAATAAATCGATTTAGCTATGTATGTCCGTCCGTCTGTCCGTCCGTCTGTCCGTCCGTCTGTCCGTCTGTCCGTCCGCACGATAGCTCAAAAACTAAAGGAGCTAGGATCTTGAAATTTTCGCAAATTCGTTTTTTTGCAATAGCCGTCATCGCTATTTAAATCCAGACATTTTGGTCCATGGGTTCGGGTAGCTGCCATACAACTTCTTTTTTTATATGAGCATTACTCTGTACCTATTACAGCTGCGTGTCTGAAATTTTGCCAAAAGTAGTTTAGTTTTATGGCCAAAGTTTCTGCAAAATTTGGTTGGTCTAGTGGAGTGAGTTCGAGTAGCTGCCATACAACTTCTTATTTTATATGAGCATTACTCTCCACCTGATGAAGCTGGGTGTCTGAAATTTTGCAAAAAATAGTTTAGTGTAATGGCCAAAGTTACTGCAAAATTTAGTTGGTCTACTGCTGAGGGTTTGAGTAGCTGCCATACAACTCCTTCTTTTATATGAGGATTACACTACACCAAATGAAGTTGGGTGTCTGAAATTTTGCCAAAAATAGTTTAGTGTAATGGGCAAAGTTACTGCAAAATTTGGTTGGTTTACTGCAAAGGGTTCGAGTAGCTGCCATACAACTCCTTCTTTTATATGAGCATTACTCTACACCTAATAAAGCTGAATGTTTGAAATTTTGCCAAAAGTAATTAACCGGATGATATAATGTATATGTTACGGTCATACGGGTATCCCAGAGTTGACACAGTCTACTCTACTACACTCTTCCTCGTTTTTTTTTTAAATTAATTAATTAATAATTTTTTATTTTGATTTGTTTTTGCAAAATAATCACCATCAGATAACTTTACAATAATTAATATTGAACATTAATTTATGTTGAAAAGCGGTTTTATATTTCAACGAAATGAAAAAAAAAAACAAACGATTATAACAATTAATGAGGTAATTTATTATATTAATTCTTATTAAAATGTTTTATAGGCAAATAATATACGAACACGGGATATATAGTTGTACTTGTAATTCTACGCAATTTAAAGTATTAAGGCGCATACAAAGTAAGATTAGCGCAGGGAAACAATTTCACTATTAAATAACTCTACATAAGATTTTTGAATCATCCAAGAATATAATCCACAAAATAAGGTTTGCGGTTTATTTCTTGTTAATTGTGGAATCGGACTTGTACGCGTTTTCTGGATTATCAATATAGTCACGTCTATTCCACTAAACGTTACGCATGAAATTATCTGTAGTGTGTACAAACTTGCATCCTATTAAATGCCACGCGATGTTAGTTTTACTGTGTTACGTTTTTTTTGGTATTCTGGTAGACGCGAACGCGATGTCAAGTTGAACGGAATTTAATTGGTTTTCTGGTAGACGCGACACCAAATTTTTCCCACGTTATATTAAAATATTTCTTTACGTGATAGTTGATTTACGTGAAAATAGTGAAATGTTATTTAGAAACAAAAATAATGAAAACTTAGATTATAATAATATAATTTACGATCTGTCAAATCTGTTGATTTTTTGAAACAAGTGATCGTGGAATAAATATAAACTTAAAACTTATTGTTCGTTTGGAGTTATTTCCTTTAATTAAGAAAAAAAAGTATAAGTATATATATATAAATATATATAAAAGTATATATAAAGTAAGTAAGAAAAAAAATGTCTCATATAACTGTAAAATTTACCTATAAAATTACCTAGGAAAGATAAGAAAATCTTACCTATTTAGTATGTATAAGCTATTTTAAAATACATACATATTTGCTTACTAAGCAACAAATAAAAAATTCTCAATAATTAGCACTAATATATTTTTTTTTTTTTTCTTTTAGCTTATGTTTTAACTTCCTGATAAACTGGAACTAACGTTTTGTATTATTTCAAATTGTGTTCTGGTTTAATATTTCAAAATATTGAACGCGTTTGTTTTTATTTTTTTTTTTCTTATTATTATTCTATGCTTTAAAGTTTTGGTTGTTGTTGTGATTGTTCTGATTGTTGTTATTATTATAAGTTTTATTAATATTGACGGTGCGATTATAATGATTACAATGATTATTTAATAAAACAGTTTGAATGCATCAGTAACAGTAGCATCATATTATAATTATGCAACTGGTTAAGTAACTATTTTTTCTCATAACTTTTATAATCTAAAATAAAAAAAAAAAAAAAAAATTAAATTATTCCTGTAAGATCATGAGAACAAGAAATCATCATCTAATTATCTTAAGATAAAGAAAAAAAAAAAAAAATTGAAAAAATTATAATGTATTATAACAGTATGATATCACTGTTAATATATTTATTATGTATTTTAAATATTGATGAGTCTTATACAGTTTAATATATTCGTATTAACTTCAATATCTAATCATTATTGTCTTAATTGTATAAAATGTCTGTACACTTTTAATAAAACTTTTTAAATTGAAAAGAAGTGTAATTGTTGGTGAATACTTGGGTAGGGTAATTGTAAATTGCCCAAAATAATTATTAATAATTATTTATATACTGTAGAATTATTTGGAACTAGAACTCTGAAATATAGGAGCTCTTTTACAACTCGCACCTCAAAATTGTGGAACTAATTTCCTCCATTTATGCTTTCTAATACTTATAATTTAGAATAACTAAAATAGTAGTTAACTTGGTCTTTCTGGGTTTCCTATTCCTTGCATAACGGTAAATTTACTAGATGAACGTCTGATGATTATTAAGGCTACAGGGGAAATGTTGTTTTATTGAGTAAGGAACTAAAACTAACGGGGTATTATACACACTAACCTGGTTTCTTTTGAAAAAAATTGCAGCTCTACATTTAGGTTTAGGAAGGGTTATTCTTGTAAAACCAACGCAGAGTAACTGTATTTTCTGGAAATTAATTGCTCTGATTTGGGTTCGGAGATTTTAACAGATTGTGATGAAGACTATATTTGTTAAAGCAAGGACAGACGGCTAAATAGATGTTTTAAGATGTCTAATATGCCTAAATTGTAATGCATTTTAAAATATTCACATACGTATAAGAAAAATAAAACAAAACACTGCACTGCAAAATTCAATAATAATAGAAAGAGAAAAAAAATTTTTTTCATATAAAACTGGAATGCAAATTCAACTGTAAAATTTCTTATTTTTTGCTTTTATTTTTTAAAATAAATTAGAAGCTAAAAAAAATTGTTTTCTTAACTTAGAAATGAATATTAAAATAATAAAACATAGAAGTGATTATAAATGGTTGTTATTTAATTGTTATAGACCAGTTGTTAATTATGCAATATAATAAATTTATACATATATAACCGGAGATTAAACATTGTTAACTGCATCAGAAAAATTATTTAACATAATTGTGTGAAAAATTTGTAAAAATTAAATTAGTTTTAGTATATATAATATTATATTAACATTCCTTTAATTATAATTTTATGCAATGTATGATTACAAGTATAATAGGATCTAACATTAAAAAATTTAATTTAAAAGAACATTCAGTTCCTCATTCCGTATATATTTTATAAATATTAATTGATTAAATTTAAACATATTATTTTGATGGTCTGCTTAAATTAAATGTAATTATTTAACAATAGCTAACATTTATGAATTGTGGCAACACTTAACCTGTCAAAAAATTATTTTTTATTTTCTTTTTATAAAAGTAGCTATGAATGTAGTTCTACGGGTAAAGTAAATTCGCTATTACGTTTGTGATGCTTGTGTGAAATAGAGAAACGAAATTTTAACCACAATATTTTTAATATATTAATTATATGCAATTTCGAAGAATTTTGTTTTGAAGGATCACCTATTGCGGAGGTGCAACCTCAAAAATTTCAGAAAAGTTTTATAATTAAATTGTTATAAAAAAGTTTGACACTTTAATTTACCGCTATACAAAACTCGTTTTTTGCTAAATTATTGACATATCCTCCGAAAAGTTTGAGTTAGGAATTTAAATTTTTGGAATTATTGTTAATGTCACATTTTTTTTGGAAACGAACCACATGGTTTGAGAAGTTGCTATACAAATGTCAAATATTTAAGAATTATTGTGAACCATGTGGTTTAAGCAGTTGCTACACAAATGTCAAATATTTAAGAATTATTGTGAACCACATGGTTTGAGAAGTTGCTATACAAATGTCAAGTATTTTAGAATTATTGTGAACCACATGGTTTGAGAAGTTGCTATACAAATGTAAAATATTTAAGAATTATTGTGAACCATGTGGTTTAAGTAGTTGCTATACAAATGTCAAATATTTTAGAATTATTGTGAACCACATTGTTTGAGAAGTTGGTATACAAATGTCAAATATTTTAGAACTATTGTTAATCATATCATTTAAGGAGTTGATATACAAATGCACGATCTTAACAATTATTGTGAACTCTAAAATTTTAAAAAATTTCGGTGGTTTAGTGGGTAAGCATTACTAATAGAGGGGGTGCGGGTTCCCGTACAGGCCAGGAAATTTTTAAATTTTATAAAACATTATTGAAAAAAAAATTTTCTTTTCAAATCCCCTTGGTGACCAAATATAATTTAAAAGATACAGGATGGTACATGCTATCCCCCACATCAAAACAACAACAACAATCCCAATTTGCACATTTGTGTTCGTATCCCAAAGTTGACACAGCCTAAACTACGTTTGCTGTCAGTCTCTTCTTCTTCGTTTTTTTAAGACTAGATATGGCTTCAATATGATATATCGGCCAAAAATTCTTGAAATTTATCTTCATATAGAAAAAATTTATACATTATAAATATTTTTATTTCTTAGTCTATAGACCCTTCAATTTTAATTCCTGAAAAAGCCACAAACATTCAATAAAAATGGAAACAAAAACAAAGAAAGAAAAATTTTTTGAAAAAAAGGTGTTGAAATCGAGACGATATTGAAAAATGAATAAAACAAAAACAATTTGACATTTACTTATTCTGTAAAACCAAAGGATCAATTACTTTAAGAATCGATTACTTGAAGAAACGATTAAATTGAATAGTTAGTGATAGGTAATTTTATTTTTTGTATTCGTGAATAATTCAGGTGGGATTTTGAGGTATGCACAAAACATTCATTATGTTTTTTTTTGAACATATATGATGATAAGTGAAATTCGAGGAAGGGTCAAAGTTTGAGGAATTTTCCTTAAGAGAAAGAAATTAGTTTGTTTTTTTTTTTGTTTCTGTTGTCAAATTTCTTTTTTAGTTCAGTCAGTCAGTCAGTTTTTGTTTTGTTTTTTTTTTAATGTGGTTTCAAATCGATTTCATAAATTTTTTTTTGTCTCCACTCTTTATACCCGTATGACTATATAGTCAAAGGGTATAATAAATTTGCCATTACGTTTGTGACGCAGAGAAGGAAGGGGGCTAGATATAGACTCAAGTGTATGGATCGGATCAGAATCGAAAAATAAATCGATTTAGCTATGTATGTCCGTCCGTCCGTCCGTCCGTCCGTCTGTCCGTCCGCACGATAACTCAAAAACTAAACGAGCTAGGATCTTGAAATTTTCGCAAATTCGTTTTTTTGCAATAGCCGTCATCGCTATTTAAATCCAGCTTTTTTGGTTCATGGATTCGGGTAGCTGCCATACAACTCTTTTTTTCATATGAGTATTACTCTGTACCTATTACAGCTACATGTCTGAAATTTTGCCAAAAGTAGTTTAATTTTATGGCCAAAGTTTCTGCAAAATTTGGTTGGCCTACTGCCGTGGGTTCGAGTAGCTGCCATACAACTTCTTCTTTTATATGAGTATTACTCTATACCTATTGAAGCTGGGTGTCTGAAATTTTGCTAAATATAGTTTAGTGTAATGACCAAAGGTTCTGCAAAATTTGGTTGGTCTACTGCTAAGGGTTCGAGTAGCTGCCTTATAACTCCTTCTTTTATATGAGCATTACTCTACACCTAATAAAGTAAAATGTTTGAAATTTTGCCAAAAGCAATTAACCGGATGATATAATGTTTATGTTACGGTCATACGGGTATCCCAGAGTTGACACAGTCTACTCTACCACACTCTTCCTCGTTTTATTATTAATTTTATGTTTTTATATTGTTTATAATAATGGTGACTACAAAAATCCAAAATATTAATGTATCGATTTCCTTACAACAAAAACACACTTTTAATTATTCTTTAAGAAAATGATATCAGTGGTGTTTTTTTTAAAAGATATATTACACTACTATACATAGTTTGTTGATCCTGAAAATTATATTGAGGTTAGATTTACAAAATATATTTTTTTGATGTGACAGGACGACTTTTTGAAAAATGAATTAATTTGAAAACGATTAAAGGAAAAGAATGGAAAGGTTCGGGTTGATTGTTTGTGAGAAATGAAAAGAATTTCACACAAAAAAAAAATCATAAAAAATAGAGAGAAATTTTAGCAGAAGATTTATTTTTTCTAAATTTTTTAAGTATAAGGTGTTGGATGATTAATGATTCAAGAATGGTTTGGTTTTTTACTGTTTTGAGAAAAATGATCAGTTCTTTGAGCAGAGTTTAAATGTTAGAATTCATAAAACTGAATGATTGAAGTATCGTTTGTAGTTTGAATAGGAAGGGATTTTAAATAACAAAAAAATCTATAAGATAGTTTAAAAAAAATTAATGTTTTTGATAATGTTTGTCTTTGTTAGAATTTTCTAGATCCTTTAAATAAGTGCTTGGCAACCTTTTTAAATATGCAGTACATTAATTGCTTTCGGGAAGTCCGTGGCACATTACTACAAAAAATATAAATTAAAAAAAAAAATTATACTGTGCATATATTTTCTTACATAACTGTAAAAAAACGGTAAAAAATAATTGCGTATAACTAATGTGATATCGGAGCTGGTTTCGGTTAACACAAATGCTTTATATTCGGCTCCATAAAATGTAACTCGAAAGTTTTCGTCAAGGCGTTTTAAATACGCTTATCCTTTCTTAATAAAACTAGATATGTAAAAATTTAAAAACTATAGATATGTTGTTGAAAGTGGAAGCAGAACAGCTATAGTCTATTCAGAAATTTTAGGAAATTCCTTTTACTGCAGTTCAGAAACCATTCAATGGTGCTTTGTTGAATTTTAGTTTTACAAACTTTGCAATTCTCAATTTCATAGATACCTCTTCAATTTGAAAAGAAAAGGGCTTCAACATAATTTTCAGCATTACTTGCAAAAGTTTTTCCGAACCAATTATTTTGCGTATAATTATTGAATGAGTTTATTGCATTTATAGTTTGAAAATAGTTTTTAAGTACTTGAACCTCACTCAAAATTATTTGTTTATTCTCAATGTTGATCACGTTAGTTTTTAGTTGTCATTTGAATCACGGCACACTTATCATCTCCCGACACACTAGTTGCAGGACTCTGCTTAAAATGATTTACTGGTTCGATTTGAAGATCAATGAACATAAGATTGAATTGAGAGAATCAAAATTTAATTTTTTAAAACTAAAATTATACATTTCCGTATTAAATAATTTATAAATGTCATTTTAATTTTTTTGTTAAAAACAGTTCTTGGAATTGAACATTAGATAAAAAAAAAAGAATTTAAAAAGTCTGATTGAAAAATGAATAAATAATTAATTGGTGGCATTCAGTTAAAACTCTTAAGATTCCTTTTCTATTTCTGCGTTGTTTTCTAATACGAAATCACTTGGCACCCTTGTAATAAAACCAAGCCAGATTGTCAATGGGCACTACTACCAGAGGATTACTTTATGAAATAATAGAAAATTAATTATTGTCATCAGTAATGCTTGTATGTATATTATATATATATATACAAAAATGTATACAATCTTTATTGCTGATATAAATCCTGAAAGAAATTACACTTGAAATTGATTCTAATCGGTTTAAATGCATCCAAACGTTTAATAGGCAATTGTAAGTAAACATTCAGGCAGGCAGGCAAAAGACTATGAATGGCGTCAATACTTTAAAACACTTGTAAATTTTTTTCTATATATGTTTATTATTCATTGAGAACAACAACAACAACAATAACCTACTTGTAAGTGATATTTGGTGGTTTTTTATTTTCAGATTTATTTTTTGGGTAAAGGAATCAAATACAAAATTGTTATAATTATCAATTATTCTTTACTAGAATTTGAATTATTCTATAATCAGTGTAGTACTATAGATTTTGGTATATCATAAAATTTTTTGAGTTCTCAATTTATGGTAATGGTAATTTTTATGAATGCCACATTCAAACATCTGTCTGCTGTTATGAAGTAATGAAATATTATAGTTTTTCGAATAATTTTAATAAATTTTTAAATGGTGAGAGATCTAATATTTAACCCAGAGCTGCTCAGAGTTGTGCTTCTTAGGAATATTAAAGTACTGGGAGTAGAATGTTTAATTGTAGTCAGTATTTTTTTTCCGTCTGATTAAATCTTAAAAATGTCTATGACCACTTGAAAATAACAATTTTATAATAGTTTATGAATGTAAAATTGTAATTCTATGGTATCGTAAAATTAAACATAAAAATGTTTCTATACATTGTATACAAAATTTTTTTTTAAATTTTATTACTTGGTTTTATAATTGAATTGTTTTAGGTTTAATTATTTGTTTAGTTTTATTTAATAGTTGTTTGTAATTGATTGCCTGTTATTGAGAAATTAAATTTTAAATTAATCAAATGTTTATTAGAAATAAAAATCATAGATTATAAATTTTTTAATAAGCACATTAATTGAATATTAGTTATGTAGTTTGCCTTAAATTTACAATTTATTTCCTTAAATTTAGAAAATTTAAATTATAATTTAGAATTGTTTGGAAGATAACATCTTTCAAATGGTGCCTATTGTTTGCTTCGACCTGATGTGCTCCTACCAGAGTATTTTCTACAATATTTCTTAGAGTTAAAGGTCCCAGCGCCGTCACTTCTTCCCGGATATTGGCTTTACACGTTTGGATGGTGGTTGGCTTATTAATATACATCTTACCCTTAAGCTAGGTCTAAAGAAAATAATCGGCAGGTGCCAAATTGTTTGAATACGGCGGTCAGTTAATATCAGAGAAACGCGATATTACTCGATCGCTAAAAATGTCGCGCAGGACATCCATAGTTAGGCAAACTAGGTGAGTCGTGGCTCTTTCTGGTTGGAACAACAATTCGGGATTGTTCTCAAAATCTCATCTTAAAATATTTTTAACAATTGCCCGGAATTGGGTGTATTTTTGGGTGTATAAAATAATGGCCCAATGATACTTTCTAAAAATATTCTACATCATCCTGTCACTGGATCTAAGTGGGTTTACACAATTTCGGATCGGGAAGTCTTTTCTATCCACAAAAAATTTTTTAAACAATCGCCAAATCTAGGAGCGGATATCTTTGTATGTTGATATATATAGATTTGGTTACGAGGGGAGGAATTTGGAAAAGGTAGAATTGTTGTAAGTAGATGTTGAAGAGTAGAATGGAAACGAATTTATAAAAGTTTGTATCAAAAGATTGCACAATGGATGGAGGAATATTTCACCTTTTATAAGGGTACTTGAAGCCTAGTCCGTTGAAATAGTTTTAAAAGTGGCATTATTAGTTCTAGTTCAATAGATCTAGTTCAATGTTATTTACAATTAAATTTTAAACTGAAACTATCTAATATTTAGCAATAATCTCAATGAAATAATGCTTATTACCTTTTCGATATTAATTAACTAAAGTATTTTGTTTTTGTTTTAGTTTTTCCATTGTTTTAATTTCTAGGAAGTTCTCTGAGATCTGTTCTTCGCATCCGTTAATATATTATTTCATTTTTCTCTATATATAAATACATATATGTATATGGACATTATTCTAATACCTTTGCAATCTCTTCGATAAAAGCAAATCCAAAGTAGTGTGTACCATTTTTGGATTTTTTATTGTATATTTTTGGAAATTTCTGCACATCCATCTGTAAAAATTCTGTCAATTTCAAAACAATTATTACTCTGATTCATAAAATGCAATAAAATGCAAAGAAATCATTAAAAGAGGGAAAAAGATAGAAAGAAAGAAAGAAATGGAAAAAAATACCAAGAATAACATGAAAATTCCATCGCGCGGTCTTATTGTTTCGTAAATGAACAAAAGAAATGTTTTTTTTTATTGCGCGCACAATTATTGCGCAAAATTTTTGTTTTTATTTTCTTTATTGCAAACACTGCCAGCAGCAATCCAATTACTTTTGTTGCTATTGTTCTTCCTGTTGCCATTCGGTTTTCTTAACATTTTGAAAAATTGAAGAAGAAGATTTTTGGTTAAAAGTATAACAAAAAATAAAACAACTCGAAGAGAAGCAATATTGTTCAGAAGAAAAAAAAACGGAGGATCCTTCAGGGTTTTATTATTATGTGCAATAATTTGTTATCAAGCGGATTTCATCAGATGAGCCACACGAATAAATGAAAAGAAATGGTTTATGATGGTTTTTTTTTTTGGAGTTTTTTTCAATAAGAAAACAAAAAGAAGACTTTCCAATTGAATCGAAATTCTGGTTGGGGCATTTTAATATTCTGTTCAATTCATTTATTTCGCAGTTTATATAGTTTCAATTTAAGGAAGCAGTCAGGTCATCGTATTTGCGTCGTTATTTACATCCCGAATTATTCTTCAAATAACAATGGTGATCTTTTTGTACTCAAAATAACTTTTATTTTGTATTTGTTTATTTATAATCTCAATTTGGATGTTCAATCAATTAAAATTGAAAATCCTAATATGGATGATGAATGGAATGGAAATGGATAGTGTCAGGAAGAAGTTGGGCATGTTCTTATTTTTGTTTCATTTTTGTTTTGTTTTTTTTTTGAAATTGGAAACAATAAAGAAACATTTTTGGGGGGAAATATAATTTGTAAGTAAGAAGAATAATGATCAAAGTTGATTCCAATTACGGATTTACATTGTATTTGGGTTTATGAATTGAGGTGAAAAAAATATAAGAACAATTGAATTTGAAAAAAGATAACTAAATGTAAAGAGCCACGATGCCTTTGTAAGTGATTAAATTAGTATTTTAAAGTTTTCTTTATTAAAAGTCTCTTCTGTTATTTCAAAATTTGTTTCTGCTCTATGGAACTTCCTTTTCTTTGATTTGTTTTCAGAGTTTCTGCCTATTATTTTAAGACTGCGTAATAACTTTTAATCAATATAATTAAAAAAAAGCGTATTGTGAGCAACCAAAGTGATTGTGGTCAACCGAACATTTATTAAATATATATTACGCATTTTTTGATTGAAGTTTCCTTGAAGGTTCACTACAAGGGGATATTCTTCACTTATAGCAACTCCTGTTGTAAAATATATGGTAATATTTTCAGCAATAATTCATAATTTAAGTGATATTCCCACAGGGATTATGGGGGTAAAAATGATCTCTGTAAGTTCTCTTGGGAAACCCACGACCCGATGCACAGTGAATTCTGTTCAGTAAAATTTTCCGACCTTAAATAATAGGTTTATATTGTATTATCTTAAAAATCTCTGAGGAGCGAATTGCAGATCTACAGTTCCAAAGATCAAAATCAGATAGATGAAGAGGATTTACAAAAAAAACTTTTCGGAAATCTAGGTGCTAAAATCTGTTAGTGGAACTGGTAAAACATGGCATGATGGAAATATTTATTGAACTTTGTTGATTGAAAATATCATAGACTAAGTATTATCTTACGTTACTCCAACCAAAATTTAAATATATATCCTCTCTGACTTGTATACCATTATTTTATGGGGCTATCTCGGAACTAGAATATCAGACTAATAATCAAACAATCAAAAGTTATCAATTAATTATAAAATTAATTGGTTATTTAAGTATTAACTGGAGGCTTCATCAGAATATTAAGAACTTAAAATTTTTTATTGATTTTTTTTTTGCTGACAATACCTAATTCCTTCGATAGATCAACATGTACTTACTCTTGATAGTTTAACAGTTTGTGTGCAGCTACAAATATTTTTTATATGTATTTAACATTGTGTAATTATATACATAAATGTTATTTAATCTTATCAAATATACATTTTTTAGATGACCATTATTGTCAATATCTCGAGAATAAAAATAAAACTTGAATGTATGAAATAATATTTATTATTTTTACACAGGTTTTTAATTTTGTGGCTAACAAACAAAGGAAGCAACAATCTTTTTTAAAAAATCTTTTATTTTCTTTGGTATTTTTGTTGTTTTGTTCTTTTTGATAGATTGATTTTCTATACCATATAATAAAGCAATCGAAGAGGAGTACATACCTACATAGTACATACCTACATAGTACATACATACATGCAACATTAAAAGGGAAAAGCAGTTAAATACCAAACAACAGGCAACATAAAACCAATCAACAATCATGCAAAAAGGATACCAAAGAGGAACTTGTTTCTGGCTTTTTATTATTTCATGTTTTTTTTTTTGGTCCGTCATTGTAAAATGAAACCATTATGCGGGTCCACGCAATTTACTTGTTCGTCTTCTTATTATATTCTTTAATAAAAATGTTGAGTACTTGTTGTGTATTACAAACATTTTTAAATTTATATGAAGCCATCGATTGTTATTTTATTTTTTTCGTTTTTTATGAAAAAACCACAAATATTTTTGCAAGTCGAGAACAAATAAAACAACTCTTTAAAAAAATATAAGCAGCAATTTAAAGGAAAAACTGTCTTAATGTATACAAGCAATAATAACAACAAAAGAAAGACTAAAATTTGCCATAAGTGGAAGATAGTTATGCAAAAATAAAAGAACAAAAAAGTGTAATAAAGAACAACAGTTAACTGTTGTTTTTTTATCGTTTTTCAAATAACAGTAGATAAGGCTGAAATCCTCGGGGGCTTTAGAACTTTTGAGACCTCATGAAGGTTTTGAAAAAAAAAAATCAATCGGTGACTTGAATTCATGTTAATTAAGTTCTTGTGAACAAAGAGCCTTCAAAAATCAATATAATCGCGTAGCACGAAGAACTTAGCTTTTTTACCAGTTGATTGATGGTATTCTGCATTTCTTCCGCTGGGTAGCTTAGAAGACCGATGACATTTGCATATTCTTCTAATGCTGCAGTTTATCGCATAAATTTATGGAGTACCGTGAAGAATACCAGCGGTGATAGGCGACATACTAGTCTGACGACTACTGCTGTTTCGATTGGATTGCAGCATAATCTGGAAGGAAAAAATCAGAAAGTGACTGATAGTAAAAACATTTCTATTCTTAAAGAATTTAACTCTTGAAAAAAATCTTTCAGGACTCTTTTTAGAGACTTCTCTTGGTTTCAATCTTTAGACATTTTTATGTCCACTGCTACTCCACGCTTCACTTCAGGGATCTCGCTGGATATTTCAATATATTAGGGTTCAAGCTAGCCCATTTTCTAAAATATTTTCTTCTTAAAAATTAATTCAAAGATATTAAAAAGAATATACATCTCTAAAGGCGGTCTATACAATCGCATTATTACTATATTAGAAGAGAAACAAGAACACATGAATAACCGAGGCAAGAAAGCTGGAGCAAAGTTTGGAAAAATGCAGTAATATGAACTCTCACAAATTCCCAAAGCACCAAGCTGCAGATTTTCCGGGCATGTGTAATAATCATTCCAAAAATTGTAACGAGACAACAGTAGATGAGACAAGTTCCTGAACTATTATAGTTTTGTAAATTACGTGCTAAAAAATTTCATATAAAAACAAAGATGAAAATTGATCATTGAAGAGAACCATTGTGCATTGGTCTCTTATTATGTCAATTGCAATGAGACAGAAAAATAAAACTCCTAATGCGGATACTGAACATTGTGTATATCGTGTATATTTAAAAAACAAAAAAAAAGGTGAAGAAGAAAGGATATCCAATTCTTAAAATATGTTGAAAAAAAAAACAATATCTGAAAAGCATTTCTGCGTAAATTCTATTCCAATAATATATAGGGGTACCGCCAACAACAACTGCACAACAATAATAGCAGTTAAAAATGAAAAAAAAAACTTTAATAAAATCTGTAGGTTTTCTATATACTTGTAGAGTCGTAGATATGCAAACATCTTCCCTTTTCCTTTTTTTTTTAAATCTGTTGTTTGTTTTTATTATTTTTCAAGGTAACAAACAATCTAAGAGTTGAAATCATGTTGAGACTGTTGAGACGACTGTCAAACATTATTACGTATATTCTTTTATTGGTTTTATTTGAAAGCAATCATTATTGATAAAAAAATTTGCCGCAATGGTGATGGTGGCAGTAACAGCGGCAATTGCATTAACAACTCTAATAACAACAATTCTTCAATTTATTTTTATTACTTTTTTGTTCTTTTTCTTTCTAATATTGTTGTGCTGCTGTTGTTGTAAATTCTTTTGATTGAAGTAGAAAAAAAATTATGTTTGCAACAAAAGAAAAAGAACAAAAAAAAAAAAAAATTGCAAGACCTCCCAAAAGAATTTGAAGTCTTCCTGTATATATTAATAATGATTCTAATTTG
Source organism: Dolichopus griseipennis (assembly GCA_963082915.1). Taxonomy (NCBI): domain Eukaryota; kingdom Metazoa; phylum Arthropoda; class Insecta; order Diptera; family Dolichopodidae; genus Dolichopus; species Dolichopus griseipennis. The sequence goes on along the minus strand of OY720444.1, from coordinate 103,978,896 downwards.
TGGTAAGTAGTAAATTGCAATGATTCTTTGATTAGTGGGTTATCTGTTGATGTGGTAAAAATAAATTGAAAATATAAGGTGGTAATGATGATTATAAAAAAAATCTACAAAAAGAAAAAAAAGATTTTATTTGAAAAATATTTATTTGTTAATAAAAGAAATATTAATTAAATTAGTAATTAAGGTTTTTTTTTACCTATAGACATTTTTCATTTAAGAATAATCAGAAATATGCAAATTAATTTTCTAATTGAATTGAAAAATACAATAATTAAAATTTTAGTGTTTAAATGGCTGTGGAACGTCCGTTGTGGAAATTCGTAGGAGGTTAAGATATCCCTTTGGTAACTCATTGATTATGTGAACAGCTGAAATGTAAAATATGCTTTCATATTACGAATGATGAGTTTAACAGCTTGAAAATTTTTATAATGTCCCTTGTTCACGTTCTTTTCTAACCTACCTTAAGCATAGTTCTACAACATATTTTTGTACAAATACTCTGCCTCAAATTTACATCCTCCTTTCATATTTTCCTAAGGTTTGGAAAACTTTTTGAATTTACGCCTTTTGTACAAAAATAATGTTTAAAAGGACAATTTGAGGCTAGACATAAGATTTAAAGAATAAATGTTAGAAAATATATTCCTTCTCTTTCTAGTGTTGGAATTAGAAGAAACAAAATTGTGGAAGAATATATTCATATTTTAAAGAAATTTTCATACCTCTGCACTAGAAAGAGGAGTAACATTTCATTCCTTAAGAAGTCGGCTTCAATTTGATAGGCGTTCGTTGACATAAAAATGACAGTCCTGCAATCTGTTAATACCAAATATGGTTCATATACCAGATGGTGTTATGAACCTTCTAAAATAAAAATATGAAACAAACTAGAAGATTTTGAAGATGTTGTTGTACCGAAGACCTTGAAAAGAAAGAGTCTGAAACGCTCCAGTACTTGGAAGATTATGAGGTATTCGCTAACTTCAAGAGTCAAAACAACATCTTCCTTTTGCATTATCATGAAAAACTCAGAATACCATCTAACTTCTAATACAGTTTTTAGCAGAAAAAATACGCCGAAATCAACAGGTGAGTGACAAGAAGTAAATAAGAAGATAAACCTCATCTATCACACATATGAAAAACTGAAAATGTGAACTATAGTAATTTGTGAAACATTTGAATTTGTATTTAAATCGTCAAGCAACTGAATTGATCTATTTGAAGTTTTATTTTGGCACTTGGTAACTTTTTTAACTGTATATGGAGACATAAAGGAAATGAAGCTTTTGCCGAATATATGCTATAAGTAGTTCCCTTTATTAATCAAGAGACTTATGTTTGAGTATTAAAGACAAATTAAAAAAATTTAATTAACATTTAGATTTAAAGGGAAGCCGACACTGGAACATAAAGTTTTTTTTATTCCTAATTTCTAATTAGCGTCGTCATATCGAAAATTAAAATAAAATTAAATTAATAAGAAAGTTTAAATTCAAATCACATCTTATTTTCGGCATTTCATTTTACTTTTTGTTTTATTATAAACTTTATTAAACCCTATTAAAAATATTATTGTATGTTTCGTATATTAATATAAATAATGAAACATTTTACAATATGTACACCAATTGCAAGTCAATTAGTAAAAAAAAAACCAAAAATAATGACACCAAAATTAAAAATTAAAAAAAATACCAAAAATTAAATCCACAAATAGAATCGAATCGAAACCGTTCGATTACATAACATGAATGAATTTAATTCAATTTAACCCACAAGCTAAATATTAAAAAAATTAAACGTAAATGAATTGAAAGTATTTTATTTTTTTTTGTCTAAAAGCTGTTCGGAATTTTAGTCAAACAATTTAGACTCAATAGATTTGGATTTAAAAACTTTAGATTCAATTTTTAAAAACTGATGTAGTGAGCTGGTTATTTAGTGCGCGTATTAATATATTTAAAAACTTGTCAAATGATATCTAATAAGTTTGAATAAAATTAAATTACGATAAATGTGGAGTTCTATTTAATAATAATTATTTTCGGATTAATTATAATCAATTCACATTTTTTTACATTACGTTCCCTTGTATTCCCATAAGTTTCAATGACTAGAATAGGCTTCAAATATGTTCAAAAAAACAATTTAAATATTTGAAGCATATTTTAATGGCCGAAAAAATTTCTTCTTAAAAATTTGACTTCATCTTTTTTAAATAAGATTTTTAAAAAAAATGTGTGTTGCTTTGGGTACATCCCTTGTTCAACTTTAGGAAGGAATCTGTGATACAATTGTATAATTTGGTTGCAGGGATTGAAATATGGAAGGCATTTGGGATTATGGTGGAGGTTATTTGGGATTGTAGAATTATGGAGGATGGAGAAAATTGAGTGGGATATTTAGAACAAAGATGATAATGATCTTCTTAAATTTAGCTAAGTTGTACTTATATACATTATCAGCATTAGGGAACACATTTGGTGGAATATATGGTTCTATTAACGTGAAGACCGCATAACAAACGAGTTACGCCATATGGTTACCTAAATTGTGTAGGGATGAGCATCTGTAATAATACGGTTACTTCCTCACTGAAGTTTCTAATATCTTTTGCGTATATGATAGCGAGTACAGTATGTGTAAACTTTGTGAATATCCAAAATGTCACTTAAAACTAAAATTCTTTCAATGAAAATATATTTTAAGTTTTAAGATGTTTTTTCGATGTGTACGAGTTGACAAGAATAGCTATCCAATGAGTAGGAAAATTCTTCAGCAACTACAAGTTTAGTTATCCAATTTTAGCGAAATAAATTCTCTGACTGTTGGCAGCTTCTAAATTCCATTTGATCTAATTTCCTATTACCCAAATTCTGTTAAATTTTGTTAACAATAAAAATTTAATAGCCTATAAAATTTGTTTCTTATGTTTTTTTTGCTTGTTCCTTATTTCACTTTTTATATTTTATTTTGGTTATTTTTTGTCAATTATTTCTCTATTCTCGAGGGTAATACAACGTGATTCCAGTAAACGATTTGTAAGTTTTATTTTTATCAATTATTTTTCATATATATTCGTTTTAAAACAAACATTAAAAACGTTGTGGTTTTTCTCTTGTTTTGATTTTTGTCTCTTTCTGATACAAAAACAAAATGTAAAGCTATTATAACGCAATCGGTCTATTTCGTGGTATTTCAAGTGAAGATTAAGGAATGGTAAACGTCCAAAAAGAGAAAAATTAAAAAAAAAAAAAAAAATTTGCAATTACGTTATAACATTAACATGCTATTAATACCTTAACTGACAAGCTATAATCTCACCTTTACTCTTACTATATTAGTGCAAAGCTTAAATACAGACAGTTGTAAAAATATACTAATGGATTTTAAATTGAAAAATATTATCAAAGGTAAAGAAGAAATTTTTAAATTAGCATGATACGTCGCTGATTGAGTGATAATTTACAATTTTTTTTGGAATGTTTACAGTTTTGGTATATCAACTTTGGATATTAGAATAGGGATTAATTGGCTTCAGCACGAAGAGTAATGTGTTGAAAGAATTTACATTAACTTTGATGATTATTGATCTATATGGAACAATAGGAGCTTAGGTTTTATATTATTTGTTTCAGCGAAGTTTTTAATTAAGTTACTCAACAATATGGATGAACATTAACATTTATAAAATTCTGCCGCTGGACCAGTTCATTGGTATAAAAATTGAAATACTGTCCTAATCTAGGATAAGAGACAGTGTACGATCCAGCGAAGTGATGGACTTCTAAATATAGACTAAAATGTGATCCATGCGATATAAAGTCTTTCGACCACTTTTACATTCCTCTGTATTCATTTGTTCATAAATAGTTTTCTTTCTAACTTTTGATGTCATCGATACTTTAGCAATTTAGTCATACTTAGTAGTTACTGTTATAACAGTTATATTATCGTAACAGTCATCGCACAATTGCAAGTGGGAAATCATTTCCAAGATTTAAGTTCTCTTCTCCTATAAAGGCTTTAAAACAAAATTTCCCGATAAAAATTAAAAGAAAGAAAAGAAAAAAAAAAAAACAAATTTTAACAACATGCTTGATTCATTGAAAAAATTGAAGCATATGTAAGAAAAACAAATGATAGTTTTGGGGTTTTCCACGGCGTAAAAATAAACTTAAATTTTTTTTTTTTCATAATTTTATAATTGCCAATTGATGTTTTTACTTCATTTTTTGGTATTTTATTATTGTTGCTTTTTTGGGTTGAATTTCTTGTATTACTTCAAAAGGTTCAAAAGTGCATCATAATCATTATATTCTAGTGCATAGTTTACTTTATAGTTAAAAATTTACTCGCCTTCGCCTAAAGTGTATTTTAACTATCAAATCACAAGTTAAATATTTTATTAAATTGGATGTGTGTTTGTGTAAGATTTTTGATAATCTTGGCTTGCTATTTTTTAAGTCGGTTTTGGTTGTCTTAAAACTTTGTTTAGAAGAAGTTAAGTTGTCCTATAGTTGGTGGTAAAAAGTGTAAGTCATGTTAAGTTAAGTTGGCAATAAATACTTACTGTTTAAGAAAAGAAAGATTAAAAGTGAGAAGTTTTAGATAGGTTGAAGTTTATTGTATCGGTTTTTTGAACTATATCATCTCAAGAATTTGCTTAATCAAGGCCTATTCAGTTTTTTCTATAATTACGTAATTATAACGGGATTTCCTGCATATCTTAACAAAATGAAATGTTCCTCTTCAACTATTGAAGACTGCTTAATTAATTGTTGTTAATTTTAGAAAAAGAAAGGTTTTCAAAAGAAAATTACCGTTATTGAGCAGGATGTGACGTAGAGAGGAGACTTAAACCCACTATATATTTATAACATACTCGGATTAATATGTGAAACTAATGCTTGTACTATTTAAAGATAGCACTAAGCTAACATTTGACCGCAAAAGTAATCTGATAGCGAAATATTATATACTCAATAAATATTTTTTAGAAATACTGTTATTTAAATAACGATGAGATATTTTCTTTGTATTAATAACAAATTTTTTCCAGGTTTTACCGTTTGATACTCAAAAAATTACGTAAGACGATGCAAATTCAAAATAAGAACGAAACAAAAACTCACAACTGCTGGAAGAATATCTTACGAAGTTGTACACTTTATTAGGTACGTTCATTCTTAACAAAAAGTACATATATGTAGGTATAACTGCGAATAGTATAAAATTACAGGTCCCATAGGTTACTTCATTTATCTTGAGATTTAATAAAAAATTGAATTTTTTTGACAACTCTGGATTATTGAAAAGATTTAAGATACACTTTTTATAACGATTTTATGTTTAGTCGTACTTATGTAAGACTAAATAATAGAGAGGCTTATTATTAGGTATGTAATACATATTCGAATAAATGGAAGCTTTTAAATCCACACTTGCTAGTAAAACTATAATGGAACTATAGCATAACATAATTGAAAAAATTTTGGCAATTTAACAGGGAATTCCATTTTGCTGAAATGGACTCTATATAAAAATTAGGAAATTTTAAGTGAATAGAATGTAATTTGTATTTAAAGAACTATAGAGATGTTTCTTCCGTAGTATTCCTATTTAAACCTATCATGGAAATACTTATTTCAATAACTGTTAATTTATTTGTGCATCTTACATTACATGTAGATTATAGAGTATGGGAAGTATCTACTATTTTACTAAAATGAAAAATTAATAACTGTTTTTTGGGTGTGTGCCTACATAACACCAAGCGACCGGATAATCAAAAAAAATCCCATATGATAAATTGGTTTTGAGATTTTTTTTTAAGATGATTTTTTTTTATTTAATTTTTAATCGGATTTTTGGGTGGGATCAAAATTTTAAACGATGGTTTTTGAAAATTCTTTAATTATATATGATTATGAAATTATTTCCCAAAAAAATTTGTTTTATTATACCCGTGCATATATATATGACATCGGGTATATTAGATTTGCTCCTCCGTTTGTAACGCATCGATCTAGACGAGCTAGATATAGTGTCAAGGGTACGTATCGGCTCAGAATCGAAAAATTAGTCGATCTAGCTATGTGTGTCTGTCCGTCCGTCCGTCCGTCCGTCCGTCCGTCCGTCCGTCCGTCTGTGTGTCAGCACGATAACTCAAAAACTAAAAGAGCTACAGTTTTGAAATTTTCACAAAATATTTTTCAATCAATTTCTAGGTTCCCTATTTTTTTTGGTTAAGATCGGACCAAAACTTCGGGTAGCTCTCGAACAGCTAACTTTTTTAACTCCAATATTTTCATACAAAAATTTGAAATATAGCTATGCACCTTGTAACATGAAATTATATGAATTTTGTTTGTTTTTTTTTTTTGTTTATTTTTTTTTTTTGTACGATTTCGAGTTAGAATTTCATATGATTTAAATGATGCGTAGTTTATTTAAGATAAGCAAAAAAGAACACAAAGATTTTTTTTAAGTAAATGGCTTCATAAATAATTTATATATGTATATTCATATAATATGTATATGTGTAATATTTTGCATGAATCATTTTATCAATATGATTATATGATACTTACTTTGCTTAGGTTTAATATATTCGTGAATTAAAAATTAATTAAAAGAGATAGAATTGAAAAATTAGAGCTAGAGTTTTGAAATTCACACAAAACATTTTTTGGACATTTTTAAGGTTCCCTATTCTTTTTGGTTAAGACCAGACCAAGGTTTCGGGGAGCTGTCACACAACTTATTTAAACCAATATAAATTTCTTCAAAAGTAATTATACTAGAAAGACGAAAATTACACACGGTTAGTTTTATAATGAATCAAGCACTTATATGAAGTTTAAAAATTTTACGGCTTCATTTGCGGAGGGCTGCCATACAACTTCTTTGCACCAATATGAATTTCTTGGAAACTGAGTATACTACGAGGATGAAAATTACACACTGTTAGTTATATAATGAATCGAGCACAATTATGGAGTTTCAAAATGTTGCGACCCCATTTTCGGGCAGCTGCCATACAAAGTTGTCAATTCGATAACTGTGAATCTAATGAAGCTACGAGGTTAAAATTAAAACTGGGCAGGTAAAGTAATAGGGCAAGTTAGTTGGCAAAGTTGGACATCGCTCGGACCAACTTTTGGGGTGGGCTATTTTTTTTTATGGTTATTTTTTTTTTATGGTTTTTTTTTTTTGTTTTTAAGCAAAAATTATGGTATAATGAATTAAAAATTTAATATTTTTTTTTTTATTTAATTTTTTTTAAGCAAAAATTATAGGATAATAAGCTAAATTTTTTTTTAACTATTTTACTTTCTTATATTTTTTTTGTAATATTTATAATAGCATGTGGAAAATAAATAACGGTTAGTGGGTAAGCACGGGTATCTAAAAGTTGACAAGGGCAACTATAATCTTCCTCGTTTTTATACACTTTGGGTTTTCCTTTGTATGTCAATTGTTGATAATATTGCGTTGCGTAAGTTTTATAATCATTAAAACATGGCGGTAAAATAGTAGCAGCACTGATGAGAGATGTTGAAAATACGAAATTACCAATTGGATAGGTCTGTTTTAATAATTATAGGTATATTAAAAATATTTTAACATGTTATTCGTGAACAATTGGAAATATAATAAAAATATTTTATGAATAGGGTTCTCGAGGATATTTATACGATATTCTTATACATACTTGATTTAACAATATTTAGAATAAGATCAAGGGCTAAATTATAATAAATGGTTATTGTGGCTGGAGGTAAGTAACCTAACCTCAACATTTTTTTTTATTTTTTTTATCCTTACTCCTCTTGGGAGCATAGGACTTTCACTTGACAGCTCCATCTCACGCGATTCCGCGCTGATATTTTAATGTCATCCAAGGAGAGGTTACATTTAGCCATCTCTTGGTAAATTGTCCTGCGCCATGGGACGGCTGCGTCTTCTAGTTCCTTGAGGGTTTCACTCTAATGCCATACATGTTATACTTTCACTAGGATTTCTAAGAGTGTGGCCTATTCACCGCAATTTCCTACGCCTGATTTGTTTTGCTATTGGTTCTTCGCCTGTTAGTATTCAGAGGTCTTCGTTGGATATTGTGTTCGGCCAGAATGTGCGGCATATTACCCTAAGACACTTATTTACGAAAACCTACAGCTTGTGGGTTAGGATGCTGGTTAAAAGTCAGGTTTCGCTGCCATATGTTAAGAGTGTTTTCACATACGATATCTGGGAGTTCCTCCATAACGGTTGTAGATGACCAAATGCTGTTCTTGTTTTCTTTAGCCTGTGCTCCACGTCTTCAACCTCAACATTTAAGTCAACTAAATAGGTTTGAGGTGGCGAAGGAGAAAATGTCCTGGAAGTCACTTAAACTGTCTGTTCACTATGACGAAACTGTTATTATAAGTACCCAGGAGCGAACAGAAGCACATTTTAACGTGAAGAACGTGAAATTCCTGTGGCATGACACAAAACGCAAAAGTGAAATATTATTATTTTAAGATAATTCAAATTAAGCGGTTGTATATCACTTAACCCATTTGGAATTGAAGGAATACCATTGCTCCTAGAAGCTACTACAAAGTCCAAACCTTATGTTAGTCACACAGTGAGTGGTGGATGCCAAACTAAAAGCAGCAATAGTGATGTAAAGGTGGGACTGGTAGGAACGATCAGCTATTCTGAAAAAAAAAAACCATTACTACTACACTTAAAATTTTCAAACGTGGAGAAAGGAATTAGACTTTTCACTTATACCAATACGTCTTAATTATAATATTGGTTACCAGGTAAATTTTGGTACTTCAAAACTTTTGTTATTCTTTGTTTTCAAAATAAAAACAATATTTTATTTTAAATAAATAAAAAAATAAATAAAAAATTCCAAATCCGAAAATACTTGTTTCCTCAGTTAATAAATTTATTCGCCGCATGTAATGACCTAAAAAACAATATTTTTTCTGGTAAGTTTCCTGTTGAAAACGAATATATTTTCCATATAATGTTAATATTAGGATTTAAAAAAAATAAAAGCTGGCAGGGTGCTACTAGTTCCTCTGTTGGAGGATAAAAATTTTCAAATTCCAAGCTTTTAAATCCAAACATTTTTCAAAAACATAATAAGAATCTGTTTATTTAGATTTTCCTCTGTGCTATTTTCGATTTGAAATTTATATCTATTTATTTAATTTAAAATTGAATTAATTTTAAATGGAAAATTAGAAAATACACAATGCCTTTTAAATACGATTATATTTGGAAGAAAGTTTAATTTGTTAACAATCATGTTTTACATAAAAATTTTAAAAATAATTACAGCAGCGGGTGTAATTGTAGCAACATAATAAAGCGATTTTTTTGAATTCCTTAATAAAAAGCTAAACATTTAAACTTATAGCACCTGTATTTTATTTTAAATTGTTTTATTTTGCCGGCTAAATTCTATTTAAAAAAATATTAAAATTTTTTAATTGTTTTATTTTGTTTACAATTATTTGGGATAAGTGAAAAACTTTTTTTTTTGCGAATGAATATTGGTAAGCAGTATTAGAGACCACCGTTCTTTAAAAGAACCATGTACCATTCGCTTGGTAGCTCAACAAATAATGAGACAACTTCATTTTTTGTTAAGCACTTTCATTATTTGTATGCAAACGATTCGTCGTTCAGTCTTGAAGAAATTTTAAAGACCAAAGTCGGGCGGTGATTGTAAATGAGAAAAATCTGAATAATGATTTCGGATTCCGAAAGCGTTCGGTAAAATGGAAGCTCAGATAGCTGATACATGCCTCTCAATGCTAGACTAAAATATTCTCTAAACTAATGCAAATATATCTCCTAAAAAAAAATAATGAAAACTTAATAGTTTTACAAGGATTATTACATGCCTGGCTTACCTGACTGCCATTCACAATAAACAAAGAAGAGAACCAACCAAGGAAGCTCATGTAGTAGGTGCAACATTACTCTCAATGCCGAAAAAATCTTTCTAACTGTTGGGCTGCTGCTTGATTCCAAACATGCGTAGATGAAATACAACTTGAAATGCGTGAGTGAAATGTAAAAAAAGTGGTCCATTAAATACCTATCCACAAAAAATTCGAATTTCCATTCAATTCGAAGTCGTCCGGTGTAGAGTACTAATAAGTTGGTTGAATTGAATCGGCTTATTCTTGCTTTAATAAATGTTGTTAAAAATCGATTTTAAAAATCGTTAAAAATCGAGGAATTTGCCTCGGTAGTATACCATTAGCTCCATAAAGCGTCAACTGAGCTTTTGTTAACTTCAGACATCTTCAATTTTCCTTGGCTTCAAAATGCTCTGAGTGTTTTAAATTTTGAATTGGGGCAATGAAAATGAGATAAGGTTCTTCCAACAATCTTTTGAGATTTGACAATAGTTCCTTAAGAGTTATTTAGTATTACTTCTTCAGATTAAATTTTTTCATTCATTTTCATATGATAAAAAATGATAATTGGTTTCACGATAAAAAACGATAAAAAAAACAAACAGAAAAAAATAAAATGATCATCGACCCATTTAGTAATTCATTTCGATTTCTTTCATTTGAAATGATTTTGATATAAAATTAAATAAAAAATATTTAGATCGGATCTAAAAGTAATTTGGTACCCATCATACTGTAGATATGTATATGTATATTGAAAGGGAAATTGTATGTTTACAATATTAAAATGTATTTCGGTGCTGTGATTTTTGATATCATATGGTATCTCCACAAATTAGTTGTTGATTTTCATCTAATGATCGTGTTTACATAAAAATTAAGGAAAATTATGATTATTTGTTTGGAAAATAGCTTTTCGTTTTTTATTTAATTCAGTTTTTCCCAAAAATAAATTCCATAAATTTGAAAAAAAGGAAAACATAAAAAAAAACACATTATCACTATTCATTTGGTTCACATGAGGTGTAAAATTGTAAATGGAGGCAAGCAAATTCTATTCAATTTTAAATTGGTTTTTTGTTTTTGTTTTTTTGATTTTCGCTGTCTGGTCTGGTCTAGTCTTACCCGATAAATTTAAAGATGTGCATTTAATTTTGATGATTTGTTTTTGGTTTTTTATTTGTATAAAAAACAAAAAAATACAAAATACCGTTAGTGGGAGGATATCCGTAATTTAATTTTGTTCTTGTGTCTGTTCTTATTTTATTTTTTACAAATTTCTTTTTAAAGTTATTTTTAGTTCAATTAAATCGCTTGTTTCATAATAAACATTTATTTTAATGAGATTTTAAATTTCGTTTTAATTGTAAATGTTCAAAAAAATCAAAAATGAAGATCAAAAGCATTTTTCTAAACTTTTTTTTTCTATAAGTTACAGAAATATATAACAAAATGGAAGGAAAGTGTCATGTGAAATCCTAGAACTTAGAAAATCAAAGTATAAAATAAAACAATTATTTGTATTAGTGGAAGATGTAAAATTTCCGTACAATTCTTTGTTATTGCAGAAATGAAGGTAAAATAGCTTGGAATAGTAGCGGTAACTGGAAAGACACAGAAAGATAAAATGATCGAAGATGAAATCATTCCTGTGGCGTCTGACCTTGTCCGGTACACATATATCTGTTCGGACCAACAGCTGATCTCATATTAGGAAATAATAATCCCACGAAAATTTTTGTCTACTAGGAACACGGGGTACGATAGATAATCAGACGGATCAATGAAATTTTATGGATTGTGTATCTCCATTTGTTGAAATTCTTTTGCTATACGTACATCGCAACTTTGAAGTCGTGAGAGTTTCATATTTTTTAAGCCTATTTCTTCATAATATGCTCCCAATTTTAATATTTCAATGAACAAAGTCAAAGAGTATTCTAAATTTTCCATTACATTTGTGAAGTGTACCACAGTACAGGAGTGGAGTAGATATAGGCTCAAAGGTATGGATGTCAAAAGTAAATCGATCAAGCTATGCTTTTCCGTCAGTCTGTCCGCACTATAACTCGATTTTGATATTTAAGGAGCTGGGATTTTGATATTTTCAAAAATTCTGCAATAGCCGTCATCGTTATTAAAATCCAGCCAATTTGCCGGATATCTGAGTAGTTTGGCTACTGCAGTGGATTTAAGTAGCTGTCGTTCAACTTCTGCTTTTATATGAGCATTACTCTTTACCCAATAAAGCTAGATATCTGAAATTTGGTCAATAGTAGTTAACTTTAATGGAAAACGTCTGAATAAAATATAGTCGATGTAGTGGAAGAGCTTCAAAGAGCTGCCTTTCAACTTATATTTTCTTTTGTACATAACTTAAAGTCTAATAAGTTGCGTATTTAAAATTTTACCTACAGTAATTAACCCGATGATTAAATGTATATATTACCGTCATACAGGTATCCCAGAGTTGACACAGTCTTCTCTACTACACTCTTCCTCGTTTTTGATATAATTTCAACAAATTCATTTCTAAAAATGAATTCCTTTCTTCAGTCCGTACCAAAACACATTCAAAGCTCCACGAAAAAGATTAAAAATTTCAATTCTTTTCGGGTAGATTTACAAAATATCATAATTATAAAATTAAAATTATAGGAAAAAATAAATTATTTTTACTTTGAAAATAAATAATAATAATTTTATTATATAAACACTTTTTATTTTCATATTTTTTTTCTTAAATTATTATTTATTTAAATCTAAATTTGGTTACTTAAGCGATTAGGCAGCCATCTAACAATATAGTTCTCCCCATTAAAAAATAAAAATTTGAAGAATAAAAAAGGAAATTATTAGATGTTCCTGTATGAAAATTATGATGACAATGGGTGGGTTGTTTGTCGTTTCCAAAAAAAAAACGAGAAATCTTTATAGAACTTTAAATTGATCATAACAGACGATTGAAAGAAACTAAAACAACTTGTAATTTCATAAGATATATTTAAATTTGAGAAGATTTAGAAATATTTATTGTACCTAATAAAATATATAAATAATGTTTCATATTTTATTTATGATATTTTATTTTTTATTTTGTAGCCAAGTCTTACACACACTTTTTTAAATTACTTATTATTTTATAAATGGTGCCACATGAATATACATTTTTAGAGATGTGTTCTATATCTTAGAAAAGGCAGGAAATCATGTAAATCTGATAGAGGAGATTGCATTTATTTGATCCGATTTCTCTTCATTGGTTTAACTTGAAAACATACCCTTGCTACTGGGTTCTGGAACGACTCAAGAGTAAAAAAGTTGAATGGAAAGAACTTTAATTTGAGGACAGCAATTGAATCAGATATTGGAAAGGAAATTGTTGACTACGTTTTAAGAAATTTTTTGAGGACATTTTGAAGATAACTCAAAGACATTGAGTTCCTATACGGGTTTATTTATGCTATCAATAGACTTTTCACAAAAGTTTGACGGCAGGATAGAGCGATATGCATTACTCTATAATTGAATACACAAATGAGCAGCATTTGAGCATTCAATTATGAGCATTGCTTTGTGAAAAACAGACATCCAAGGATCTTCAAAGCATTAAAACTTATCTTTCCAGTACTGCATCAACTATTCGATGAACATTTTGATGGGAATTAATTTATAACATTTAAAAGCATTAAGCATAATTCTGTATTATAGAATCCGAATTGTTAATCAAATTGCATTCTCATTTCCTCATCATTTTTTGCTTCTAATTGTGTAAATTTTTATTTAACAAAGCACCTTTCTAATTTATTCAACTTATCTAATGTTATTTAAACAAAATGTTTAAAATTTCTTCCGCTCAGAATTTGTTTTATAACAAAAAATATAAAAAAAATCATTTTAAGTAAACCAATAAAAAATTTTAAACAAATAACGGTATCAGGAAAATAAAATTTCCTACATATGAACATGCTTAAGTCCCACAATCATTTTTGTTCATAATAATGTTTAGTGAATGTACAAGCCTAATAACAGCCGTAACAGTAGCAAAAACATGAAATATAAAAAAAAAATATTAAAAAAACAGGGCCTACAGGCAATATAAAATCAATAACAAAATCATATGTTCCCCATTACATATATATGCAACTTTTATTGTTGTCAAAATTGGTATAACACAAAATTTGTGCTTTTGAGGAAATTTTATATTTATTATGTACTTTTAGGATGCTTAATATGAGTAAAATGAGTAAAACAAAAGTGATGACAATAAATACAACTAACACAAATAGCCTCACAATTGAATAGTCACTAATAAAAAATGTTGAAACGTCAATTATCTGGGGAGTATAATACCAAAATATTGAGCTATAAGCGATGATATAACAAACAGGCCAAACCTAGCTAGAACAGTTTATGCAGACCATGGAGAGTATAAAGATCTGCACAAACAGTCAGGACAAGAAAAATCAAAATATTCGACTCCTGTGTGAAGGCTCCTATATGGCATTACAACCTGTCTGATTAGCAAGTGCCTTATAAAATTGTAAGAGGTTTTCATCAGCAAAAGCCTTCGCATTATATGGAAAATATTGTGACCACGGAGAATAACTAATGACGAATTGTATTAATAATGCAACATGCATCAATCTGGATATAGGTGGATTGCAGACATACTAAGAAGAGACTCCATATTCAATAGGCATTAGATTGGAACGCACGGGAAAAAAAAAGAGTGACTGACACGGAAACACTTGGAGAAGAACAATAGAATAAGAAATATAAAGAGACGGAAAAGCATGGGCTGTAGTCAAATCAACAGCACAATATCTAAAGGGCATTCTGAAAAAGCATGGACACATGTCAAATCAAATTACCCAATACCTAAAAAGCATTTTGCAAAAAAAAAATCGGATTCAAGGGGTACAACATTTTAAAAACCAACAATCAAAAATTATATATTAATTGTTATGGAATTCAATCAGTGGGAGTGGTAGGAAAAAAATCAGGTGAAAAATGAAAAGGAGTTGACTTGTCGTTCGTAATATTTTTGAATGTTCGTAATAAAAAAAAAAAAAAAAAAAACTTCAAACCTGTGATATAATTTGCGGTAAAAAAAATTGAAAATAAAATGAATATAACAAACAATATAACTCTCTTTTAAAAAAGAGTTAAAAATGAGAACATAAAGGTTTCATTTAAAAAGCTGTTAAGTAAAAACCAAAACAAAAACAAAAAAAAAAACAACAATAACAAAAAAAAATAAAATTTAATCACAAAACCCGGAAGTGTTGTGCCAATTCTTTATTTAATTTTTTATTTTTTTTATTTTTTTTTATTTCTTGTTATTTTTACCTGTGATTTTTAATTTAATACTGTTATAAAAACAAAATAACGATGAACAGGGAATATAAAACCGTTATGTGTTGGCTAATTGCTTGTTGTTTTTATTTTTGCAATTTTTTTTTTTCTTGTTAAAATTTTCATGTAAATTTTTTTTTTTTGTTATTTGCTTTTCGCGGATCAAAAAAAAAAAAACAGGAACAAAAAAGGGATTATATGGCATTTATGGCGGACGTGCTCGACCTATAGGCAATTTTTTAAACTCTTGTTTTAAATGATATTTATAGTATATGATATAATTTAGTTTTGTTGTTGTGTTTTTTGGTATATAATTTAATGACGTTGTTTTTTTTTTAATGTTAATTTTGATGTGGTTATGGGTGGTTTGGTGTGGTTTTGTTTAAATTTAAATAAAAAGTAAGTTAGGATCAAAAATATAAGGCTTTTACTAAGCACATTTTCAAAGTAAAACATTGGACCATAATGAGTTTTACATAAATAGTATATAGAAAAATAATTGCATAATAATTTCTTTTCTAAAAATTTTATTGCATCCAGGCCTCGAACATGGAAACAGCGAGCGAGTGATATTTTTGTGACAAAAATTACCCTTTTATTTTGCTCTCACTCATCACACTTCTATATTTCATGAAAATAAAAACCTATATTTTAAACCTATTACGCTCGCAGAAAAATTGCTCGATCGCTGTTTGCGTATTCCAGTCCTGAATGAATATAGTAAAAAATCAAGATATAATGTTAAATTTTAGGTAAGCTCCTTATAATTATGAAAATGTGTTTTGTATGTAACATCAAAATCCTTTGGGAATGTATTCAAGTTACGCAGGATTAAATATAGGATATTTTCAATTCCTCACTCCTTACAGTTCTTAAATAGCGAGCGACACGGAAATATTTTTTTTAAAATGACTCATTTTTGTTTCAATGTATTTTAATCCTCTCAAAACTTGACGTACCGAATTTGAAGCCTTTTGGGGTAGAAAATAAGGGTAGAAAATTTGACAAAATTAAGTTTCAAATAACGGTAAATTAAATTGATTGCATTGGATTACAGAATCCCATAAAAGCAACTGCTGCATTGGTGTCTCCGATTGAAAATATATATTAAATTTGGGACTTAAAGACGGTGTAGTGAACTACCAATTGGACTGGACTCCGTATTCTTACTGCATAACCGATGTTGAAGTTTACTAAAAAGCCGGATGAATGGACGAACCAAATAAAACTATATATAGGTATATTTTTTCAAAATGCGCTAAAAAAAAAGGAAACTAAAAGCATGCACAACAGATTTTTTTAAAGTTATAATAAAAAAATTTCCATTGAAAATGTAGTAAGTATTAATTGAGTTCTAAACTACCTGTTATTGATATTTAAATATGGAAACTTCTTAAAATTGGTTATAAAATTTTTAATGAGAATAAATTAATTGTTTGAAAATGTGATATTTGAAAGGTTGTAATATAGAATATTTACTGGAAATGGTCTAAATAAAAAATGAAGAAAAACTTTTATTAAAATTCTGAGAAAATCTATTTGAACTCGTAACTTACTGCAATCCTATTTCTAAGAATTTTCCTATAGTCGATTATTTTCTAACTTAATGTATTGAACTTTGTTTTAATGGTTAGTTTGATAAAAATTTGGTATACTATTAGTTTGCAGATTAATCTATGGATTCAAAAGTCATTCAGACAATTTTCTTCTTCCGAATTCTTGTATAAAAAGAGACTTCTCTCATAGTTGGCAGTATGTAAAATGCTATTAACTACTTTAGCTTTATTTAAGTTAATTTACTATCTGGGGCATCTTAGGAAAATCAAATTAAAGCTTAGTCTATCGCTTGAATTCAATAGGATTAAATTGAAGTAAATTTGAAGCTCTGGACTTTTAAATAGTATTTAGTAAATATTGAAGCAGTTAATGAAGCATAAAATTGAGCTCTTGATATGAGAACTGGATTACTTTGCTGCAATTTTTATAATTATTATGGAAATAGAACACTTTTATTTCTAAAGAAGACCTAAGAATACAAGAGAACTGAGGATAATCTTTGTGCTCTTTTAATTCATTTCATACAATATCAATGGAGCTAAATTCCTAACGCCGGAAATTAAGTTTTCTATTAAATTGAACTTTTGTTCTTCCATTCATTTGCCAGGAAATAAATTATATGCTTGGAAACGAATGTTATGTGGTGTGGTGAGGGTGGTATTTTGTGGTCAACGAAGCCCTATAAACAGTTCTCATACTTATAATATTTTGATTGTATTGATAAAACGTTTGTTAATATTTTATAATATTTGATACTTATTCTTTTCACTTTTATTGTATTAATTGAAAGAAAGAGTGGGACAAAAATTGTTAAGGGAAATTGAAAAAAGAAAGAACATTAGTTAATAATACTTAAATTGGTCAAAAGAGTTTATTAAATTGTTTGGGTTTTTTTTTTCTTGTGTATTTTCCTTTCGGGTTAAAAACGGTTAAGTAAAATGAATGGTATTTAAAAAAAGAGTTAAACCAATAAGTGAGAAATATTAAGTGAGAATAGCATTGAAGTGGAAAAATACTTAGCAAAATACGGAATAAATATCAGGAAAAATCTTTTAACGTTTTTCCCGCAATTTAAAAATAATTAGAAGTATTTCTGCATATGTTTTTTTAGTATAATTTCCGCGAGATTTTTGTTTTTGTTTTTTCATAAGAGAAGATACTAATAGAGGTCGATCGGTCATATTGTTGGTATAGCGGATTTATAGTATTATTAGTAAAATGAAAAAGTCTGAGTTAAATTGCGATTTTTTAATCCGGACACCGGAAAGGAAAGGAAAGAAAAATTTACAAAGTATATTTTTTGTGGTTTTACAGGTTTTAGAGATTGAAGTTTTGATATAAAAGGAGTTAAAAGAGTATTGACCGAATTTAAGTAGGGTTTGTTATAGTTCTTTAATTACTTTAGGATTTTCATCGCTGACCTTAGTGTTTGATACTATTTATATTCGGCGCATTCAATGGAACACATCATTTCTTAAATAATCACACTGAATGTGTTGTAAAATCTTGCTAATCACTTTTATTTTGAAATTAATAATAACCTTTTGCGCATCACGTGACCTTCAAATCAAATTTTACCGTTATAGAATTTTTTCCCAGTCTTCTAATGTTCCGTATCTCTTTCAAATTCGAATTAAGAGATTTGTTCACTTGAAGAATTAAAATATTATGAAATTGTAAATTTGATTTGACAGCATCATATAATTATGTGATTTTCAGGTAACTATGATACTACGACTCCTGTAAAGTGATCTTCAAATCCACTCCTACAATAATAATAATAGTAGTATTAATAGAATTTTTCCGATTTAGTACTTAGCAATTATTTCGAAGAATGAATTAATTTTTTTCTAAATGGATAAACCTATTAGAAATATTTGAAATATGAGCTAATTTTCTTCATAGTCACACGACACTAAATGCGTTTTAAAAATATGCACTCTACAATCAAAAATTTAGGAATATTAAGTTGCAAAAAAATATTAATAGAAAATTGAATATTTTAGAAAAAAATTCTATATATGACATTGGATATTCGAGATTATACATTCAAATATTTTATTAGACACCACAAAATTTAAATTATGAACACGTGCCGAAGTTTTCTCCAAATGGTGTGTTCAATAATTTAATACTAAAATACTAAATTTTTCAATAAAAAACATTTTTGCCAATATTTCGTAATTGATAACCTTTAAATTTGTTTCTTTTATTTTAAATTAAAAATTGTTTTTTGGTTTTTACATCAAACAATCGAATTATTCAACCAAATTGATGACCAGAAATTACATTTTAGACTTTATTATATGTGTTCTTCCTCTAAGGGAAAAAGAATTATCCCTTGGGATCTATTTTTACTTTTATCTTAAATTTTTTAGAAAAAGGGCAAGCAACTATTAAATTCTAACAAATGTGACTTCCTCAATGGTTTTTTATTTTGAATCTAGGCATTGTTTTTAATACCCAACACCTTAAATAGTTATAGGAATATTTTGTTTTTGGAGCAATATTTGTAAAGAAAATTTGTAAATACATAGAGGGATAGAGAAGGGTACATATTTTTGCTTAACGGTACCGTCTGAGCCGATTTAGCGATGCTCCATTTGTCCGTACTCTATCTTAATGAAATTTATACTGGTCACTAGGTTACTAATGTCGAAAGACAATAGAGGATTGCAATTAGGTGATATCGGACCATGCGTTCGGAGTCAGGAAGCTTCCGATCGAACCAAGGGCAAACGAGCATCTCTCCTAGCCCAGTAAAGATAGAACCTTCAAATTTGGTACAAATATATTCTGTTCTGTTTAATTATGATCTTGAAATAAATGGAAGTGGTTGTTTGGATACCTATTACAAGTCTTCCAAAACCTAGTAAGCTTTTTGAAATTGATAAGGATAGAACCTTTAAATTTGGTAAAAGAATTTGGTAAAATGAAGTGGAGTTTCTTGGAATTTTCAGTTGAATTTTTTGGTTGTAGGGTATTACTAAGTCGGTTGCAGTTTTTTAGTATTTTATTGATACATAAAATATTTTTTTTAAAAAAAATTTCATGTACTATTTAATTGAATTTGCTAAGGAAATTAAATGGCAACCCTATTAAAAAAACATTTTAAGATATTTTTTTAAGTTTTTTGAATGCAGAAATTTTTGCACAACCACCACCCAAACAAATTTGTTATAAAAAAAAAAATCTAAAATAATAAAAATAAATTAAACCCTTATGGTTTGATTCAATTTTTTGTTTGTAGCAACGCCTAAAAATTCACTTCCTTATTTTATTTTAATGTTTTTAAAACAAGAAAAAAAAATCATCACCAAGGGAGAGAGGATGTCTTGCCTCATCATAAACACTCTGACATCTAAAACATAATGAAAACAAAAATATTAGCAACATTTAATGTCCTTTGGCAATTGAATATACAGTAACAATAATATTATAAGAATGCATGTGTTTGAAGGTCTTTCAAAAATTAACTACCCTCTCATAGGTAAGTTGAGCGGCAGCCTTCATGAAAAATTTCTTCAGAAAGAAAATATCAAATAGTAACAATTATTTTTCTTGTCTTTTCACTTGGTTGAATTTTTTGTAAACATTTTCTTCATTATTCATCTATTATTACAAACAATGAACGCATCTTCACATGTGTGCCCTAAGGGTAATACATGCACTTGAAGTAATTTTGTATATTTTTTTTGTAACTGTAAATTCTAAATTTGTTTAAAAAAAATAATATACAAGCTATTAATGACTCATTTTGCGCAAGATCATCATATTTGTTAATCTTTATTTCATCAAAGAAGAACTTTCCTATTATGAAAGCCAGAAGTTTGTTTTAAATAATTTGCCAGTTTATATTGGAGGGCACATAGTGTCACTTTCTTCAATTAATTACCCGATTTCTATATTATCTTTAAGAATTTAACTTGTTCTGTAAAAATGTAACTCTGTATAAACGCACTGTATAGTACCGTTAAATTGTAAATCAAAATCTGCTTTCGAAATTAGTATTACCATTTATAAACTTGAAACTAGACATAGGAATTAAATAAATGGATATATGCAACCTTAGTTTCAGCAGTTAGTGTAACCTGTCACCAACGTTACGTCGCCACATTAATAAAACTGGGTGGCGCAAAACGACCGATATGGTTTAAATGTTTAATAACTTTTTTATTTAATGGTTAATTATTATTATTTTTTATAATGGGGAATATTTTTAGCCTAAGTAGAAAAATTATATCCCGCAAGTGGTGACCTTTTTCGGCTTCGCACATTCGTGCTCTTTCCAGTACATTTTCCATAACTTTTCGTAATTTTTGATCGCTCTTCTGTTGTGTACTTTTCCATTACAAATATAAAAAAATTTAAACAGTTATTAAATATTCAAACAATATCAGTCGTTTTGCGCCACCCTGAATAACATGTAGAAACGTCTTAAATTTTTTATATTTTTCATAACTTTTCGTATTTTTTGATCGCTGTTCTGTTGTGTACTGTTCCATTTCCAATTCCCCAAGTTTTCTTCACAAAATTCTGAAATAAAAATAAAAAATATAAATAAATTTAAAAAGTTATTAAACATTCAAACCACGTCAATCGTTTTGCGCCATTCTGTATCTAGGTTCTTTACAAAATCACCTAGGTGACCACATAAATAAAATAACTTATAAATTAATAGAAACTATTGCAAGTGGAATTATTAGAAAGTCTTCGAAAAATTGAAAGTAGATTGCAACACAAGGCCTTGATGTTTGAATGGCATATGCTATGTCTCATATAAAATATCAACGACCATTTTCTAGAATTTTTTAGTAATTTTCATGAAATAAAATTAACTTAATCCTCTCATATTTCTTATTGTTCTGTACGTCTTTTCTATTTTCTATTTATAATTATTTCGCATCATAATCCTCAAAAATCCTCCCTTAATGCGGTTTTCATCACACATATATTAACAACAAATTTTAATTATTTTATATAGTTCTACATTTGAATAAAGTTTAAGAATAATGTGTACTAATAGCATTAAATCTAGGGTTCCTTTATAAGTACATTCAAGTAGAAAATAAACAAAATAAAATATTTTCTTAAGTATAAACAAACATTGAAAAAAAAATAAAATAAAATAATTTGGAAATTTGCTGAAGACATTTTTAGAAACGAAAGATGAAAGAAAAGGCTGAAATATATTTTTAAGTGTATTAGATTAGACATTATTAAGAAATTTTCTAGTTATTTTGTTTTCTGCTTAAATTAAAAAAAAAATATTTCAAAATTTTAATTCAAAAAATAAAATAATTATATAATGAAGATAATTTAAATGATAAAAATCTCGTGGTGAAATATATTTTATAGTACTAGCACTGGATGTAAATATTGGTAATGGGCATCATCTTAAAGTTTAAATGCTGCATCATCCTAAAAATTTTGTAATTCGAGCCAAATGATAAATTTTAATATCTGACCTAGATATAGCTCAGTGGTTAAAGTGGCGGATTTTTAATCGAAAAATTTCGGGCTCAAACCCTGAGTAGATCATATCTAATAAAAAAAACTATAATTGATATTGTAATAGTTTATATCATATTGTAACTTCCAAATCTGGAAAAAAAAAGTTGATTCACTCACTTATCAAAATGAATGGTAGAGGACTGTACGTCATTAAAAAAATAAATAACTTTTAGGAGTAACTAAAAAACGCTTCCAAGTTCTGATTCAGCGCGCTTCATTTCTTACGCGCCCGCACTAAAACCAAACTGTACATTTATAAAAAGTAAATTGTGCTCTTAAAAGATTGCGGGTTTTTATTTTTTGAATATATTTCCTATAGATAAACTTGGTGCATAGAATTACGTTTGAGGTTATCCTGAAACCTTGGAATATTTTTCGAACTAAAATTTTTAACTTATCCAGTTTTAAGATAATAAGTCTAACAATTTTCAGATGTAATTTACTTAATATACTATTATATGATTTATTGTAATATAATATTTGTAATTTGTAAAATATCCCTCTTGTTCTCACTCTAATACTGTTTTGTATATTTTTTTATTGAATATTGCCTATTTGAACTTTTCTCGATTTCGAGTCTAAGTTTTTTTGAAGACTTAGGTAAACAGTTATGCTAGATAGGTAAAAGAGTTATGACTAGGCATATTATGCTAGATTTCATGCTAAATTATAAATGACCTCAAGAAATTTTAAAAATTTGCGATATTTACAGAATGTAACACAAATTTGATTACATCTCCTGAACTACTTTTTTCATCTTTAAAAAACAAAATTGTACATCAAATACCAAGAACAACAATATTGAAAAAAAAACAAACGTTTTCAAACGGAAAATAGATTAATTTTCAAGATAATAAAAAAACAACAACAACATCATCAAAAAGTTAAAATCGGATTTCCGCAAAAAATATACAAAACAAAATTATTTAAAAAATTTTCCACCCAAAAACTCGTCCTTTACTGTATAAAATACAAAAATAGAGGCACTGAATAGCAATAATTGCACAATGAAATCATTTTACCATTCAACTGGGAATAAAAACAAATTTTATTTTTTTTATTTTTCTAATAAACGCAAAAAAATTTTTCATCCTGCATTTAAGAAAAAATCAACCAAAACAAAATTCTTAAATCCCTTTAAAACCAATCGTCATGCCTTCGTTCCTTTTTTTATCTAATGCTTTTTTTCTTCTTCTCTTTCTCTTTCCTTTCGTCTTGTTTGCAACACTGATTTTCATAAATGCGTACAAGTGTTTCCAAAAAAAATAAAAGGTTTAATTTTCACCCTCTGATGCAATTTTGTAATTCGCATTATAATAAACAAGAATAAAACAGTTGGTTGCATAAGGTTAGAGAGAGAGAGAAAAAAAAGCCAAAATAAAAAGGATATCCAGCCATGAAAATCCCTTCAATAAAAAATGTCCTATAAAAAATTTTAGGTAAATAATATTAATTCTGTATTACTATAGGATTCTCATTTGGATATGAAAATTTGCTAAACGATTTGAAACCGTTATGAATGCGAAGCTAACTGTTCAAATGATAATTAAATTTAAAAATTTTACTTAGAATTACAAAATTAGACATTACCAACCCTTCTGTTGTAGAATATTTATTTATAGATTTCAGTTCATACAATTCTTTTTGCTATGAGTTGTTTCTTTATCTGTGAGTTATATTTTTAAATGAAAATATATTTTTATTTGACATTTATATACTGAACTACAGCCTGTGTTCCAGACAGTTCTTGATAATCGAAAATAAAGAATTTTTCAAAATCATATTTTGAATGTAAAAAGGAATGTTTTTATTTAGTTTTTCTAAATTTTCAATAATTTTTAATAATAATAATAAAGCATTTCATCTCTTGCTCCTTAATTTTTGTAAATTGACTGTCAAAATTATATTCGAACCCAATTTCGTTTTCATAAATTAAATTGACATTTAAAATCAGCGATAGTGATTGTGAATAGGTATTTAACACCTGGTTATCCTAGTTTTGTAGTTAGTGTTTAAAGTTACTGTTCTAAACAATTATTTGTAATATTAACTACAGCATGATCTGCTTATAGCTCCGGATTTGACGTTTTGAATCGATTTAGCATCACAAACGATTAAAAGATTCTTAATAATCAAATAATTTAAATGTCACAATTTGTTCAAAAATGGAAAAATGTTTTTAGAAATTTCAACTTACAAAAAAAAAACAAACTAATAATTCCCGTTACATGTGTATACATACACTTACATGAATGATTTTAAAAATTCCAGAAAATATTTTTTCTCCCTTTTCCTTATGTTAATCTGTTTTTTAATTTCGTTTTTTTTTTGTGTTTTTGCTTTTTATCAAAATGTCCTTTGAAATCCCGTTATTGTTGTCATATAAAAAACCTTAAAAACATTTTTAGTGAGAATTTCTGAGTAAGAATTATTTTACTTTCGGGATTTCAGAACTCAAAAGTCATTAATCATCGTTTATAAAAATCGGTATATAGTTGACAGTTCAGGGGTTTTTTTTTTTGTATTTTAGCATATTATCTAGATTTTGGTATTGGGTTATTGTTACGAGATTCCATATCTTTTCCTTTTTTGATTTAATTGTGTAATTTTGGTATTTTGCAGGGGTTCAAAATCCTTCCTTACCAAATTATATTGATGAATTCAGAAACTCAAGGATTTTGTTTTTGTTGAATTGTTAATGAATTATGTAAATAATGAGTGAGAGTGTGAAAGAGTGAACGATAGAAGATATTTTAAATAGGAAAATTAATAAATAGGAAAAGAAAAGGTAATATTCAGAGAATTAGAAATTGTATCTGATGATGATTTTGTCTTTTAATTCTTAAATTATGGATAAGATATAAGTGTTTGAGCGTTGAGTGAGAGAGTTTATAAATGAGTGAGTATAGGACTAAATCGTATAAAAATTGTAATCAATATGCAAATAAAAGGGATATTTTCTAAATTATATACTGTATAAGTTTGATAAGTTTCTGCTTGTATGCATCATACATTGTTTGTATAAAAGATTTTGCTTTTGCAGGATCTTAAAAACAAAGTGGTATAAGTATAAAATAGTACAACCATTTGTTATTGTTGTTGTTATTTTTAATTTATTCTAATATGGGTTTCATAAATAGTTTTTATTTTTGTTAATCAGGTTGACACATACACACACACACATCATTTTATTATGTTTGATCCATTGGGGTATTTAAATGAAAACATATCGATTTAATTTCGGATGACTGATGATGCAGTCACTATATGATAAGAATGGTGATAAAATCTAAGAAAATAATTCTATAGGATAAATTTTATTTTGAAATATATTCAAATGTTTGTATGGTAAGTGATGGTGATTACTTTTAATAATTACTTTTTTTATTTTTTTTGTACATATAATGTTGTGTATAATTTCAGATGATGATTAGAAATAAAAATGGGAATTATAAAGGGATTTTTCAAGGGTATAAAGTTAAAAAACAAAAGGGATATTAAAAATTGTTAAGCTAGATGGACTTAAAATGAATAAAAGATAAAGAGAAATATAGAAATAATATGGAAACAAAATGGTTTTTTATTCAGTTAAATTCAAGTTGATTGTGGAATTGGTTAAATTAAATGCTATTGAAATAAATTGATTGATTAGATGTAATTGATTTAATATTAGGTATAGAAATGGTTTTTTTTATAAATATTTGTTATGATATTTGTCAGTGATTGAATATTTCTAATGTACTTATAATTTCTTTTAAATTGAATGTACAAACAATTTAAGTTGTACACTTTATAAGCCTAAGAGCATATGTAGCCCTTATTTAATATTCTTGTTTTTAATATTTTGAAAATTTTAATTTTGGAAATCGAAGTACACATGGACCAGAAAGTTTAATTAAGTTAAATATAAGCAAAGTTGGAATCATCCAAACTAAGATTTAATAGACGTGTTTTATAATATTAAAAAAAACTGAAAAATTATGAATTTGGAGAAAATTGTTCATAAAAGGCGTTTTGTAATGCTAAATATACATTAACTTTCCTTAGATTATTTTTGTATAAAAACTAAAAAGACAATAAAAATTGTGAAAGAGTTCGAAATTTCCCTAAAGATCATTACTTTTGATTTAATTATTTAATTCCTTAAATAAATAATTCTATAGTTATGTAAATATTTTTTGACAATTTATTCAAAAAATAAAAATTCAGGGACGAGATTGTTTTTTTTTTTTTTTTTTTTTTGCCGGCACCTCTACGTGCTAACTGTTCACTGTGATAGGCTAAACAGCCTGACTATATATGTGCATGTCGGAACAGGGGAGATATATTCATAAATTCGAACTGATCAAATGAACTCCACATACAATTTAAACATGAGATAGTACTAAGCCTTATAACATGTAGAAATGTCTTAGATTTTCAATAAATACAGTTCTATTTTTTGTTTATATTGTAATAATTTTGTACTTGAGCTAAATAGTATTCTATATCAGTGAGTTATATTATTTAATTGAATTATTTGTTTACATTTTGTATTTGTTTATATTGTTATACTTATGTATTTTTTATTAAATATATAATTATTAATTAAGCCATTAATTTGAACCCAAAGGCGAATGGTAGCTAAGTCGAGTTGAAAACCAGGTAAAAGTTTTTTTCACTTTGACTGGGATTCGAACCCGGGGCCTCTCGCATGAAAAGTCGGCACTCTAACCACTGTGCCACCCAGCCGATAAAAAGTTAATATTCCAAAAGTACAATTAAAAAAATTTAAAATCGAATTTCTTTAAAAATCGATTCAAAATGTCAAGTGTCAACACACACATTTTTGAAAATCAAGTACTCAAGGATTTGACATATTTATTATTTTTTTGGAAAGAATTACGAAATAAAAATTTTATTTATTTATTTATTTATTTGTAGTACCATGCAATAGTAAATATTGCCTGATAATATTAATCCTTTAACTATTTGATATTTGGACTTCTTATTAAATTATTTTAATATACACTATATATTTTTATTAGATATGATCCGACTAAATTTTATTTATGAATATAAAACTGATAATATAAAATTTTACAAATTACCTAGTTTGAGAATAATTGAAGCATTTAAGAAAAAAAGTATATTAGTTTTAGTATAGAAGTTTTTGATATAATTTTGAATAATTTTTGTAAAATACAAATCAGTAAATCACATTCTTGTAAGTTTGAATTCAAAGTTTTATTTTTAAAATTTCAGGAAATTATTTAAATTCACATTAAAAAAAAATTTCCAACATTTATTTTAATTTTTAAATTTGTTTGTTGAATTGAGTTCCCCTATTCTTATAAGATTTTGACTTCTTCGTATCTTCGTATATTAAATTATTATGTAGGGTCATTATTTGCACTAGAAAACTTTTGTATTTTCCGCTAAACAATTGTAAAAAAATTATTGATAATGATGATGATTTCTTATTTTTGTTTTAATCATTTGCCTTCTCAAATTGATAATGATGATGATACTGCCGCGTTTCCTATCAATTGACTTTAACATTATATAAAATATGACTTGTGATTTAAAGGCGATTTACTTCAGTTAACTTTAAAGTAAGTAGTAATTTTTATATTTAAAGTTGTTTTTATCATTGTTTTTTTTTTTTTTCTATTTTTTTTTTTCAGTTTTGTTATTGTTGTTGATCACATTAGCATATTTCCTCTAATTTCCTACTATTTTAGTTCTCTGTATAGTACTATTACTAGAATTTCTACTATATTAGTTGTGTGTAGGGGGAAGCGAACCTATTAGTTGGTATGTTCTTTCAAATATGACTGAAAAAAAAAAAAATTTAATTGTAATCGCAGCAATTTTCTGTTGAAAATCGAGTTCTTCTTCATTATTTTCTTTTCTTTTTCTGTAATTTTTTTTTTTTTTGATTTGAAGACACCAATTCTATTCAGGTGTGGATTGGTTAAGTTGTTGGATGGGTGACTTTATGAGTTTTTTTTTTTGATTATTTGTGTTTTGTTTCGTCTTATTTTCATGGAAGAAGGAAACCTGGTTACTCAAGTGTAAACGTTTCCTCTCTTATCATTATGTATTATAATTGTTTGTGTTGTTTTTTTACGATTTCTAAAAAAAAAAAACACTAAAACTAAAAAGAAAAGTGGAAATGTAAATTACAAACGAAAATTAAGAAATAGAATTTTAAACTTAAAATACAAATTGGGAAAAAATCTTAATATTTTGTTGAAATAATTTTAATTTTTTCTAATTGTCTTTAGAAGTTGTAGAATTTGAGTGTTTTGAGCTTGTAAAAATATTATACGTTTCTAATACTCTAAATCCTAAGCTGTGAGAATTGCAACTAACTCGCAGTATTTATTTTAAAGCAATAAATTATTTTTAAGACAGTTTAAATTTTATGCTAAAAATATTAAAATTTTATAAATATTAGGACCTAATGGAATTAAATTCCAAAAGAGTGAAAGCGCCCCACACATTCTCCACAATTAACGATTTCCAGTATAACCAAAAAAATATATAAACAACTATACAAGCATCAATTAAGAGACAAGGAATAACAGATTTGAGATCGAACAAGCTCATAGAAAAAAAGGAGCTTTTAAAAGATTGAAGGACTTTTCATCAAAAATGCATGTTAAAATAATTTTTAAATAAAGAGACTCTAAACTAACCTCTCAACAAACGTAATCAACAATGTACTAAAGATTTAAGGTATATTACCCCTTGGAGTACCATTACTCGAACTAAGTGGCTTAAATTTGAATTAACTTGAAATAAATTATATTTTGAGTACAAGTGAGTGCATATTTGTAAAAAATAAAACTTCAATATTAAAATAACAGTTATATAATTTATATGTAAAAATTTCGAATATATTGTAAAAATTTGACATCAAGTTTAAGTATTAATAAAAATCGATTTTCAACTAAAATATTATGTATAGAACACTGGCAACACTAGCTTTGATTAAAATAACTTCTTCCTTTCAAGCCCAATTGAATTAATCAGTTCCAATATAATTATATTAACAATAAAATTTAAAAATGAAGTGCGACGGAGCAAAATAAAATACAAACATATTTTGACGTTTTTTTAAATTTACTTGTAAAATAAAAGTCAAGATGTGTTGTTTATTTATATTTATCCATTTTTAATTTTATTTTAATAATTTAGTTTAATTTTTTAACAATTTAAAACGTAATTAAAATAAAAATTACATTTTTGTGAGCGTACTCTGTTCATGCTCTGCTCAGAGCGTGCTCATTTTGTTCAGAGCGGACTCAGATCTAAGCTCAGATTTCAAATAAAACAAACGCCTATAGTAAAAAATTTCTACTTATGTTCCAATAAAATTATAATTTATTAAAATATCATTTTTTTTTTAGGAATTTCAAACTTAAAATTAATTTTATTTCATAATAATAACAATTCTAATAATTCCCTTGAGCAACATGATTTTAAAAATTAATACAAATAATGTAAAACACATTAAAAAAAATTATAGAAAAAAAAATTTAGTCAACATATTATCATGAAAGTTAATTAAATTTTAGTGTTAAATTATATCACAATATATATATATATATATATATATATATATAAAATAAACCAAATTAATTTTCATATTAATTAGAATATAAAAATTCAACAGCTGAATTACAGGATTAACGTGCCGGAAAGAGATACACAAACAAAAAATTAGGAAACATTTTCAGTAATAAATTTGACATTTACGCCAATAATAAAATTTTATTTTTATCATCTTAGTTTTGTTTTTTTATTATTTTTAACTCGTTCTTCCCTATTTTTCTTAATATTACCATAAAGTAACATATATATAGAGTATTCACGTAGAACAAAATTCGTTAGTCATTTCTTTTTAAAAATCCCGTCCCATTTTACTCAATATCCCGTCCCATTTTTACTCAACACTCAAAATTCATTTTAAAACTCAAATATTTTTACTTAAAAATTGAGAAGAATTTTTTTTAAGCTCTAGAAAAAAAAAAATTCTTCATAATTTGAATATTATGATATTATATGAAGAGTATATGTATTATGTATATGTATGTACATATTCACATATTTACATTTTTATGCATATTTTTATGAATGTTAAGAAAAATGTATGTGTGTACATATTTTTTTGTAAATGTAACTTTTTTTATGTGATATTTTTCTCTATTTTTTTTTTGATGTATTTTTTATGTATTCTTATTTTGATATTAAGAATTATAATGAATTTAATAAAGGCGTGCATTTTTAAAAGTGTGAAGTGTTTATTTTGTTATGAACATATTATTAAGTATTAAAATTTGAATTAAAAAAATTGAGGAACAAAATTTACATGTAAGTATTAATTTATAAATTTTCTATTAGGATAAGTTATAAGCAATTAAAAAAGAAAAATAACATTCGCTACATGACAAGTTATCACTATTAAAGTAATTACATATTTTTACGAAATTTTTTTTTTTACAAAATTTGAATTTCCAGTTAAAAATTTTTTTTCATATCCCGCAAAATTTCGTGTAATTACGAGGTATAACTTGTTGTTTAGAAGCCACAAAAAAATCTGATAAATATCTTCCATGGTTTAGGGAAAATGATGAATGCTACACGCATAAAATAAAGTTTTTAGAGTTACTAATTAATCTTTTGCTAAAAAAGCAAGCAAAATGGTTAAGGGAAAAGCTTTTAAAAAATTACGAAAAAAAAGCTGAGAGTAATCAAAGTAAAATTAAAATATTAAATGCATAACTTATTTTTAATATATTTCATAATATCCGTCTGTCTGTCTATTTGTCTGTTTATTTCCGTCCGTCTGTCTGCATATGTTTGTACGTCTGTCTATCTATTTGTCTGTGGTTTAAAAAAATTTTCTCATTATATATAGTTTTAGCAAATAAATTTTTGTATGTAATTTGTAATACTATGTAATTTATTAAAATAATTTTTATTTTTTGAATAATTTACTTGATACCTATATTATTTTCTTTTCATGAACGAGAAAATTGGATGAACACGATTGAAGTACCTAATCATAATATAATTTTGTAAATATGGAATGTAAATAACTAAATTTAAGTTAATGAATATTTTTGTTTGTTTTCGATAATTTTTTTTAGTCAATGAATTGTTTTGTTTTGTTTATACCTATGTACATATTTTATATTATATTTTTTTTTTGCTATAAGGGTTTTTTATGCCGAAAGGAATATAAAATATTAAAGCTTTTTTATATATTTTTCAATAATGTAATGCAATACTTATTCCATTTGGCTTTTTCATTTATTAACTAACTTAAGAATTAATAATAAAACAGAATTATTTAAAAAAATATTGAAATTTTATTAAATTTTATATTTTTACCTTTCATGTCCATTTAAATTTTAAAAAAAAAAATTTTAGTCAATCAAAATAACGAACTAAACTCTTCTTAAACGTAAAATTCTTATATATACTTATTAAAATGATAAGATTATTTATGATTTTACAAGCCATACAACTTTTAATAATAAGCTTGTCTGTCGCACATTCATTCAACATTAATATCAAAAGTTACAAATAATAAATATGAAAATAAATTTTTCTATTTTGATTTACAAGAAGAACGAAAAATACACTTAGCTGTTTTAATTTCATATTTCACACATGCATCGATAAAAGATGTAAAATCTCTATTTAGTTTTTTTAATTTCAAATCAAAGTAACGAAAAAAAAGTAAAAAGACCTTAAATATTTTATATGTGTTAATATACCTATACACTATGCATGCAGTATAGATTTAGCTTTTCATACTTTTATATGGAATAAGAAGAATAATGTATAAAAATAAATATGTATGTATGGATGTATATACCCTTCATATAGTTTTTTAAAGGTATATTAATAAATACTCAAAACAAGAAATTGAGAAGAATTTTTTTTTATTTATGAGTTTAAAACAAATTATTCTCAATTTTTAAGTAAAAATAATTGTTATGAGAATAATTTTTGAGTACTGAGTAAAAACGAAAAATATTTTTTAAAAAAATTGGTAAAAAAATTTTACTCTACGTGAATACTCTATATTATATGTTACTTTATGATATTACCTATAAAAAAATTTGTTTTTTTTTTATTTAAATCTTCATCATTATTATAATTATAATCGCTTTTATTATCATCATCACATTAATGTAGAGTAATTTTATGACAGATTTTAGTTTAATTCTTCCGAAACGTAGGGGGCGATTTAAGTTTTTATAATTTTTGGTAACGAATTTATCTGTCATTTTGTAGGATGGACCGATTTAGATTTGCGGTCCTAAAATTTCATAAATGTTTAATTTTGAAAATTTTTGGAACGGCTTTAATATGGATTTGTTGCTTCAGGATTGGGGGTACATTTGCTCATCATTTTTGATTCGAAGATTTTTTAGAAATGAGTAAAGACACAAGTAAAAACACCTTCTACACTAAACTTACCAAATTTTATCGGAAAATGGGTCTAACAACTGGTGAAATATATAAAATTGATTAATGTTCTTTTAGGTGATCGTCAAAGGACAATTTTTGCTTTATTTAACTCATAGCCCTATACGCTAATCAAGCTTGTTTTTTAGACTAAACACATAGGTAAATTGCCGTTCCTGATTTCTCTCTGTCACAAATTGTTATAGAATAGGGAAATTACTTAAATAATTGAAACTTAAATAAATGAGTTTGCCACTGTCTTCCTAAATCTCCGAGACAATTTAAAAAATTTTATTACTTCATCTTTCTCTCTTTTTTTTTATTATCAGATCTGTCAGATAAGTTTTTAAGAGTTTTAAATTATTGTTTGTTTTTGTTTAGTTCCATTGTAAAGCGCCTCGTACGACTAATCACAACATTAATATAGTAGATAATGTACGATAAATACATAAAACAAAATTAATTTTTTTACGACATTTTAATTGAAATTTCTTTTAAATTTTTTGTTTTTTTTTTTTTTTTAATTTTTTCTCCTGTGTTTATTTTGTAACAATTTTATTTTATTTTTTTATTATTAATTTTTATTACAAAATTTTTAAAATATGTTTTTTTGAAATCCCGATGACCTAAAGATGGCGTGATGATTATTTTTAATATTATATATTTTTATTTTTAAAACAATTTTGTTAAAAATATTTATTTTTTATTTCTTAAAATAATTTTTTAATGATCATTTGATATTTTTCGTTTAAATTTTAATAATTAGTTTAGGAAATGTTTGTTTGTAGTTTTTTTTTTTTTTTGATTTTCGTAGTTTTTTAACATTTTAAATTTTGTTCTTTAAGTTTTTTTAATTTTTATAAATTATTTGACATGTGCATGGTTAATTTATTTTAAATTGTTTGTTGTTGTTTATTTGTTAATCAAATTTTATGTCAAAATTATTTTGAATTAAAATTATACATTCGTAGAATAAACGGCTCTTAGCGCTCGCTTAATTTAATTTTTAATTTTTATTAAATAGAATTGGCATATATTGGTATATACAGCCTGTGTATAGATAATTAGTGAGCTGACACAAAGCACTGATATTCAAAAAGCAGTTCGAAAAACTGAATTCTATTCCTTTTACTGTTTAACGTCTAAGATTTAGATGTTGGTGTAAAATTAAATGACACGTGTACAAATAACATCAGATATACAGATGATACAGTTCTTATAACAAACAACCTAATGGGTTTACAAAATACAGTTGATAAAGTCAACCATCATAGCGAATGGTTCAACTTAAAATTAAATATCGAATTAAATATCGAAACATCTATTAAAACATCGTTGCCAATATCATATGACCGCTGACATCCAATTACGGATAGACAACAGTTAGAGATGAGTTCATTTTTCGAAATATTTTGAAAAAAAATTAGTCTATCTAGTTTTACTAGATTCGTCCATTTTCAACCTAGAAATGCAAAAGAAAAAGCTTTACCAATATATGTAGTACAAATGTATAGGGTTGCCATACTGTTCTTTAATTTTTTAATTATGCAAAACTCAATTTCTGTAAAATTCTTAAGCCCTTATATCTTCCAAACAGTACAAGGTAGGATCTTAAAATTTGTAGAAATGTTAGATCTTAAAAAATAAGTATGAGTCTTTCAAGAAAACTCCCCCGTGCCTCCCGTTTAGGGCTGTAAGACGGAATTTGCAAAACGTAACTCAAAACTTTGCCATTTTTAAATACATACCTGTCTAAAACTGTTTTTGAAAAAATTCTTCAATATTTTTTTTTATGTACATACAGTTTTTTTTATTTTCTTAACTAAAGTAATTTAATTAAATACCCATTTTAATTAGTTTTATATTAATGCAAACTTTTTCCAATATGTTAAAAAAAAATCTGAATTTCATTAAAAAATATTTTTAATGTTCTTGCGTATAAAAATTAAAAAAAAAAAAGTCATTATAAAAGATCGTTAGATTGCGTTTCTTGTTAACCACAAAGTAAAATGTTAAGTAGTTTTTGATATTCTGTAAAGATTTGATATTTTTTTTCTTTTTATTTTTTTATTCCATAAAAAAATTTATGTATTAAATATTTAGATCGAGTTTTATAAGAAGTTATTGTACTTAAGTGATAGTTTTAATATAAAACAGAATAAAAAAAAAAACAAAATACAACATACATATGCAAACTGGTTCGAGAAAAAATAATTACCTATAAAACACAACAACAGCATTTTTGTTTTTTTGCTGTTTTATCAAAAATTTCCGTCTGACGATCAGAACTTCCGGTAAAGAAAGTCAACCTGGCGTAACTGGTATTTTAGTAATTTTTATGTTTTTTTTTTGTATTATTTTTGTTTCTTTCTTACATTTTTGCTCATCTTTATTTTAACGTTAGGGTAATGTAAATTATATTAGAATTTTTTATGTTCTTATTTTGTTATTAGTAATCTTCAACTCGTTCTTTTGATGTTTTTCAAGAAATATTTCCATGCAAAGAATGGCAAAACTTCGGGTGTTGGAAGTATTTAAGCTAAGACTAAGGTGAAATTCCAATTAATTTTTAATACCTCCATAAATTGGACATTGGGCATTAACTAACAATCTCTGCGACAAACAAACTTTTTTTAAGGAAATACCGTTATATTTTTTCGTTATTTAAGTTTCGACATATTTGTAGAGTTTTTAAATTTTTTCGAATTAAAATGCAAAATGTTTTATAATATTATTTTAACAATAGTAATTCCCCTTGTAATAAACTCTTATAAAAGTAAATTTTCATTGGTAGAGTTCGTTAATCCGATCTTTTACCTCAACAGATATTGAAGAAGAATTTTTTTTAAAAGAATTTTGCGCCAGTGCGCTATTCGTGGTTAAAATTCCGTTCAGAAATCCCGCTTTCTATACAGTTTTTTTTTTTTTTGTATTATAAACTTAACTTATAAATATTCGCATGGATGTTTGTTAATCTGACTTTTAATAAACTTAAAACTGATTTGATTTTAAATGCGATGTCATTTTTGACGGAAGACTGAAATTTATCATTTTAACCAAGTTTTAAATAAATACAGTGAAATTTGGTTTTTTTTTTTTTAATTTAAATTTCTTAATAATAAAATAGTATAATTTAGAAATTTAAATTTTATAAGTGATATCACAGATGAATGCATCTCATAAATTCAAATTTTTTTACATGAAATATTTATTTAGTGTGAGCGAATCTTAAAAAAAATAAAGACAAGACATAGTAAAGGATTGGGGGAAGTATATTGTTGTGGTGAAGAAAGAATTTAATAAGAGAATTAGCTATTTAGATTTTTGTAAACGGAACTTTTTTATAATTTAAGAGTCAGAGGCGGATCAAGTAATATTTAAATTTTTAATTGAATTTTAGTGGTTACAGTTCAACTGTTAGGCTAATAAGCCTGTCTATACAATAGGTACATGTTGGATCAGGGACATGTTCTTATTATTAAAAATGAACTAAATGAATTCCACATAAAATTAAAACGTTAAAAACATTAGATAGTAATTTGTCATGTGAAGAGACGTCTTAGATGTTGTTTGTTTTATATTCTAATAATTTTATATCGTATTATAAGATATTTTTGTATCTGTGAGTTATATTATTAAATTAAATAATTTATTTAGATTTTGTATTTGTTTATATTGTTATATTAATATATTTTTTTATAAAAAATATAGAACTATTAATTATTAGTAACATCATTATTTTAAAACACTCGCGAATATCAGCTGAGTCGAGTCGATAACCAGATAATTTTTTTTTACTTTTATTGGAACTTGAATATCGGCTTCTCGAATTAAAGGTTGGTGCTCTAATAACTGTGTCACCCACCCGTTAGGAAATATCCATGTATCCAGATAGGTAGAAATAGTACAACAGCAATAGCAGGTGTCTAAGACAAACGAAGTCAATAATAATAAAAAAAAATTTGGAAGAGCTGGGAACAAATCAAAGTCGAAACCGATATTGGAATTAACTTCTTTATATATATAAACTTTTCCCCAGTAATTTCCAAACTTGTGCTGTCATCTACTAAAGGAATTTTTACGATGGAAACCCTAAAAAAGTTTATTGTAGTTTTTCACTAAAATTTAGTTCGCTACTTGATGACAGCTAAATTAAGTTTTCGTGTGGGAGCTTTCCTAAATCTTAATTTACTTGCGCTTGATCTATATACTGCATGTGCTTTGTTAACATTTCTGTAAGATTAAACAGTTTTTACTTCCGAAAACATAATACTTAGTTAGT
Source organism: Dolichopus griseipennis (assembly GCA_963082915.1). NCBI lineage: Eukaryota > Metazoa > Arthropoda > Insecta > Diptera > Dolichopodidae > Dolichopus > Dolichopus griseipennis. The sequence continues at coordinate 103,941,774 of OY720444.1, read as the reverse complement.
GGTCTAGTTAAATTGCATCACTTAAAGACTTCAAATTCTGAATGCGCCATCTTTGCGAAATTTAATACTATAATTTATATGTATATATTCATAGAATAGAGCAACTAGATTAAATTTTTTTTAATATGCTCATTAAAAAACTAGATTTAATACAATTCCATAAATTGAATAATAAGAAGTTATTTATATTTGTTGGTTTATTTTTTTTTTTTTTTAAATTTTATTCACATTTTTTATATTTTCCGGATGTTTTTCATATTCTATGATCATATGTATAGTTATATTGTGTGTAATGTACGTTTATATTGTTTAGAGAAATCTTTTAAGAAAAAACCTAATTTCATTCTTGTCTTTAAGTTTTATTTTGTTTTTTCCTTACAAAATAATTTTATGATTAGTAGTGGACTTCCTATTTTGTATAATTTTATATTTTATTCTAATTTTTTGTTTTTTTTTTCCTTTGTATTTAATTGAATTTTATTAAAATAATAAATTCCCACGACAATGTTATAGATACATGTATTATTAGTTATATTTTAATTTGGTATAAAATAATATATATCTATAAACTTTTGTATAAATATTTCTAGATCTAGAATTGAGAAAATGATTCAAGAAAAAGAAAAAAAAAAAAAAATTTTTATAAATTATTTTAAATATTTTAAGTGAATTTCCGGGTTTTTTTTTTAATTTTAAAGACAGATATACAAAAATATATAATATAAAAAATTCATTGGCCTTGAGGATGTCTTCTTGATTTAGAATAATTAATTTGACAAAAAAAAATTGTTATTCTAGAATTAAGTAATTTTACTTTTTATATTTATATTAAATTATTAAAATATTATCATTTTAATAGATAAATTAAATTAAAAATATATTATAAGACATTTTTAATCTTATAAAATATAATCAAAGAAAAACCATTTCCAGTCTCTTAAGATTATCTTTATTAAATGTTTATACTAACTTTTCTTTATTACTTTGTTAAGATAATTAGAAAAACATATATTATATCTTAATTTATTTCTTAAACTTACTTGGGAATAGATCATTTCCTAAAACTAGACAAAAAAATTTATACTTTTACCATGAAAACTGCTCTATTTAACATTTTTGAGGAAGTACCGTTATTCTTTAAAAATTAGTATTTTATACTTGTTAAGAACCTTTCCTCTAAGTTCTTAGAATGTTCTTAGAAAGAAAATGATTTGGAAATTCTTGATCAAGCTTTTTCACATCATATTTCAATCGAGATAGTAAAGAAGAAGCTGATTTAAAAAAATTAAGGAAAAGTCAATTATTAAAGTCTGAAGAACTGTATAGAAGAATTAAACCAAAAGCAATCAATCGGTGCTTTTGCCTAAGATTATCCTTGAAATATTGATGTAGCTTGTGAATAAAGTTACATTTGAAAAGTCGAATTAATTCCTCCCCGCCTTGAAACTTAATAATAATTTACTTTCTATACGTTCCTTAACTTACTTGGAGAATGCGAATTTTAACGTATCGGACAGACTTTTTAATTAGCAGAAGGAGTAGTCAATCAAGAGTATTCCACAAAGAGGTTCATTTGCTTCGGGCTATTAAGTGCTTTGAAATTAAAATAGATCAATAATTCAACGAACTTTAATTTAAGTGTTAGACTACGGACAGACTAAATTACTTTTACAAATTCATTAAAAATTTCTAGAAATTCAACTATACTGAAGAAATATTTAACAACATTATATTTAAAATATTTTATTACATTTTTTATATTCAATAAATAAATTTTTGTCCTGAAATATTTTAAATATTTTTAAATTTTAATTAAATAAAAATATTTTCTCAAAAAATATTTTTTTCTTCCATATTTCCTTACTTTTCTTTTATGAATAATTTACAAACCAATTTCCAATAAGAAATAAACATTGATGTCCTTTTAAATAATGCTATCATCAACTGATTTATTTGTAATCATTATCATTATCAAACATTTAAAAAATTATTGAAATTGAAAATAACTTGAAAAATCTTATGGTAAACAAAATATTTTTCAATTGCAATGCAATTTTTGCATTTGAATTTCCTTCTTTCATATTTTTTCCATTAGGTTTTGTTCCAAGAATTGAAAATGTGAATTGCCTTTAGGTGCAGGACTTGCATATAACTATACCAATGGAAAATATAATACATATATATCTGAATCCTGGGTCCTTGTGTAGTCTTGTATATTAAAAAATTTTCTATACTTAGATCTATACTAAGTCTTCATTAAATTATCATTACTGTTAAATTAAAACAATAAAAAAATAAAATTTAAAAGAAAATTCTCAATTTTATTTTCCATAAATCAATTTTCTTTTCAGGATTCACATATGAAAAATCTAAAAATTTTTAAAATCAATCTCTACCTCTTAAAATAATTTTTCCTGCACTTGTGGTAGAGGACAAACGAAAGAAATTTCAAAAAATTGTCTAAAAGGTAATCGAAGGTGAATGCAAGAAGAATAGGTATAGGTATAATAAAATCTATAGACTAGTCTTCCTTAAATAATTTCATTATAATGATTCTCCAATATTTACTCATGTGAATTGTAGTCATATATATGTATATACGTATATATACAAACAGTCTCAGACATTATTAATTTTTTAGTATACATTGAAATGAATTGCTAATATTTAATGATGTTAATATACCTCACAATATTCAAATCCATATTTGAGTAGAAGTTAATATTACTACAGTATCGGAATTATTTTATCCTGCCTTCGGCATCGAGCTTTTAAAAGTCTGCCCACTCTTTCTTTAGGGGTTGCAATCTAATGCCTGTTTGGCAACGAAGTCTCGTCTTAGTATATGTCCTATCCATCTGTATAGGTTCTTGTGGCTATAATATATAATTCTTCATTAGTAATTCTCCTTGACCAGAAGATATTCCATATAATGCGAATACATTCTTGATGAAAACCTTTACCTTGTGCATTTGGCGGTGGTTCATCAGCTAGATTTTGCTACCATAAAGGAGAATTGATTTCACGCAGGAGTCGAATATTTTGATTTTTGTTATCCAGGCTTAGTCATGTTATGTCTTCGCTTATATCTCCATTATCGCTATCATTCTGCCCAGATAATTAAGGTTATCCACATCTTCTATTGATGAGTCTCAAATTGTGAAGATATTTATATTAGTTGTATTTATTCTCATCACTTTTTTTACTCATATTTATGTAGGGTTCCGCTTCTTTTGTATATTCTTTCAATTCTTTTTGGTTCTGAAGTGTGTACAAATAGGCATACATTATTTGCAATGTCCAGGTCTCCCACGTCAATACTTACTTCTATGAAAAGGTTTCCAACTTACCAAATTGGTTTCTTGCAAATTATTTTGGATTAATTATAGCTCTGCTTGGCATTTTTACCTAAAATTATATTCTTTTATTAACCAATTTTGTTTTAACAATAGGTTGCATTTTTATCATTATCTGTACATCAAATAAATTTTCGAAACTTGCATTCCCATAGGATTAACTCCAGATAAAAATAGGTAAATTACTGAATGTGGATCTGCCTAAATATCAATTGCACAAACATGTAATAATATACATACAAACAAATCGTTTCAATACGTAAAAAGGAAGATGATGTTGTAACTAGAGGATTTCAACTTCCTGAAAATTTTTTAGTTACTATGTATGATAGACTTTTCAACATTTCAGTTTTTGTTGAGAGCACTTAAAAATTAAAAAATGTCCTAAAGAATATTTTTAAGTAGGAATATACTCGAAATATTTATTTTGGAAGAGAAAGAGAATTAATAATTTTTCTTCTCTTTCTCAGAAATATCATTTTTTTCCCATTTTCCGGTATAAACTCAAGTTAATTTAATTCAAGTCATGTAGGAAGATGATATTACCGGTGCAAATTTAAATAATATGAATAGCATACAAACACACACATGTTATATAGGATATTCCTGTATATCATTAAAAAAAGGACATAAAATTTAACCATAATTTTAATTAAATTTTATAGCAGATTTTCATAGATGCATTTGTTTTCTATATTAACACAGTTTTTCTTAATTCAATCCAAGGGTGTCGTCTCCGTTGGACTTTCTCTCTTATACTAGTATTCCTTGTCATATCTAATAAATCAAGCCTCGTTTATCATTTCTCTTAACCCTTTTAATAGATATCTCGATATTACGGAGTTTATTTTTGATTTTTTGGCTCATAGTTTAATTCCTCGTGTTTAGATAGACTTCGACGACACTGAAGTCAGTGAAGCAAATTCGTCGGTTAGGATCTTTTCGTAAATGTTTGGAATACTTTAGGCTTAAAAAAATTAACTTGCTGTGCAAATAAATTTTATTTCCACTTAAAAACAATTCTTAAATATTGATTTTACATTTTATGTTATCAGAATTCTAAAAAATATGAAGTTATTGTGCTGTGTATATTGTATTTAGAATTCCTTTCCATTACAACTCAAGAATTCATATCTTCAAAAATTAAATTTACATGTAAGTCCTTCCACAAAAAAAAAATGTCCTTCCATTGCATTTTCTATATCAACAAATAATTTTTCTTCAACAAAAGCAGGAACTGATGAAAAACTTGTTGTAATGAAAGATGAGGGGGGCAACATAAAATTGAAATTCAAAATCATTATAATTTTCTTGTTATTGTTGACTATGTTGACTGTTGTTGTAACTATGACGCTTATATGCTTATAATCAAGATTAGAAAAAGTTTTTCAGTTTTCCTGTCAAGAGTCCTTTTTAACTTTTCTTGTTTTTTTTTATTCCTATTATACGAATTCCTTTTTTATTTTTGTTTAGTTTTTCATTTAGTTCCGAGTACATGATTTAAAATTGGTTATTTGAAGAGTTTTGAAAGAGAGTATATCCTTGTCGTGATTTGAACTTGTACAATAGTTTGATAAAAATTCAAAAATTTTAAAAATACAATGGAAAAATTGAATGAATAGAATATTCGAATATTCATATGAGAATGTGTATAAGTATATATACGTGTATGTGACCAAGGATATGACATTTCCTTTCGACTCTTCAAGAATATAAAATAAAATTCAATAGATCCTGACTAGGTTGATGAGTTTTTCATTTTTTTTTTTTGTGTTCTTTTTCCTCTTAAAAATAGGAAAATACATTTTTAACAGAGTTGTGCTAATATCCTGTTTATATGATTTTATCTTTATACTATTGTTTTTATATTTAACCTTTTATTGTTTATTAAATTTAATGTTATGGACACACTCTAAAAACAAAGTGTTGACAATTCTTCTACTAAACCTTAGATAATTTGCGGCAAGTTAAATTGCATTTATAGTAAATCCAAAGAATCATGTTACTGGAACCTATTAAGAGCCATAAACATTGATAGTTGTCAATGTAGGAATTACCGTTATTAGCAAATTTTAGATGGGCATGTTAATCAAGTGCATGCTAACATTTTCTATTCTAGTAGATTTTTGTATTTTAGTCGAAACATTAAAGCAGGTTTGTTTTTCTAATCGATCTTTTCTTCATTATTCGTCAGTACAATTATAGAGTGCAGAGGATAAAAGTAAAATATAATTGGGAAATTTGAAAAAATCCTATCGCAGAAAAGAGATTTGAAGTTATGACAGGGTAAATAACTTCTAAATTAGACTGTTAACTTTCAAAATTTTTTAAGTTTAATGGGTTCAACCCAAGGGTGATCTTAAAAGTTCCAATTGAAGTAGATTTAAAGGATCTTCATGGTATTGCCAAAAATTGGAGCTCCTATTTGCATTTAAGGTTGAGTTGAGTTATTTGCACCAAGCTAGGACTCTGGTCCGTATATATCCTTAATACATATAGATGATGATCCCGATAAAAATGATTTTAAGAATTTGCATTATTTATAGAAAGGAATTATTTAAACAATTAAATAGAGGGTTTTAATAGATAGAGGGTAAGGTGCATCATAGATTATCCAGTTACATTTAATATGATATCTAAAGAAATCTAATGTTATTATCATCTATAAGTTTGTTAGGAACTTGCAACTAGACCATAGGCAAAACTTTTTTAAACTCAAATTAAATAAAAAAAAAAGAAAAAATTTAGAAAACCCCATAGAAGGGTTAAATGTTACTAAATGTATTAAATTAAAATTAAGTTTTAAATATATATCGTTCATTTATATCTGTATCAAGCTGTATATTGAATTCTAACAATACATATGTGCCTGTAGTCTATAGGTTACACAAATCACAAATTAGTTAGGTACAGGTAAATTCTTACAGTTAGTAAGTAACCACATCAATTTTTCTTTTTTGGTTTTTCAATTTCTTTTTTTTTTTTTTAATATTCATCTTTTATAGAATTCTGGTGAAATTTCCTTTCTATCAATGTATACATATAGTTATTATGTAATATACAGATGCATATGTTTATATATATGTGTTTAATAGAAAGTATAGCAGCATCAGGATATAAAAAAAGAAAAAAACAAATAAAAAATTCAGACAAAATGTAAAAACAAAACTTTTTCGACTTCCTTTACTGGAATGAAGGATGTAAAATAATTTCCGTAAAAAAAGGAACGATATATTTTTATTTGTATTTATATGGATGTATGTGCATATTGAATAAAAATATATTTAGTTCTGAGAAGGAAATGGATAGTGAAAGGTTTAAATTTTAAATGGTATTTTAAAAAACATGGATTATATATGTATAGATTTATGTAATATTGTTAAAAATTTGAATTGTGGTTAATTTGGTAGGACTAGAATAGTTTTTGCACTTGGAAGAATTGTATTACTAAAGTGAAAATATATTTCATTCGGTATTGCGAATATATGACTAGGCAAGATTTTTTGAATAGTACTTTTTTATCCAGTCCTTTCGAAGCTGTTTTGAATCGTGATCCTGAAGCACTTGACGCCTCAGTTGACAAATTGCTTGGATTTTAGTTCTCTTTGCTTTGATGTAAATTTTCATAATTTCTGTAAGAAGACAAACAATAGGCGGGGATCTGTAGTGACATAACACTCTCCTATAAAATGATATAATGACAGATACTAAGTCAGGATCTTCCATATAATAACAGAATTTGGATCAGTATTCCGGGGGATGGAAAACAGAATAGGAGCTTCATAATCCAAGAAAAATTACAAATGTTAAGGGAGTTGGAATTTGTTAAATTTTGTTATAAGAATAAGGTTTTTCAATTTGAATAAGGTTTTTCCATTTCGGAACAGAATAACTGATTATTTCAAATTTAACTGAATCGAACTTCGTTCGCCCCAATAACAAATTTTTAAAAAAAATTGAAAAGCACCACAATTTTCCTAGCACACAAATGCTTTTAGTATCCTATAACATTTTGCATCAAAAAAGGAAAGGTCCTTTCTATATATTTACGTCTTCTAATTCGTCTTCGAAAATTTACTTAAATATATTACCGAATCCTCCAAAATATCAGAACCCCTGTCGACTTTATTAGGCCTTCGTTGAAAAGCCTACATATTTCCATTTTTGGCATTCCCAAAAATAATAACATTGCTTCAATGTAACTGTTCCCCTTAAACAATTTTCTATCAACAGAATCTAAAGAAAATTTAAGATAAAAAGAAACCCGGAACAGGAAACTAAGTTGGAATATTAAAAAAAAATTCGAAAAATTAAAAGTTTTATACAATCAAATAAATATATATCTCAACCAACTATTAAACACCATCTTTGCCTCATTCCTGCAATTATTTTACCAAACGCACCCCACTTATTTAACGTTTTGAATATACCACAAATAAATTAGTTTTAACTGTTTATTCACAACATTATACACAACTATATGTATAAATATATTTACATGTAGAATAATATGATTTTATTACTATATAACATTCTAACGGTTTCCTGTTGAATTGATTTGACTATGAAGCTTCAAAAGGATTTCTTCTACTGTATATAGGAATTATCAAGTGGTAGGAGAGGGGAAGCTAGAAAAAATCTAAAGTATAGTTCTGATGATGATGTCAATATCATTTTCTTCGATCTAATAATACATACACAATATATCTAACTGTACAATGTACAAAATATTGTTTACCGTTATTAAACAAAATATCTATATACAAGTATAAGTGATTGTATTGTATCAGTCTTCCGTTTACTTTTAAAATGTTATTCCTATATATTTTCTAGTCCTGTAGAAATATTTATTATTTACAGAATAACAGAAAATATATAGGAAAGGGACACAACATCCTGTTTTTTCTTTTTCTAATTTTTTTTTTTTTTCTTTATTTTGACAAACGACAGAATTCTGAAAAGAGTGTAAACGAAGCTTGAAAAGGAAATAACATAGAAAATAAAAAAAATTAAAAAAAAAGAAAGAAGGATGCAATAACAAGCATAAAAAAAAAAAAATTGTTCTCATCATCTTCATTTAGATTCTAGAACTTTTCATTTTAAATATTTTAACTTCAACTATATAAATTCATACTCTAACCTCTACTGCAAGAGTACATAAAGTACACTTATGTATTTAATTGCATATGTGTGCATATTTAAACAAAATTTAAATATTCAAGAATCTCTATTCAATTTTTATTTTATAACCTATTGTAGTTATTCACCATATATACAACATAGATCTAAACATAATCTCTAACACATGAATTACATTAAATAAAGCAATAGAAGCACATTTTCAATTTCATCCTTACTTTGTTTTTTTTTTATAGTGTGTATTTGTATTCAGTAAATCATTTTTTGCATCGAACCCTTTTGAACCCACTTCCTTTTAACTATTTTTCCTTTACTTTTCTCTTTTCGTTTTATGCTGCAATGGAAATCCTTAAAACGTTGAGAAGAGCAACTAACGTTACGTTTAATGAAAAATAAAAAAAAAAAAAATAAATTTTCCTTTCCTTGTGAAAACGTTCATCTTCCTGCTTCCGGGATATAATGTTCCAGATTTTTTCATCACCCCTTAATTATTCAATATTCATTTTACTTTTCTTTCATTTTCTTTTTCTTTGTATGTGTGTATGTATATTTACTACATAAAAATTCTGTAAATAAAGTTATGGTAGCGAGATGAGAGGATTGGGACAAAATAGGAGATTATAATAGTCATTCAGGACAATTTACGAATAAATGGTTGTACTCTGAATGTTTTTTAACTGTAATAGAAGAAAAAGGTGGTAATAGTTTATGTACCATAGTTCATATCCTTTAAATATTTATCGTCTCTGTTTTAAAAATTAAAAGAAAAAACAAAACTGGGATCAGTGTTGTATAGAGAGTAAGTGTAGTGTTTTTAGGTATTGGTATATGGTTGTTTTTGAAAAAGTTAAGCAATTAAAAATTTCTTTGAAGGGATCATAGAATGGTTGGTTAAATCTTATCAAAAACAGACTTTGAAGGCAAGTTTTTTAGTAAAGCGCTTTATAAATATGACTCTGCCCTGATGCTCAGGAAGGTTTGTCTCTATTAGGATGAAACTTAGTGCAAAAACTTTTTACGTCAGTAAACATCAACTTGTCTATCAATTCGAGTGTTGCTTCTTTTTCTTGTGATTTACTTTTGCTATCAAGAAAAATGACCAGCAAATCAAAATTGAACCGGTGTTTAGTACATGACGTTATGGAACAATCGACTTAAAATTAATAAAACGCAGAGCTCAAGAGGTAATTATTTTAAATTTAATTTTTCGCCTCATTTAAATTAAAGTTTCAGCAAATCATAAATAGCAAAACCGCGGACTTTTAGAAATACAGAGGATGGTAGTAAATTCGATATTTTTGTAGTTCTAACAACTTAGGTAGTTCGACGTGGTAGCAATGAGCATTTGAAGCCCTTTTGGGGGTTCGTTGGAATTGTTTGAGAGAAAGCATAAGTGATTTTATTTTAACTGGGACTAATAAAACGAATTCTAGCACTGTATAGTCTAGAAAAATACAAAATCTCTTCAAGTTATATTGACATTCCATTGACAGGTTCAGATTCATTTATTGTAGCAAATTAAGTCTAAATTCAGATGCTCCTTGTAATCGACTTGCTGGATTTAAAAAGAATATGTATATACTCATTATGTGACGTATTGTATACATGACTTAACTTTCCATTTAAATTTTCATACTTATTAAAAATAAGGTATCTATGAACCTATTATTCTACATCCTCTTGTACATATGAACTACACAATCGAAGAAAATTTTTTAAAATTTTTCATTTTTATTTCCCCAATCCGGTATTTTTAAGATTTTCTTTTTGTAGTTGTGTTGTTGTTGTTGGTGTTGTTGTTGTATTTTCTTATATATTTTTTCAGCATTTACGTTTTGTAGAATTAATAATTGTTCCAACACTTGCATTTTAAAAAAGGATGCTGAACTGAAAGTTTTAAGTTTCCTGTTCCTGATGAAATTTTGTTCCTTGTTTCGGCTTTTTTTTCTTCCAACATTTTCTTTTGTTTTTTCTCAAAAAAAAAAAAATAAAAAAAAAAACAAAAAAGAAAATATGATGAAAAAGAAAATTTTAAACTAAATGAAAGGATTAAAGAGAGGATAATGAATTGCACCAAGAGAAAAGCTAAAATTCTGAAGAAGGAAATTTTGAAAATGATTTTTCTTTCTACAAATTTTCTAAGCATAAATTTTCAGGATAACAGATTTCATTTTTGTATATTTGTATGTTTGTGTATGTTTAGTTTTTCTTTTCAAATTTTTGATTATTTTTTTTTTTTGGAAAAATGCAGTAAAGTTTTCATCAGGAAATAAAATTGTTATGGTTGTGTTTATTCTATCGGTATTTTTTCTTGAATATTCATTATTTTGTCTTCTGCCCTCTGAGTTTTCGTTTTTGACTTCAAAAAAATGGTTTTTAGAGGTTGAGTGCAAAGAGCAGGGATACTTTTAAGTATTGGTATTTCACCAAAATAATAATTTTTAAAAATAAGTTTGAAAAGAAGGAACGTTATACAGATTTTAATTAATACCAGGCCAGGAATAGAAAAATTTCAATGGAAATTATTTCGGTTCTTTCTTATTTTTAATATTTTGAACAAAAATGCCTTCTTATTAGTTAAGAATTTGGTTTATTAAAAACTGAAAGACTTTTTAATTATACAATATAGAGTTGAAGGAAATTAAATATATTTTAATTTATATTTTTAATTTATATTTTTATTTTGTATTTTATAAGTGGTTGGTGTGTTTAACCTGTTGAAAGGTAGGCGATGATTTAGAAATTATTATAAAAAAATTCTTAGGTTATCTTCGATTAAATAAAATTTAGTTTTGCTAATAATTTGAATTCAGATACTGTTTGAAGATTAAGTTTATTTAAAAGACTTACTATTACTGTAAGTACGTTAATTAGCAAAGTGCTACCAATATCTAAAAATGATCATGTTAATTAGAAATATAGTTCAAATTTGACTATGGAACCTTTTTTATGTTAAGAGTGTTGCAGCAACTTCTTGTTTTGTATTTATCTTTTATTTTGGACCACTTAGTCACAAGATTAATAATTTAATTGATTCGTTGAAGACATTTCATTCGTAGACATAGTGTAGAATTGGTTTTGGAATTGGTTCGTCGAAGACATTTCATCCGTAGACATTTGCTATATCTTGAATTTTTTTCTTATAATTGGTAGAAATGAAGACCGATGTAAAAAATACAATATCGTGCCAAGACCAAATCCAATAAAAATTCTTGTTTCAATGTTGCCAGAGTAGGATTGCCTAAGAAAAATATATAGTCTAATAGTATCAAAATAGTCTAGAACATTTACTTGTAACGATTACTTTAATGAAGAGCTACCAATATTTTGGACTTGCTTTATAAGTATGTTTAATAAGTTTAGGAGTAACAAATCATTAGTGATTATGTGTTTCTTTAGAGAAGTTTTTACTGTTCGTTAGGGTTCAGACCAATACTATTGGTTTCTATATTTTAACCTTTCGAATTCTGTATTTTAAAATTGCATTTAGATTCTAAATATAAATCAAAAATTTTGAACAGTGCCAGACTTTAAGTTTAAAAAACTTTACAAACCGTCCTAAAAATTCTTTAAATTAATATCAGTTTTAAATGGGTTAATATTTTAAAAACTATTTATTTTCAATTCAAAATTTAATATTATTTTGTTTTTTCCTTTTGTTTCTATTAGAAACGTTCTTTTATATCCGGTTAAATTTATTTTTTTATTTTATAGTTTATTTTCAATCTACCACAACTTCCTCTTAAATAACCAACAACTATATATTCATTTTATAATAATAAAAAAGAAAATTCAATGAAAAATCTTTAAAAGAGAGAAATATAATAAAAGTTTTTTAAAAAATGTTCATCCTAGAAAAGGAAATTGCTTTTTTTCTATTTGGTTTTTATAGAAAAACATTTTCTTCATTTTCCTAAAATATTTTGAGACAAAATTCTAGGAAACAATAGAAAAATTTTTCAAATTACCATATTTTGCCATCATCATCATTATATCATTAGGCGAAAAGGGTTCTTGGGGTCCTTTTGGGTTGAGTTCAATTTGTACTTTGTTATCTTTAAAAATCTACTAAATGTTAGTAAGTGTTTGAAAATGTATGTGTGAGTACCAAAATAATATGAAAGTAATAAGTGATAAAAAAATATGAATTCTTAATTTTAAGAATTTAGTTTAAATTTGAATTATAACTATAGAAACATATTTGCGAAATGTATACTTAATTAGTTGTCACGTGTGTGACCATTAGTATGGCTTAGTTTTTAGGATCCAGATAGGAAAAGGAAATCTGAGATTTGGGAGTTATTTATAAATCAAAATTAAAGTGGCTAGGATTCTAAAATTATTACATACTTATTATCTCTAAAAGCATAACTTTATATTAAATTAGGCTTAGAATTATTTCGTCTTCGCAAAATTTTGTTCGTCTACCGCCACAGGTTCGAATATCTGCCGGATAATTTCTTATTTTCTTATAAGCATTGGTTAAAGTGAGACTTCTTGGAAATTAAGTTACTTTTGCGTGACAGCTTCGTGCAACGGAAAATTCGTCAGAGGTTCGATTCAATTTGCAGCTAGCAGCTTAGTGTAAAAAATGTTTAATAAAACCGAAGCTGAGCTTAAATTTCTTACTTATTTCCCCTATACTCCTTAAAATGTAGCCAAGGGGGAAAAATTAGGTGAGGATCCCAGACTTGGTGTAGTCTACTTTATCTCGGGTTTCATTGTTCGGGTTTTTCTTGGCTTTAAAGTATTTCTTTTATAGTTTTCATTTTTATTGTTGTAAATTTTAATGAATTTCCCTATGTGATTTAAGATATTTTAAAAATTTTTCAATAACCCCAAATATCCTCCAAATGCAAATTCAAATAAATCCATGAATAGAGTATGGTGTTAAATGTGTAACGTATTTTTAAAGTTTTTTATTTCTTCCTTAAAAAAATAAAAAATAAAAATCATTAAACTTAATTTTGGTTACATATTTTTTTTCCCCAGCATTGTATTCTTGAATCCTAAAAGCAGGAAATAACTGTCATGAAAATTCGACATCCTGTTTTATACTATACTGTATACTTCTATAAAACAACTGAAGGAAGAAAAACAAAAAAAGTAGAAATATGAAATTTCCTTTTTAAAATATAACTATTATATCACATATATTGGGTATACCTGTTCAAATAAATACATCCCATCTTTAATCATCATCATAATCATCAACAATATCATTATCATTATTCTGATAGTTACGAATGAAAATCACAGGATATAATATTTACTTGTATGTATGTATAGATTTTTCCTGATATATATAATAGAAATATAATGAAAAGTTTTTCGAATTTTACAGGAAGTTGCCTTCCTCTGTTTTCTTTTTGTTTTTATTTTTTTTGTAGTTTTTCTTTTATGATTTTTCTGTTTTTCTTTTTTATAAAGGAAAATTTAAAAAAAAAAAGAAATCTAAGAGAATTAAGCAGTGAAGCGGTAACAGAAAACTTAAAGAAAAACAAAAAAATAAAAACGTATTCAGGATACTGGTTTTGCAAATGTTAAGGGGATATCTCTATGCATATAGTGACCCCCAAAATGACAAAACTTACAATTTAGTGTAGACGCACCTGAGCGTTTTGTAAATGCAAATGAGAAGGAAATTTCATACCTCGTAAAATTAGTGACAACTAAGGGAAACACGCCCACTTATCTCATCTCCCCTCTATCTTGTAGAATGTGTGACAATTAAGGTAGGACTCAAGGAAAGCATTGGAAATTTTGCTTGTCAAAATCTATCTCAGGGTCTTTCTAGGAGTTTGATTCGGAATTTTGTTTTCTAACGAAGGTAGAAATATTTTAAAGCACATGGAAACTGAACTTCCTGGTAGAATGAAACTACTACTCACAAAAAGCAGCCCCTTCGTCGCCAAAATAATGAGATAAACCTATGAATTGGATGTGCAGTATAATGGTCAAAATGTAAGGATAGCTAGAGAATAGGAAGAAATATGTTATCTTCATCAAAGGTTGAATTGATTGTCCACAAGGAATGAATTCTTTAAACTGCTTTCTTGATTTCATAAAAATTTAAAAACCAATAATGCGAAAATATTTTCCACGATTTAGAGGTTCCAACATTAGATTCATTATTTTTTTCCGCTGCACTTATAGCATTTTGTTGATAATTTTTTTCGTCCTTTGAATAATATGCATTAACAAAGTAATTACTTCATTTTAATTCTTAGGATTTACCAATGTTTTCCACCTATGGATTTGCGTTATGCGTTACTGTCCAAAGTCCAACTAGTCAAAATGCACTTAATAAAAATTAGAAAATCTTTTATAATGTAACACCATCCTCTTTCCATTATCTCCGTTACTTCCATCATCTGTAACAACTAAATTCACAATATTTTACTTAATAAAGAATTCTTTTAAATATACCCTTAGTATTGGAAGAAAGAGATAGAGTAGAATTTGTAATAAAAAACAAACCTCCCATTTCCGGGCATCCGTTTCCGGATGAATTTTACGTTATTACATATTTTTTACTTTGTACTTTTTTTTTTATTTTTATATTTGTTGTTCAGTCGACTGATTATGAAGGACCTGTCTTCAAACTTTTACAAAAAATTACATTGATTTTATTATTACTTATACTATATACGTTTATATGTAGATATATTATTAACAGGATAATGGTAAGTAGATATATATATATATATATATTTATATTTATTTATATGATTTGTTCTTGTTTCAAGATATTGTCCTTTAGTCTTTAGTTTTTAAGGAAATTGTGAAAGAGGAAAATACTGAATTTGTTGTTTTGTATTTTGTCGTTTTGGGGATTGAAGATAAAATTTGTTCGCTTTACTTTGTGTGTTGTTGCCTTTAAATTTGAAAAATGGTAGAATTGAGTTAGTTGGAAGGAATGTAGCCCACCTCGTAAAGACTGAATATTGAACCTATATTACAACTACTTTTTGGTAAAGTTTAACAAATTAACTTAAATCCAGTTTCAGTATCGAATGAGACATTTTCTAAATAATTTAAAAGAGCGTTTTAAATTTTCCATTTTGAGATGATTTAGTTTTGCAAGTTTTCTCCTCCAACTTTCCTCAAACTTTAGCGAAAGGTTTCCTATCTGCATGCCACATAACATTGAGTTTAAAGGAAATTTCATTTTAGGTCCACTCTACGTGGGCAGTGACTTCGTCCCATCCTCGGAATTCTTCAGCCCTAACAATGATTGATGCTTTATTAATTTTAAATTATTAAACAAATTCGAAGCAGACCTTATGGAAGTCAGTTATCCCAATGTCATCTGGAACCACTTAATGATTTCTTGATCCATTTCGGTTCATAATTATGCAGGATGCTATTTTAAAGGTAACTCTTTTCCCAAAAATTAAAATATGGTTTTATTTTAATTGCAAACAGGATATTAAGTAAAGTTACAAATAAATTTTTTTTTGAAAGGGATCTTATCCCCAGTCATTAATAGACTTTTTTCTACTATTAAATTTTAAAACTTTTTATTCGTCTAGGTGTGAGTGCAATATGTTTTGTTTTGTAACTCCGAAAAGAAATTTGGCAAAATTTAATACAACTAAAGAAAACTTTAATTAATGGAGTGATAGAAAAATTAATCCTTTGGTAAAAAAACCAATCCAGTGTTCTTTTGTATGATATTTTTCCGGGGTTTTCGCTGAATATTGACACAATAAAATGAAATAAAATATTGGCGGGAAATTTTAAAAGTTATTTTTCATTTTATTACTTTCTCCTGAGGAAGAGGACTTCAAAAAACACATGAATTACGCTTAGCAACTCAATCACAATGATAAGTATATCAATATAATAGAGTTACAAAGTGTGTTTTTTGGCATAACATTTTTAATTTCTTTCTAGTAAATATTTGTAGAACAGACAAACAGGTCCTACATTTCGGCCGTAATTCAAAGATGCTAAGGCTTCTTTTAACCTTGTTATGAATAATAATGTGGAAAACTGTTGTTTATATCTTATCCAGATATTGGGGAGTGGCATTGGCTGCACCAGCAAATATGTGAGAATTTTATATTATGAAGAATTGTAGAAGAATTTAAATAGATAAATCCATAAATCTAATCGTATACCAGCTAGATCCAATTTGAACTAAAACATGTATTTATCTAGGAATCATTTCATAAGATGTTATACTTTAAATTGTAAAACCTTCTACCATTGTGTATGATTTTCAATTTGTATTATTATTAAAATTTCCAGAGAGAAATCAATTTAATTTTTTCTAAATCTTGCATGTACTCCTTAATTTAGGTAATCAATCTTTTGCCCCGTTTTTAGCAAACTTGTGTCTCAGCTATTATACAGTGCTACAGGTATTTATCCTTCCACTGTGATTTCGGAGAAGTACTTTAAGTAAGTAAAAGATGAAGAGATACATTTCTTCTTTGAAAAGGAAGAACTTCTTCTAGAGGAATTATAGACTTTCATGGTGTCTTAAAATTACTTCAATATCCAAAATATCCCTTCAGCAATTATACTTGATATGGTATGAGAAAAAAGCTTCCAGCATTATATACAGTTTTGAAATTAAGCGGTAATATTTAAGATCAATGGAGGCTATATAAATTTTACTTCTCAATAATATTGCTGTGTAAGCAATTCGAGTGATTAGCCCTGCATCTCTAGTTGCAGAAGAGGTGTGTTTATAGCTGAATCTTCATACTACAACTGAAGTTAAGGATTTTTTACTAACCTTTGGAAGAGGGTACAAGAAGGTGAGGTGAGAAGAGGGTAAAAGAGTTTTGTTTATTTGTTAATCGATTTTTAAACCGTTATACAATTTATTAATATTAATAATTTTATTATATTAAATTTAATAAGTTTTCAATTATTTATTTATTTATAATTTTTTTTCTTAATTTTTAAGATTCCAGATCAATCATAAATTAAACCACTATACAAACAATGGCAATTATTTTTTAATTTTCTTTCATTTATTATACTAAGAAAAATTAATTATTCACCTGAGGTTATTTCCTGTTTCAATTTATGACTGATTTTTTTTTTAATTTTTTTTTTTTTTCGAAAATCCAAATCTCGTCTCATAAATCCAAATGAAATAAAGAATTAAAAAACAAATATTTAAAGCTTCTTAAAAAAAATATTTTTCGTGCTTAAGAATATCAACAACAATAACAACAACAACAAGAGCAACCACAACAATAACACATAAACAAATATAAAAAATTCCATCAGCTTTTCAGCTCTAACCAATCAACTGTGAGGTGAATTCGGTAGAATTTTAATGCCCAAAAAAAAAAAAATTAAAAAATAAAAAAAAAAAACAAAGAGACAATAAAAAGTCAGAACTGATAAACCTGGAGTTGATGAGTTATTTAACACGAATTTTAAAAATATTGAAATAAAATTAAAAAAAATAAAACAAAACTTCAAAAAGCTGCCCACCTTACTTTGTTTGCATACCAATTTTTTTTTTTTTTTTTTTTTTTTTCTGGTTTTTTTTTTTTTTTTGGAAAAATTTAGAGAATTATATTAAACGGATATGTTAAACATTAAGTTTAAATGTAAATATATGTATATAAGTACATGTATATATATTATAGGAAAGGTTTAAAAGACTCTAAAAAACAAATAAGAAAAATTTGCATAAAAATTTTCGGCTAATCAATCATAAAATAATTATATATATGTATAATTTATTTTAGTGTTCTTTATATTCAGAATTATATATATATATATATATATACATATATATATATACATATTATATATATATATATAATACATAATATATGGTAAATTAGTTTTTAAGTAGAGCTATTGAAAAATAAAATGATAAGTACAACAGGTTCGGAATAAGAGCCATAAGTAGTATAGGGTTAATAATTATGCAAAGTCACAAATACAGAACAGGGTATCTTCAAATAATTGAAAAAATTAACAAACTTAATATGGTAATAGCAGATCAAATTCCAAAGTACTAAGTTCTTTTGAAGACATTGGTTGTTCTTCCTCGAAAGAGTTACTGCTGCGCAGTCGAATATAAAAGATTACGAGGTTAAATTTACTTGAACACAATATGACGAATATGGAAGTTGAATAAAATTGAAAATCAGATAAGTTTTTTTACTATTGCTGGCGCTTAAACCCGGGTCACTCAATAGAGGAGCAGTACTATAGCCACTGTACCATCCAGACGTGCTGTATCAAACAGTTGTATAAAATATATTCGATAAGTTTTCGATATTGTGCTTCCAAAATGGTTCTGCTTCGCCCTATTAGAGACTGAAACTTCAATTTAAGATTATTAAAATCAAACGCTTAATAACATGGATGGATTTAGGTTTAAAATTTTTTTGTTTTAATTTATTTGAAATATCAAAAGTCTAAGGAAAGCTTAGAAGAGAAGTTGTTACAAAACTGGGGATAGGGATTCGTCAACATTTATTACAAAATGTTGTTTTGAAAGAAGTTTTTAAAGCCAAAGAAAAAGGTTTCAGCCAACCTTTTATTATTGTATCAATTACAACGACCTTCATAATATTGGTAAAGCGAACTCTTTTCCGCTCCTTCGATTATAATCACTTATCACCTGTTTTAATTGCTATAAATCAACCGCTCCTGCTATAACAGGAGATCTAATATGGTTAAAATGTAACTTACAGTGACTCCAAATATTCCCTTAATGGATTCGGAGTATAAAAATTATGATAGGTAAAACTAATAAGTCGTTCTTTTGATTCTCCATATTGACCGATCAATTATAAGGTTAAATGTAAGGCTATTTAAACAACCTTGTAAAACAAATATCATAACAAAACTGTACATTTAATATTCAGAATCATTTCACCAGTCTTTGAATATAATAACACATTAAAAAAAATCATTAAAATATAGAAAATTAATAAAAAAAACAAACAAACGCAACACATAATTACATAACAGATTCAAAATAGAAAAAAAAAAAACAAACCATTACCATTTTATTTACCATAGAAAGCCTCTCCAGAACCTCAAAAAAAAAAGACTGAGGTGTAAAGGGATCCATACACAATAAGAATTATGATTGTTTACATATTGCTCTCTGGTACATATGGGTGTACCTTTGAATCTCCATATATAGGTATGTATTAGGTGTATTTTATATATTTATATTTACAAACCTTACTATAATATACGGACTTAATTCTTTTACTTCTACGTGAAGGAACGCGTGTAATGAGGTACAAAATAAAATTCAAAAAAAAATTAAAAGAAATTTTACAAAAAAAAAAAAATAAATAAATTCCCTTTGGTTAAAAGATTTTCTTTGGTTTTAGTTTTTTTTTTTTTCAGAATTTTTTATTAACTTTTTTTCTTTTTGTCTATGTTGGTGTTGTCCGGGATTTAGTTGTTGCTTTTTGTTGTTTATGTTTTTATTATTGCATTACGGTTGCCTTGTTCATTATTTATTTTATGCCTTAAACAAAAAAACAACTAAAATTAAATAATTTTTTTGTTTTTCAATTTTTTAAAGAAGTCATTGCACTTTTATTTTATTTTTATTTTGACAGTTGATTAACTGTTTATTATTATTTAACAGTTAATAGAATAGCTTATGTCATAAAATTAAATGCAAGTTAAGGTTTGTAAGAAGGAGTTTGATATAATATTGTAAATAAATGTAAATGCATCCTAATTACCGTTAGTTTTTAATACACGTCATTAAGATTATGGTACTTTTCATTATGTTCATATCTGGGGGTGTGGAAATTGATCTTAAAAGTATAGATATTATACAAAATAATCTAAGATGAAATTTAGGCTTGAAGCCAGTAATTAATTTTAGAATCATGGATCTAATGTGTTTTCTGGATGTTTTGTGATGTGGATGCATGCTCTTAGATTTTTGGATGAATAAGGATGAAGAAGCACCTATATTGAAAATCTAGAGCGAATGAGAAAATTATTTTTCGCAAGGATAAGAAAATCCCACGCATTGAAACTGTGCGCCCATTCCAAGCATGCGTCCCATTTGATTATGGTAAGCCCATTTGGTGAAGGGGAAAATAATTTTTCGCAAGGATAAAAAACTCCCTCCCATTGAAACTTTGCGCAGTTTAATTAGTGTCTAAGACTTTACCACACTAAAACCACGGCCCCATTTCAAGCAAGCGTGTGATTTGCAAGAATTAGTTTTGAAAAATTCGGAATTTCAAGGACTACGATGAATTGATTAAATTGGGTGGAACATTTCGAAGGAAGATGTTAATGTTTCACACGTTAGATGGAATATGATTCCAAAGAGATGCACATGCGTGAAACAAGTTTCCATAACCTGTATTGCGGTACTCAACTGTCCCTTAGAATTCGTGAAAATGTAATTCTTAATATTAACATTTTTCGGAAAATTTTTTCGAATAGAAGGATAAAGGATTAATTAAACAGTTTCATTCCTAAAATAAATTCCATATATGTTACTATACGTCACCAAATAGAAAACTAAATACCAAATACAAATCAAAATTCTTCGTAGACAATAAAGAACAAAAAAAAAAAAAATAAAAGAAAAAAAGAGAAAGAACAAAAAAACATTTTTTGTTTCGGTTATGTATTTTATATTGTTTTTTTTTTTTTTTTTGGCTCAAAGGAGACTTTTTTCATTGGAAAAAAAGTCATGTTACTTTTGTTAAAATTTTTTAACTAACGTTACTATTTTAGTTGTATTTGTAGCGCTGTATGGCGTTCGCGTACGATAAAAGAATGCGGATGAATCAAAATTATAATAATATCCGAAAGTGCGTAATGGGGAAAAAACCAAACACAAAAAAAGAAAGAAAATTCAAAAGAAATTAAATTTTAAACAGGTATACAAGTAAAAATACATGAACGATGCAACATTTTGTTGAATTTTCTTTTCTTTCATTCTTTCTCCGTGTCGTTTTGTTCTTTCAAATGGTTCTGCTTTTTTCTTTATCATAAAGTCATAATTTTTCAAATGTTCATTTGGAGGTTATGTGCGATGCATACATAAAATGCATAAGAGGTTTTTTTTTATTTTTTTTTTAATTCTGTTATGAGATTCTAGCGGGAGTGGATAACTCTTGGCGTTCAGCTTTTTTTTTTTTTTTTAATGGATTTTTTCTTTGTAATTTTCAATAGAAAAGAAATAAACGTACATTTGATTTGATTTTTCAGATTAAAAGAACCCGGATCTGTTAAGGAATCAAAAATCCCATTTTATATATACATAAACTGATTATTTAAAGTTTAGAATTGTTATGCGTATACGTTTTGCTTATAGAATATATTATATGATATTATTGAATAATAATCCTACAATATTACAAAATAAAAAAAAAACTCATTTTGGATAAAAAGCCATAAGAAAAGAAATTTAAAGAAATTGATGGGGCAATTATTGTAGAAGAAAACAACAAACAAACAAATATTATTTTTATTTGAAATAAAATAATTTTAAAAGAATTTTTTTTTTGAAATGATTTGTTGTATTTTATGAATATATGAAAATTTAAATTCATATTTTCGAATTATCATTATGTAATTATACTAATTGTTATTTACTTCTTTTACTTACTTTAAAGTTTTTATAATTTTATTGTGATAATTGAAAAAAATAACCAATGAAATTATTTACTATATTGATTATAGTAAAATATAATTTGCAAATAGATTTGAGACTATTACAATCAAATAAATTTTTGCATTTCCATTTCGAAATTCATGCAATTACTTTTAGAAAAAGTTTAAAATTTATTTCCAAAATAACTTTTTATTAGTTGCTACATTTATTTGACACATTTCAATTTCAATCTGATGTCGCGTATGATAAGTTCGTGATCCCTGTCAATGGCAGCTCTCTTTTTGTATCGCAGAAACTTCTCCATCTTCAGCTTATTCATATGTGGTGTATTGGTTGAGTGTGCACATGTATTTGCGAATTTCTTTATGAGGGAAGATGATTAAATCAAAGCAATGAAAATCAATAGTACCAGCAACCAGCACTTTATGCTGAAAACACAACCGGTGGAATACAAAAACCAGTTTAACTATTTTGATAGTAGATTGACCGCAGATGGAGATGCGAAGGTAGATTTCAACAACAGACTCAACTCACAGCAGCTTTTGGGCGTTTGTGCCCAGTACGGAAAAAGAATCGGATTTTCAGAAACAAAGCTTAGGATATTTATCGATTGTGTATACACCGTGCTAATGTATGGCAGCGAAATTTTGTTAATATATAGCATCAGCCTACCTAGAACTGAACTTTTTATTAATAAATGTCTTCACTACTTGGAATAATGTTTATGCAATTAAACACGCGAGGAAGTAGAAAATTCAAACGTCGAAATAATACCAGGGAACCCACAGTACTAAATGAACTGAAACAATACAACCTTACTTGGGCGAATATAAAAACAGCAGTACGAAATCCTGTAAGATGTAAATACCAAATGGCAGTCGCGAAATAACATGAGCAAAAAAAATACACAAACCAATGTGGCATTACAAAAACTTCTCGAGACATCACAAAGAAAAAATATTGTGGGCCAAAAAAAGTATAGGTTTCAATACAAAAAGTGTTCTAAAATTCGTTAGACACAAGATAAAAAGAAGTTATAAGCTGTAGGTGTTGTTATTTATATAATCGAACTTAATTTAATTTTCAATAAAATTTTTAAATAAAAAAACGTCTTAAATTTTATTTTAGCATCTTCTGACCAATAACTTGAACTTGATAAGTTCTTCTTAACAAGACAACTCTTAAATTTCCATTAAAATATGAAAATTTTTTATGAGGAAGTAAAAAAACACTTTACTTGTAAAAAACTGCAATAAATCAAGATTCATTTCAATGCTTAGAACAATAGGCAAAAAAATAACACTTTTTTTACTCCATTTTTATCTTCAATATTTCTTTTTTTGTTCAATTTACTTAACACTTAGCAAATAATAACTTTGTTGTAATAAAAGAATAACAGATTACTAATTCTTTTCCATTATATACTCGTATATGTTTGTTATATGTGACATTGTTACAGTGTTAAAAAAAGTTAAAATGTTCAAATAAATATTTATTTAAACAAAATAAAAGAAATCTAACAGAGAGAGAGAGTGGAGACAAGAAAACCAAATAACTTTTAACTAATTTTCAATCAATTTAAAAAAAAAAAATTACAATAACTTTTCTTTACAATTACTTCTATAGATACTGGACAAGATCATGTTCATAATGATCATGATGATCATACATTGCAACTTAAAAATCAATTATCAACGACGACATAATGGTGCAGTAATCAAATATTTACTAAAAGGTTACTTTGTTATTTTATATTTTTGTATGTATAAGCGTTTAAAAAAATTAATAATAAAACCAACAAACTTATAGAATCCACTTAAGAACTAAACAAAAGATCTATAGAATAACATTAAAAGATACTTAAAATATCTTATATATAAAATCTATAGAATATAGAAAAAAAAAAACTATTCTTGTGGTAAATCCTTTCGTTTTTGCTTGTATTTTGCTGCAATGATCAATAGAATTGCCTTCTAACAAAACTAACTTATAATTAGTTTTGTCATATTTGCTAAAAACTCAAGAAATGTGCTTCTAACTGGCATTTAGTTTGTTTATTTGTTGATTTCTCGAATTATGCAATATTTTGAATATCAAGTTCTGCTAGGCGTTAGACTGTGCAGTTATGTGGGTCTATCACCTTTCCGAAAACTTATTAATAGTTTTTTAAAATTCAAACAAGTCGACAAAACATAACATTAGTTTGAACCTTAACAAGTGAAGGGGTCTGCCATTATTGCTGGTTCTAGTAGGTTGGTTTTTCAAACCTTCTTTGCGTACTACAACTTATGTCAATATATTCATACAACGTATAACATTGTATAAAATTGATTCTTAAAACGTTATTTTGAAATATTTAAATTCCTTCTGCACAAATTTTTTGGCACATACCCGTTCCTAACTATTAGAACTCAAAGCGATTTAAGTAAGAAGCAAAAAAAATAAGCAGAATGACTCTAGAATGGAATATTCAAGATAGTCGAAGGAGCGGTCAACTGAATTACCCTTGAATCGAAAAACTTGGAGGAAATCAATTTTAGTGCTAACAGTCGAGGACAATGGAGAGGATAAACTGATGCGCAGTGCTTCCACGAAAAGTTGCAGTAAAATAAGATTAATTTATACTAAATTGGCATTCTGGAGTTTAGACTCAAGAGGTAACACATTTTGTTGTATTAGAAATTACATTCCATTATCTACTTTGGTATATATTCAAGTGTTTTAAATACCGAAGAACTAGAGCATCTAAGAAACATTGGGTTTAGATTCCTCCTTATCAGTTGCCTTCCCTTATTGATTAATTAAATTTTAAATTTTAACAAAAGTTTTGTTAATATTATGTACTTGTACCAAAGTTATAAAAAATACGACAACACATAGACATTAAATTTTCACAAAGAAAAACACAATACCAAAAAAATTAAAAAATACATTTTCCATTTTCCCCTTAAGAAATCAAAATTTTTTTTTAGCGGTGTCAATTGCAATACAATCTTTGTCATTTGATATATATGTATATACATTCGCATATATCATGTTGGTGCATGTGTGAAGAGTTTTTTGAATTGATTGGAAATTCCATGGTGATCATAAAATAGAATAGAACCTATTCTAATAATTTCTTAAGGCCATCTAGTAGAAAATATTTCACATAATCCTTGGGGCTTTATAACTAGAACCAAGAATTATTTACAATTATTTTACTTATTCTTTATTGTATTTTTGTTTTTGTACTAGGCATAAAGTAACACGTTCGTTGTTTAGTTCATCAGTGTCATAGAATATTTTTCTTATACATTTTTTATTGCATTCTTTTCATATTTTATGTCTTTTCAGAACCATTTAAAGTGATTTCATTTTTGCGGTCTTGTCTAAATGGCTAAAACTTAGAAAATTTTTTTTTGTCCTATTGAATGTACATATGTAGATATTTTTGTACAATTCTAGTATGGTCATAATTTAAATTGATATGATTATATCCTTCTAGCGTTTAAAATAACTTATGGTAACTGATGAGTAGGGACGTTAAATTGTTTTAAATTTGAGGGAATTGTATTAAAAACAAGGAAGCTCTGACTCAAGAGAAATTTTTTGAAGACTCTGATTTTTTAAATTTGGTAATCGAATTTTTTGTTCTCTGGAGACGATAATCTGAATTGAAAATTGATTAGTTTCAATACCGAAGAGGATGTTGAAGATAAAGTTGAAGAAGCAAAAACAGTTATTCGGTGGTCTAATTTTAATAAGAAGTAATCAATAAAATTTAAATTAAATTAATTAAGAGACTGCTTAACTTTTTTTTGCCAAAGGAGATAAAAAGCTTTTAAAAAGTATCCGGAATACAAGCCTGGTAGTGTGATATTCCTACTTACCTAAAAAATCTACCCTTGGCTGAAAATGAGACATAATGCCCAACAAGAGGTGAATCGGGGATATGTGTGGTAAGTTAGAAAAAATGTGTCGATATTGTGTCTAAATATTATCATATTAGGAACAAGTTGTAACAGATTATAACTTCTTTGTACTCATTAAATTATTAAAATTTAATCTATAAAATACCATGTAACTTCTTTCAAATACCTTAAAAAAACTTTGATCGCTAATATGCGATGACTAATGAGTATTGGCTAATGAATTAGTCAAAATCAAAAATAATGACACATCCCTGATCGCAAATTCTTCCTTTTTTTTTGTTCTATAGAAACCGTCTAGAATTTTTTTTCCAAAACTTCAAATTTTTTTTTTATTTTTCAAGTATATAACATTCATTCAAATTCAATTCTCTTAAAAAATTCTCATTTTTTTATTTGAACTAACTATAGATATTTATTTTAAAATCTGACTGGCCTTTTTTGGTTGTTGTTATATTCACTGACAGGCATTTCCTAGGAAATTCATTTATAAAAATCTCATTTAAAAGTATAAAACCAAAAAATAAAAACAAAAAAAACACAAATGAAGACTCCACTGATGGCAGAGTACGGTTAGTTTATGGTCTAAATAGACATGAGTAAAATGACAAAAGTTTTCTTTAAGCAAAAGAAAAGGTAAATAAATTTGCTTTGCTTATTTGGTTATTGCTTGTGGCACGTTTTATTTATTATGTTTTTTTTTTTTTTCATAAAAAATTTTTGTTTTTTTTTTTCGTAAATTGATCTCATCGCCGAAGTACACTAGATCAAATCAAATTTTAGAATTTGTAAAAACAAAAAAATAATCAAAATTATTTAAAAAGATGAAGAATGACAAAAGACTGAAGTACACACATACACATGCAATTTAAATTTTATATAAAAGGTAGGTATATAAGTACTAATATCATATGAAACTTTTCTAAATAATTTTTAAGATAGAATATAATACTTATATAGGGTACAATTACCTGTTATTGGCCAATGTGCGAGTGTTGGTATTATGAATAAAAAGTCTGATATAACTTATGAGTAATCCAATCGTACGTCAATGATCAAATTCTTCTGCATATACTTTATGCAGATATATAAATATAATTAATGAAAGATTAATTGAACTATATTAACTCGTAACAACCCCATTCAACACTATCGCCGAGGCGCCTGTGTGCCTTCCTTTTTTTAAGGTGATGTACGTTTAGTACAAGGTTTTATGTTCGGATTATGTTCTATGACTTTACATGTAGCTCGTCTGTTTTATTGATATAATAGGGGAACATGATTAAAATCTTGAATTTATCTTTTTTTGTCTAAAAAGATGAAAAGCTATGACTCCTGCCGGTAAACTAAGTCTTTTTAATATGTTGCTCGCAGCGGTAAAATATTTGTGATATTAAACCATTTTCTGGAGAATTTTATGCTCTTCTATGGTGATTTCTAATCAATTTTATAATAAAATTGTCTATTATAAACTTTGCTTCCTTGTACAAGTATTTATTAGAGTAAAAATACTTTTTGTCGGACTCGGGCTTTCTGTTTATATTGGTACAAACTCTTATACATTTTCTGTCGAATTCTCTCAATGTTTCTATTATACTTGTGCTAAAGTTATACTATATTGGTGCACCATGTCCAAGCGTTATCCTTATTAATGTTTGGTAACATATTATTTTAACTCTTTCACTAGTGCAAAAATTCACTAGTTACAACAAAAAGTAAGACCGTTTTTTTTCAGCCATGAATTCTCTAATATCTTTTGATCACCGAGGCGTTTAACAGGACCTAAAAAAAACTGAATTTTTATAAAATCCATAAGAATATAATTTCATCCTTAAAAGAAAGCTCAGAAACAAACAAATCAATTCACTGCAATTTCCAAAAAAAAAAAACGAAGAAATGTAATTAAAAAACGAAAGTAATTTGAATAATTGTGCCAACCACAAGATTCTTTACCCTACATATTATATAGAATCTAGAATAGAATGATTACTTTTTGAATTTATTTAATAATCTTGGAGATCTTCATAGAAAATACAATTTTTTTTTCTGATTTTGGTATGATGGCGATGGGTTGAATAGTCGTTGAAGTGAATAGGAAATCAGTTTGGTAATATTGATATTGATAATGATGATGATTATAATAATAATAATGATGATGAGGTGTAATATAGCTACTCTATATGAACATAGGATAAGACTATATCAAATATAAATATATTAAAAATGTACAAACATATTTGTATATATATATATATAAATGTAAAACAAAGAGAAGGGAAATAAAACTTTGGAAAAAAAAAAATTATTAAAGACAACGCAGGAAAAAAAACAAAAAAATAACAAATAGAAGAAAAAAAAGTGGTAATCAAGAGTTGAAGAAGTCGAATAGATAAAAATGATTTAAGATGATCATTTCAAGAAAAACTTCAAGAATAAATGGAATTTGTTAAATAAGAAGGATATAACAAAACAGGTTTTTCTTAGGAAAATAAAAATAACAAAAAAAAAGTTTAAAGATCTTAAGATTTTTTTTTTTTGTATATCTTGTATTATGTGGTATGTAATAGGAGTATGTAAAGTGTTAAGTAATTTTTCTTCATTGTTGTTCAAATTAATTTGTTATTTTAAAAGGGGGGTATTCTCTAAACATTTAAATAGTTGATCTCTGAAGTACACTAAAAAACTCAAGATGAGTTTAACATTAAGAAAAAAATGTAAAGAATTGTGAAAATAGTTTAATCATTCGAAATAGTCTTCTTATGTTTGACATATAAATGAAAGTTGCTATGGAATCATTTGTTTTCTGACCATGTGTTTTCTGCTCGCTGTTAAAACTTTTCGATAAATTCAAGATCTTGCTATGTGATTATAAATGCTCTCAAAACGCTCTGACTAGTCGTTAGCTTTCAATCATATCTATTTACTGAAACTCAATGTATTAATGCAATTTTATAATTTGTTCGAGAACATCGAATCCGCAAACCATTTAAAATGGCTCAATTTCACTGATGCCTCTTAAACTCTTGACAAAGTATTTCAATTTAAGAATTTAAATCACATTTTGGTATTATAATCGCCTTAAACAAAATAAAAACCAAAAACATCAAAAAAATATGGGCACTCCCTTAACATTAGCATTTTTTTAAATGTTTTTTAACCTTTTATTTTGTTCTTCGTTTGTCTTTTTGTTTTTGATTTTTTGCTTTATTTTACCTCATTTTCTAGAAATCGTGCGCACTCCAATTCAATTAGAAGAGTACAAAACTTAAATAGGAAAAAAAAAAAAACAAAACAAAACCAAAACTAAAAATTAATTTTTATTATTGTTGTATTTATTTCTTATAATCACCGCCTATGATCTTACCAATTTCTAACTGAAGTCTTAATGGATGACGATCTTTTTATGTTCATTTTTTATGCCGTTCTTTGATACTTCTCCTGACACATGATGAATATTGAATGATGATGTTGATTGTAATGATTGAATGATTGATGAAAAAATATTATCATATAGAGAAAAAAGAACACAGATCATATTATGGAAAAAAAAAACAAGAATAAAATCAAATTAATAAATGTGTACTTTGTAGCGCCTTTTAAGAAAAAGAAGGTGCGCATCTGTAGAGTGCCGATGTTACATGCAGTATACACTGCAGTGTAATGCAATGAAGTGCAGTTTAATGCAAAAACAAAAAAAAAAAAACAAAAAATAAAGAAGTTGTAATCAGTTTTAATTTTTTTTATTTTTTAGATTGTTTTAATCACCATCAACACATCAAAAAATATATTAATATACATATATTTATATTTCTGCATTTATACACGTATATACATATATATATATAATAAAGTCTCTTAAAAAGAACAAACCTTTATGATCTTCGGAGGTTTCATCGATTCTTTATATATTTTATACAAAAAGTATATAAAAAAAATATAATTCGATAAAGTGTGATTTGTATTTAATTTATTTTTGCGGATGTTAAAAGAAATTATAAGTAATATATAAAATATTAAAAAAAAAAAATTAGTTAAAATATTTAAAAAAATAAATAAGTAAGTAATTGTATACATCAATATTTATTTATTTTTCTTTTTTTCTTCCATTATTTCTAGTTTATAAGGAAACGAGATAATTGATGTGAGTGTTTTAGCGCAGAATTAAATTAATAAAATAAAAGTTGTTTTAGTATTTTAACTGCATATTAAACTTGAAATTTAAGTTTAAAAAAAAAACTAGAACTTATAAAAATAAAAAATAATAATATATATATTCTTAACTTCTGTAATATTTTTTTCTTGTTTTAGAAGTGAACAAGATCACTTGATAATTTTTTATTGTATAAAAATTAAATTAATCTTGTTAAATCGATTAATTTTAATAGAAATTATTAGAATCATGTATTGTTTTTTTTTTTGTTTTTGGATAAATTTTTAATTAGTTATATTGTGTTACAAATTAATAGAAATTTTTTTAAATAATAAATAATAGCAATTATGTGATCTAACTTAATACTAACAAATAAGACTTTTGATAACAGCCAGTTAGAAGTGATGAAGTTTGTGAGTTATAAGAATCAATCAAAATTTATTTTTTTCTTTTTTATTTATTTATAAACAGTCCCTTCCCTCTAACAGTGCGATAAGGGAGGGAAGTATACCTGGCCTTTTCAGCGGTGGCAGATATTATATGCTATTTCTTATATTATTTTTTTTGTTCATATATTTTATAATTTACCCTAGAGAGGGTGCTCAGTTAACATGTTTCCAAATAGAAGTGAGTGAAAGGGTTATCAAACAAAAACAAAAATTGTTTTGGAGAGGGGGTCTATTCCCAACGATATTCAAAAATCTCTCATTGTTAAAGAGCGTATTAAACATTCAAACCATATCGGTCGTTTTGCGCCAGCCACCTTGAATAACATGTAGAAACGTTTTAGATTTTTTATATTTTTCATAACTTTTCGTAATTTTTGATCGCTGTTCTATTGTGTACAGTTCCATTTCCAATTCCCCAAGTTTTCTTCACAAATTTCTGAAATAAAAATAAAAAATATAAATAAATTTAAAAAGTTATTAAACATTCACACCATATCGATCGTTTTGCGCCACCCTGTACAAGTACGTAAATTCAAAATGAGATTGATATTTTATTTTAATTATTAATGTCCGTTATTAATGTCCCAATGTTATTTCATTTTTTTAAAAGCACCCATGCCTCAGCTCCAATTTAAGTACTCACAATTTTCGTATATCTTTCACCATTCCCAAAAAGAAAAATTTTTATCTGAGGGAATGGTTGTTAAACAGTCAAACTTTAACCCTTATATATCTCTCCTCAATTTTTACATTACATCAAATAAATAAATCAAAAAATTTCCTAGAAAAAATACGGCATTGCAAAGAGTATCAGTTTGAACCATTTGTCAATGTTGCCAATTCCTGCCATCTCAAAATATGTAGAAAATTAAAAAATTTTTACAAGATACACAAATATATATGTAATTTCTTATATATTTTATCAGATGACAGTATTGTAGAATGACTTTTAATTTTCTTTCGCAATTTGAAACATTTCATTTATTTACTTTTAAAGATGAATTCCTTAAAATGACTTTGCGTTTTTTTTAAAAGATAACCTTAAAAATATTTCAAATATGTCAAAAATTCTTTAAGGTCCTTTCAATATTTAATTAAATAAAATGGAATGATATTTATTTCTTAAAAATTTACCTTTGAGGTTAGAAATAATGGATTAGATGAAATATTTATTTACCAATAGTGTACCGATAAAACGGTAACAGGTGAGCGTTATTTTTATTTAGATAGCAGAAACAATTTTATGTGTATTGATTTTTGTAGTTGAAGTATTTTGAAAATCAAATATTTATCTTAACACATTCTTTTTAGTTCTTCATAATGCTAGAACTGTAACATTTTAAAAATGCTTGACTTAAAATTGTGTACACTATATTATATTATTGGTGAATAGAACCTTTTTTGCACATTTTTTAAAACTTCTGTCTCAAGTATTGTTTATTTTCATTTTTACCCTTTAAAAATTTAGTAAAAATATTTATTTAAAATATTATAATATTCAGTTAAAATATTTTATTGTAACACATAGAGTGAAGTGGATTCGTTCTATTTTAATTGGAATGAAAATCAAAAATCTTGTTTAAGTCACGAAAGTATTTTTACATATATTTTTTATTAGATATCTCAAGTTATATTTCCCTAACAGGCTCACGAATTTACTTGTACTAATGTGATGTCATTTGGCAATTTGTTAAATAACTTAATAGTAGAATTTTTCAAATTTCTATATTTTATTACAGATTTTCCATGTCATATATTTAGGCGGTCCATATACCTCGTGTTTGCTTTTGAAAATTAAATGAAGAATTTACCCACAAATTTGTCTTTATTTGCTTCTTTAGAATTTAATTTCACTTCCCCGAGTTTGTAAGAACTTTTTTGGGGATTATTTTTAAGCTCAATTTAAGATTTAAGAGTTTTATTCATTATAGTTCACTGATTCTTTGATTATGTTATCCTTGATTTTAAATAGAGCATCACCTTGACTTTTAACATAAGCTACCTTTTGTTAAACACACCCAACCTTTTTTATTCCCATTAATTCCAAATAGATATGTTTATTGAATAAATTAAGTCCAGTATAGGCCCTTTCAATGAAGTGTATAATAGAGTCCGATTTTGCTCCTTCCCCCATTTCCGCCTTTGCTAAATCAAATACACTGAATTTAATCTAAGTGATATACAATAAGTAAAAACTAAAGCTATTTACAAAATATTTATGAAATTCCAAATTTTCAAAGTTCCTCATCTTGTTTTTTATACAAATGTCTGCCCATTCTCATCTAAATTTAAAAATAATATTAAAGAGCACTAAAGGTTACCGTCAATAATTAAAATAATTAAACACAACAAGCAAATTTATATCAATTATAAGGATTTAAATACAATTTGACAGCTATCATAGAAAATATCATCTTCTATTGACAATAATAAATTGTAAAAACATTCTCTTCCTTAAAATTTTTTAAAAAAATAATTTAATCTCTCGAAAATACAAAAATATTTTCTTTTATAAACATAAGACAAATTTTTATCAAATTCGTATTTAACAAATACCCAAAAAACAAAAAACTGTCAAAAAATTAAAATCCAGATCAACCAACCCAACAAATAACCTAAATTTTTTATTTATATTTTTTTTTCTTTCAAAAGTTACCACATCATCTAATCCAGATCTATCGGAAGAAATTTTTCATTAAAAAAAAACAGAATAAAAAATCCCTCGAAAAAATAATTGGAACGTGTCTCCTATCATTGAAATACTTTTGCTATTTCTTGCATTTTGGCTTGTCTCATCCTTAAAACAACACAACTTAATCCCACTTAGACATATTATTAAAGCCTTATGCAATATGTTCATATTATACATAATTTTTCCTTGAATTTAATCCTCCATGATTGTGAACAATTCATTTTGATTCTTAAAATGTCCACAAATGAAAACAAAATAGAACAGCGCGAACAAACAACCGTTCTTTAACGGTACTTTTCTAAAAACAAAAAGAAATTGTCAAAATTTAATATTTTGTCAAAATCTTTTAAGTTTTTTTTCTTGTTGTTGTATTTGTTTATTATTTTTGTATTTCGGAAACGCCTCCATAAATTAATCTTAAAATGATGACTTTTCTACTTTTATCCAAGAAGATTTTCGCGGTGCTTTTCCCGTCAAAAAAAAAAAAAGTGAAAAGGAAAACCACAAAAATAAAAGAAAAAATCAGTTTTTGCTTTTGATATTTTTGGAAAATTGAAAATCTTTTGAAAAAAAAAGAAACTATATTTTTTTTATTTAACATTTTAATCCCCGCCTTTCACTGAAACCTGTGAAATATTTTTCATTGGGAAATTTATTTGAAAAACTATAAATGAAAAGTGAAAATTATCCTGATGTTACCGATAGTGACTGATGACGATTCGAATGAAAATTTGAAAAAAAAAAAAATATAATAAAAATGAAAATTATAACTTGAAATCTTTCAATGTCGTCATTTATTTTGATATTTTCTAGTGTTGGACATGTAAAATTCTATAAAATGTTTTGTTCGAAAATTCGAATTTTAAAAATTTTATTTTGAATTTTATATTGAAATTTTCTGACTTTGAGAATTTCGTCTTGGACGATGAAACTCACTTTTGAATAAGTATTATATAATAATTGTCTATATCCATTCACCTGTTCGCTAAAGAAATCCTAATTCGCAAATCTAATTTTCAGTACTTAAGCTTCGGTTCCTAAAACTAACTAAGCCTTCTTTCAAAACAACAGCATTTTGGGTAAAAGATGCATAGGAAATTAAACGTTAAATTTGCATGTGTAGGCTTGACTTATTAAAAAACTGGGAATTTATTAACCCCTTCCGGAGCGAAGGTAAACTGAAAACAAAATTTTGTAAGTAACAGCAGTACCCAATCAATCCTAGCTTTAGATGTAAACTTAAAAGAATCATAACTTAGATTCAAATTTACAGTTTGTTGTACACTCAAAAATTCTTTATTATGACAACTTCTTTTAGTTCTAAAGCAGTGGTACCAACTTATTTAAACTGAAATGGAATATAACATTTTTTGAATGTTTCGTTATCTTTGACTGTAGAAGATTCTCAGCTAAGTATCTATACAATACTAAAACCTACTTAGTGAATCAGAATATTCTCAACAATGATACAAAATGCTCAAATTTTATTGAACAATACACTTTAAAATCATATTACCTGTCATATTTTTTCCGGTACCTGTCAAATTTTTTTCCGAATGACAAAAAATTTTATTTTTTGGCTAAAAGCAATTATTGCAAAAAACGAAAGCTCCCCAAAAACATAAATATATCTTTTCAGTTCACATAAAAAAAAATAACGAATGATATTTAAATGGGGTGGACAGTTTTGAGTATAGCTTTAAATTTTCCTTATATTTTTTGTCAAAATACGTTTATTCCAGATTTTTTTTTTTTATTTTGGTAAAAATATGAAAATTTCCGCCAAACAAATTAAAACAAATTAAAAATTTTCAAAAAAATTTATTTTCATTTGACTTTGGTTTTTTTTTTATAAAGTATTTATATATATATGTATATATATTTTTAAAAAATATGTATGTATATAAATTATATCATAATATTAGAATAATAAATTTATTATATTTATTTAATTTTAGAATTTTCATTGGTGTCTTTTAATTCGCCAGATATAATTAGACCTTAAAAGATATATTGGTTACATAGATACATACATATATTTATATAATGTACATTTTGACAGCAATACAAAATTATTAATTCGTATAAAGAAAAAAAACTAATATAAATAAAATATAAATACGTATATATATACGAAAAAAAAATGAAAATAAATTTTTTTTTTATTTTAAAAATAAAATTTTATAATTTTTTTTTTCATAATAATTTAAAATAAAAAAATAATCAAATAAATTGTTGTTTGTTTTAATTTTAATAAAAAAAAACTTTAAAAAAATAACTATTTATAATAATATATTGTCTATAATGTGTTTAGAAAAATTTTAAGAATTGCAAATATAAACAACAGATAAATTGACAGATAATTAGAATGTCAACAATATGACAGGTGAAAAATTTTTATTATTAAAAATTTTTTTTTAGAAGAGATTTTTAATTAAAAAATTATATTTAATATACTATGTATATATGTATATGTACTATAATATAATGACTCACTTTCGATTTTTTAATAGGGTGTTAAAAAATTGTTTAATAGGGTGATTTGTTAATAGGTTTTTTAATTTGGGAGGTTTAAAAGTACAAAAAACATGTAATTTCTTTAATTTTTTAAGAAAATTCGGCCAAAATCGTATTTTATAGTCACATTTAAATTTCTCTATGTGTTAAAAACCATTAAGAACGAATATCCAATATAGGTGCATAGCGAATTCAGTATTTTATACAACAAAACATAGGGTTGACACAGGTAGTAATGAACTTTAAGAGTTCGTAAATCATTTGAAATAAAACTTTAGAAATGAAAGTTTGTTTAATTTTTATTAAAATTTCGTTTTTCTTTAATTCTTAAGCTAAATCACGATAATTTCAATCAAAGGTGGTAAAGCCTTTAAAAAGCAATGCAGAACAAGCTAGAAGTCTCAAAAGCAGATTTAAGACAGGCTAGAAGTTGTGTTGATTAAGTTAAATTTCTATATACAACGTCTGGTTTTGTTGACTTCAAGAAAGACTTTTTACTTTCGACTCTTGACAAAGAAAAGTCATAGAGAAAGCCCTTGAGAACAGGAATATACCAAGGAATATAAAATAATATAATTCCTGCTCTCTATGATGCAGGTGGAATAATAGAAGATCCATAAAATTCGTTGGACTTCGATCCGTATGGAATAATAACAAAATATCAAGGAGAACAAAAATGAGATGCTCCTTGGATTTAACTCTACCATATGGCTGTAAGTCATGGCTACTAACAAAATCCATCCAAAATAGTAGAATAAGTAGCAAACATCTATGGGACTTACGAAATAAAGATCCCATTGAAACAAATAACCAAAAGAAGGTAAAGGGGACACACAAAAGATAAAAGCAGCATAACTAGGGACTCACTATGCTGGAACTAATGGTTAGAACCTACCAACTAATAGTAGACCCAAAATGCACTGTCCTAGAAAAAGAAAATGCAATTCGTCTTGGCATATTATAGAAGGGGCAGTATTTAACAGGAAATATTAGAGCCTTCAAGTAGAAGCACAATGCTCCCTAGCAGAGTAACAAAAAAAAAAAAACAAATGTTTTATCAAAAATCTGTACGGATACCATTTTATTTCTTGTCCTTTTTGTTTTTGTAACCTCCTAATAATTGAATACATAATTAATAAATGAATAAAATATTCCAACATAATGCAGTTCTTCCATTTAGATCTTAACTAACTTTGTGAGTAAAAGTTGTACTGTTTGAATTTTAATTTATCAATTAAGTGAATCATTTTTTATTTAAATTACTCATTTGGAAGTTTTAGAGTTTTTAATAAGTATTGAATTTAATATACGAAAAAAAATGAACAAATACATATACGAATTTTTTTATTTGATCTGATGACATTTTTTTTAGCTTTTTAATGATTTCCAAGGACTTAATTTGGAAATTATTGTTTTTTTTAATTCTATTTTAAAAATTTGAGTTTTTTTTTAAACGAAAACTTTGATTTTTTAAATTTATATAAAAAAAATATTTTTAAATAAGTTAATTTTAGTTATAAAATAATAAATCGTTTTAAAATTTTATATTATTTTGTAGTTTTTTCTTGTTCCATATCAAATAAAATATTAAAAAACATAAAATCTGTCATCATAATTTATTATGATGAAAATTTGAAGGATTTATTATAGTAACGTCAAATTATGACGTTCGTTAGTGTCAAAAAAAAAAATGGAATGAAATGTTTAATTTCTGATATTTCATATTTCACAATTAAAATATGAATCAAAATATAAAATATTAATTTAAACGATGACCAGGAAAAGCTCTAAAAGCTACAGAATTTTTTATGTGACATTTTTCTAATATATTTAATTTATTTGATTTCAGTTTCAGTTTAATTCGACGTAATAGACGCTTAGCAGCTCAATCACATATGTATACCGTAGAGGTTTTTCAAACTAGAACTCTGAAATAAAGGAAATTTTTTATAAAACGTACATCCAATTTTGTGGAATACATTGTCACAATATGTGTTTCCTAATACTTATGATTTAGAAAAATTCAAGAGAGAAGTCAGTTTATTTCTTCTGGGTTTTTTGTTCAACCCCGGATAGGCATTATGTTCAATGTCTCAACTTTTCAACCATTATACTTCGCAAGCCGGTTGTATGCTTATCCCATTACTTTGGTTCACTCCATTTACTGTTTTTTGTAATAATTTTAAACTAAAATGTGGTATAGTTTATAGAATCTCAAGAAAAGCCGGATAATATCTCAAAAGTCTAAGAATAAACACAGTAAATAATACACCCATCATAGTTGACGGTCGAAGAAGTGCTTTAATTCAACTAGAACAAAATTTGGAGATTAAGCATGTCTGAAAATATCCGTAATCCAGAAATAATGCATTTGTGTTAATCAATACGATAGTGAGATATGCATCATAGCGGGAAGTAGCATTAACAAAATACATAATTTCAAACACAGAATTATGAAGTATTAGAGGATCACATCCCATAATCAGGAAGAGGAGGTCAATAGGTCATATATTAAAAAACCCATAACCAAACAGTCACTTGATTGTAACTTGCAAGAAACAATGGCGGCAGGCAGACCTAAATAGTTACAGGACGGAGGTCAGAAATGTAAGAAATTGTATTACCAGGTGTTACAGGTATACAAAGACTAAAAATTATTGACAATAAGAAAAATTGATGTCATTCAACTGAGGAACACTTTTATCAGTACCAACTGATTAGAAAAATTTATCAATAATAAATCAAAAATTTAAAATTTACAAGTTACTCAAAATAAAACCTATGTTCAATTATTCAATGCAAAAACTAAGGTTTAAAAAATTATTTTCTTATAATTAAACAAAAATAGGAAGAATACTCTTGAAAGTGAAATTAATTTGAGTTCAACTGGTCACTTGTATTGTATTTCTATACCATATACATGTGATCATTAAATGGGTTTATACTAAAATTTTCTTTGTAAACAAAAGAATTATATTCGTTGTATTCACATTAGTCATATCTAAACTTTTGACTTCTTTTAAATAAAATAATATTAAAAATATTTTCTTTCAATTCATAAAATACAATTTTAATTTTTTTTGTAGATTTCATCATCATCAATATCATTATCAATCAATATTTTTAACTTCAATTCAAAAGTCTGTGTAACTCGCCATAATAATCCACTTGAATGCGAAACCAAAATAAAAAAAAAAATTTTATATAAAAAAAAGACAAGATGAGGGCATAAAATAGCAACAAAATACAAAGCAACAGCAACATAAGATGGCAACAAAAACAAAAAAAAACTGAAATGATTATGCGAATTAGTTTTTGAGATTTTATTTTTTCGCGACGACAACAACGACGACGACGACGACTCTCCAATAAAAAGATTCACGTAATCTTAAAAGTATTTCCGCGTTTTGTTTTTACTTTTTTCTTTGTTCTTCTCTTTCTTTTTATTTTGTCTCTCTCTTTTTTTGGTTTAATTTTTTTTTTGGCGTTATTTTTGCAGTCAATCTCAATTTTAAGCCCATAATGTCGTAATAATCTTAAACACTCACCGGTTCAACTAAAAATGGTAAAAAAAAAAATGGTAAAAGAAAAAAGTTACGGGTAACGAGTTACAAGTTACGACAATGATGAAGTGAAGCTTTTGTATTACAATAGAATTCGGTATAAAAAAAGTAAGAGACAAAAATACTAAAAAAAAAAAAACTTAACTTAATGCAACTTAGGATGACGGGTTTTATTATGTTTTTTTTTTTTGTGAATTTTATTACTATAGATAGGCTTAACCTAACCATCTATGTAATTGCGCCCAAGTACTTACCAACATTATACTTTTAAAGCAAAAAAAAAAAGGAAAATGTCGAAAAAAATAGACAAACCTTATTTCTGTTTTTGTAGATGGCAGCAATTGGAAACAATGAAAAAATATATTAATTTGTAAATTTTACCGTTATGTCAATAATAGTAATATTAATTTAAAATGAATTTTTTAGGGATTCATGAAAACATAATATTTTTTTGGAGAGTACTTAGGCTTATATTCTACAAATGTTCGTTTCTCTATTTTCCCATATAAGATTAAAATATGGGACTAAATTACAACAATTTAATAAAGGTGTGAAAGGGTTAAAGAAATTTTTATTTACATATGAACAATATCAAAACCTAAAAAAACGAATCTATCTCAGCAATTCTAAATTGTTACCTTATTCGTACACGCAGGATAATGCCCATATAACTATAACCCTTTATGTTTTATGGGACTCCTGGCCAAAAGTGTTGGTTCTAATAAAACTTGCTTAACTTAAGCCAGCATTTTATCACTTTTCAATGTCTGATATTTGATTGACCATGAGTCAGTTTAATTAGTTTTAGAGTTACCCTCCGCTTATAATTTATTTATTGGAAGGGCTGCGGTAGCGTCAAATTTACTTCTACCTAACATACTTTCATTTTGTAATTTCGTACACTTTTCAAATTTCCGTTAATTTTTCGAAGACTTTAATAAAAACGCGTAAATTTTTTGATGGCATTAGCTTCATCGTTCGTATAACCTCAAAATATCAAGAGATACTAGAGTATACGTCTTAAAATATTTATTTGCTCTATAATTTGGCTTTAAATTGATGTCAAAATTTACTAGCGCACTGATCCAACTCGCACGAAAACAGATAGACAGTTTCCAAAATATCTTCAAATTATGCAAAGCTAAAATCAAGACTTTTTCAGTTATGACTTTTTAGAAAAATGCCTGTTTTTTTACTTTTCCCTTTTATTTTTATTACAGAATTTGGTGGAGGTATCGATGATTGTACACTAATGTACATAATAATGAAGAAATACAGTTAAAATTTTATTGCAGTAATCATTAGTATTTTGTTAGTGTTACTTTTTGCTCTTCTATTCAGTTATTTTTTAAATTTTTTTTTTTCTGACTATAAAAAAATTTTTACATTGTGGGTTCTCGGATGGCTACTATTTAATTTTATAGTTATAATTGTTAATTTTATTAGTTTTTTTTTTTTTAAATAATTTTTAATGATATTTACAATAGAGTAGAGTAAAGGAATGGTACACCTGGAAAAAAATTACGTTTTTTGTATGAAAACATATTCATATGAATAAATATTTTTTTAATTCTTTTATTTTTTTGTAGAGGTGGGTTAACAACTTGAAATTGGGTTTTTAATGGCGAAGAATCAATTTTGGATGAAATGAGTTTTCAGAATTTTTGAATTAAGTGTCTTATGAAGGTTATGAATGAAAAGGAAACCAATGTGTCTTTAGGAAGTTCTTTGGGAATTTTTTGGGAGTTTTTTTGAAGCAAAATATAAGTTTTGTAGCTTATGGTAGTTCAAAATAAGTTAACCTAAATGAATTGAGGATTTGTCGTTATATAAATTCTTTTAACAATCCTAGATACCCAATTTAATTAAACAGTTGAATGTACAACTTATTTCTGTTATCTGGGAAGTATCAACTCGCCTGAAGGTGACACCAAATAAAACGTACAAAACAGAATCGATAAAGCTAGAACAGCCTTCGGTAGACTTCACCCTATATGGAACAATTCGCAAATATCAAGACGAACTAATCTAACAATATTCAATTCTTGTGGAAAATCTAAATCAATATATGGCTACGAAACATGGTTTCTCACTAATTCTATTAAAGAGAATTTACAGGTCTTCATAAATAAACATCTCCAAATAAGATGCAGAATATTCGCCGAACCGAATAAAAAATGCCGACTTATGGGCATTAACAAACGAAGACTTCATTATTGGAAGTAAATGTAATATGCATTAATAAATCAATTATCACTATCAAAATATATTATGAGAATCGAGTACAAACACTAATGTTTCGTACACGAATTACTTGTATTTTTAAGAAAATTAAAGGAAACTACTCGGTTTTAATATTTAGTTCATATGCATAACTGATGGATGGCACAGTGTTAAGAGTGCCGACTTTCATGCGAAAGGCCCGGGTTCGAATCCCAGTGAAAGTGAAAATACTTTTTTGATTTTAGACTAGACTCAGCTACCATTCATCATTGTATTCAAATTAATGGCGTAGTCAAAAATTAATAATTACATATCTTTAGTAAAAAATACATTAGTATAACAATATAAACAAAGGGGTTGGCCACAAGTGCTAAGCACTCTTTAGACCCTGTGAATAATAAATAAATAAAAAAATATATTCCACTCAAACAGTCAATAACAGATTAAATATTCATTATGAAACCATTTAAGTAGTATAGAATTGAAATAGCAGAACTTCTTGAATTTGTTAAATTTCCTCAAAATTGTCTTTAAAAATTAAGACACAACCCAGATTTATTTCTTCTGGTACATTAATTCTAAACATTTCTATAAAATTTGATCTAATTGGGGACATTGTCCCTTTCGCTAATCAATTACCCAAACATTTATAACAATATTTCAATATCCTATAATTTTCAATTCAACTAACTTAACCCATGCGCTTAAGATAATCCAATTTTGATTGCTTCACTTTTAAAAAAAAAACAATGTAAAATTCCTTCACTTAAAAAATTGCACTTTACCGTATATTGTATTGTATAAAAAATATAAAAATAAAATTAAACCACAAAATAAGCTGCACTTTACCCCTAGTCTTCCGCCTTATTTTTTTAAATCATTTTTTTTTTTTAATTATAAATCTACAAACATATAATTCACGTATTATATATTGAGTGGGTGGTTATATGAAACTTTTTGTTTCACTTTTTTTTTACTATTATCGTCTTGTACTGTTACGTTATGGGTTTAATTTGTTTTGTTTTTTTTTATTTATGGGGAAGAGGAAACTTTTCGCGCCCTAAAGAAAGAAAAAAACACAAAAAAAAAAAAAAATTAAACTAAAGCTCTGTTACCTGTCGAAAGAAGCGATCAAAGAAAATAAAAATAATAAAGTATAACTTTTAAAAACTGTGAAAAGAATAGACAGAGACAGAAGAAAAATGTAAAAAAAAAAAAAAAACAAAAATATTACAGGTGAGAAGAGCGGGAAGGCCGTGAGAAATTGTGACTTAATAGACATAACACAATATAAAAATATCGTCATAATATTTTTAGCGTGGAAAATGAGTTTTGTTACTTTTTTATTAACTATGATTGAGATCACTATTTTATAACTCTTATTATTATTATTTTTTTATTAAATAATAATAAAAACAACAACAACAACAATAGTAATAATAAATGAAGTCAAATCGCTTAAAGGTAAGGCACACAAAATAAAGAATTACAGGTATACAATTGGTGGTGGTTTCCATACCAATTTAATGAGTGTATGAATGAATTTTGGTAGTGTATATACCAATTTACCAAAAGATAACCATTTTGATATTGATGTTGATGGTGATGATGCTGATGATGATGATGACTAATAAAATAAGAAAAAAAACAACAGATTTTTTTCAGACTATATTTTCTTGTATTTTGAGGTTATATAAAACATAAAATCCAAATTTTTTAGAGCTTTTTATTAGGGAGTTTTTGTTACTTTGATTTTATTAAAAAAAAAAAAAAAATGGTTTTTTAATTTTTTTGTGAATCAGATTTTTTATGGTTGCTCTTCCTTATAAAAATTAGATTGGATTTAGTTTAAAGTTTACAAAAAAAAAAACCAAAATTAGTTTAATTTATTGTATTGTGAATAGGTACATATTGGTTTAATAAAGACAGGAAATATCGTTTATATTATAAATGACAACCGTTAATATTAATTAAAAAAAAATTTTGAAGTTTAGATTGGAGTTTTGTGTTTCGGTTTTTTTTCCGCCAAACATGTTTTTAATGAATGACATCGAATAACCTGTTACTAGTGGTACTTTGTTGTGTCATTTTACTTATGAATGTTAAATGACGTTACTAATTATTTTATAATTGATTGAGTACGTGGTTTTTTACTAAGAATTTTAAAGTTCTTAAAATTTTTTTAAGATTTGATTGGGTTTCTTTGTTCTATTTTGATTTTGAAACTGTTGTTTTACAAGCACAGTTCTTTTAATTAAAAGAGATCTTCCTGTATAACATCAGTAATAACAGTTTTTTCTGTATAAATTTTTTG
This sequence comes from Dolichopus griseipennis, assembly GCA_963082915.1. Taxonomy (NCBI): domain Eukaryota; kingdom Metazoa; phylum Arthropoda; class Insecta; order Diptera; family Dolichopodidae; genus Dolichopus; species Dolichopus griseipennis. Next base: position 103,897,860 of record OY720444.1, on the reverse strand, counting down.
AATTCCTTAAGTAGAAGTTTTTTTATGGTTTAGCTTTAACAAAGCTACCATCCTTTTAAAAGAGCAACATGAAGTTAATGTAACTTAAGCTGTCCCGCCTTCTGTATTAAGCAAATTAGTATCTTAATTTACAATATGAATAGGAATAGACCCCAATGTATTATTTTTCAAGTAAGACTTGGAATTAAATTTCCAATATTGACAAACAATCACCAATAATATTTAATGGAACGACTATGGCACCAGCGGGGGTTGGGCCTATCGTCGTTTTCGAGTAACCCTTAAAATCAGTTTGTGATATTATTTGCATATCATCTATCTATACATATAAATCGAATGTTTGTTTGTATGTAGCGTATAGACTCCTTAACTGTTTTAGATTATCATGAAATTCGGTATATAAAGGTTTTTGGGTACGGAGTGTGTATCTGGGCTAAAGTTTCAAACAATTTTGTTAATTCCATTAACCCATGGCGGCACAACAATTTTTTATAGATCTTTGCGTTTCTTTACTCTAAATTGGAAGCTGTTTGACCGATTGACTTCAAATTTTGTATAAATGTTGCTGTTTAAAAAAGAATTTGACTCTATTAATTCTATTAGACAAGTTTAAAAATTGTTAACCCATATTGGTACGACGATAAAAAAATCGTTTTAAAAAAATCTCTATAACAGTTTAATGAATTTTTGAACTAAAATTTACACCATGCGCAATTTTTGTGTAAATTTTTTCCAATAACATCAACTTAAATAAAAAACCCATTGAAAGCAGCAAAAACGCGCATCGGATAAGAGCTAGTATTATAAAGCTTTAAAACTTGTTTGCATTCAAGAAGACTTTAATAACGCAAAGCAGCTTAATTTAGTCTTCAAAACTTCCTAGGATTTAATTCCATTTCTGATTAGTTCTATAATCAATGAAAGCATCCACCAGTGACTTCAAAGCAAATAATTATGACTTAAACCATTATGGAAACTCAAGTTTATAACTCAAGCATCTATAGAAACTTTTGCAACATGTTGCTAACCCTTTACATTCAAAACTATACGAGTATATCTTCCATTATATATTTTCTCCCTCTATTTTTTTAAACAATTTTTTTTTACATAAAACAAAACAATGAAAATAGTTAAATGAAACACTATCACAACCCTTTTAGTAAATGACCCTATATAAAAGTACAAGAACTCACCAATTTAACTATTAAATACTTACATCAACTTTTATTAAATATTATATATTATTTTTCCAATTAAAATATTTATTTTTTTTAAGAAATCTAAGCATCTAGGAAGAGTTCTTTTCTTTATTTAACACTACTACCAAGAGTATATATTATAAGAAACATTTAATAGTGTAGCTATTATTATTTTGTAGTGGTTGCATAAAAATTGCAGTTGTTTATTGTTTTCTCTTTTTTTAAGGACATCCCTACACTCTCATCCAAATCCTTGCACTATAGTTAAACAAACTGTTTTTTTTTTGTACTGTATTTTGTGAAAAAAAAATTACAAGGAAAACTCAAACAATTGAAAAAGTTCATATTATATAATATGATTTCTCTTCCGTATGTCATGACATAAAGGACCTTCTTTCTTTGTATATCTTAAAAGTATCTTTTTTTTTATTATTTTGCTTTGTATCTTAAAAATACAAAAAAGCACCAAGTAAATTAACCACACAATTCATTTCAGGTATAAAAATAAAAATATCTTAACAATAATCACGAATTCAAAAATTTAATAAAAGGATATTCTAACAATTTCAAAGGACTCTAAAAGATAACAGAATTCAAGAATAACAACAAAAACAACAAATATACTGAAACTGACAGTACTTGAAGTTGTATATATATATTCAAAGTTTTACTTACAATTTTTGATTCTTTCGTTTGTTTTTACCGTTATGATAAAATTTAAGGAAAATAATAACGGTAAAATTAAGAAATAAATTGCGAAATATTATATTTTAGGAGAGGCCTTCACTTAAGAGTTTTTTTATTCGCTTTTTTTTTTCTTGTATTTTTATTAAATTGTTGTAAGAAAAGTTATTTTGTAGTGGTAGTGTAGTGGCTGTACATATACAATACAGTAGTGGAAAGCTTTTTTTTTGTTTTTGTACTTCTCTTGAGACAGATGTACATTTCTTCCTTGTTATGCAAGTGGTGCTATTTTTTATATATTTTATGGTAAATAATAAGTAATTTGTTTGTGATTATAATAATAGCTGGTGTATATTTTAATGGTGTAATATTTGTTGTATAGCAAAAACTTTAAAGCATTTTTGTGATTTATGAGTAGATATGTTTGATGCATTGTTTGAAGAATAATAACTACTTATTTTTAATATAATATTGTTATTATATTATTCTCTAAAGCTAGTTTAAATTATAAATTATAATACTTCTTCTTCCTGATTATTAGTTTCGTTTTTTTATACTTAATAATATGTTCATTATTAGGAAGGGTTCATTACTAATTAAACTAATATTAGTTGTAATTTATTATTGAGGATTCATTGAATTTTATTAGAGAAAGGTAATTTCTAAATCTATTTTAATTTTTATCTTCCGAAACCTTTATTGTGTCTGACGGATCGTAACGATGTGATTGGCTTAAATAATTTAACCGTGTATATGGTTTAAACGAAAATGTATCGTCTTCGGATACCAGAATTCGAAAAGGTTAGGAAGAAAACGAAGTCCTTAGAAATATTGACAGAAGTTTACTTACAACTTTTGTACATATTTTAATCACTAATCATTTATTTAGCTTTGAAAAATAAAATCAAAGGTAAAAATATTTGAAACAAACGTCAAATCTGTACTTCTATACGGCTTTGAAACATGGCAGGTAACCGCCAATATCACCAAAAAGTTGCAGACGCATATTAACCGTTGTCTACGCTGCATCTTAAGAGTTCGTTGTCCGCAAATCCTTACCAACACAGACCTATGGCAAAAAACAAACCAAAAGATGATTGAAGTCGAGATCCGAGAGAGAAAATGGCGATGGACATACCTTGAGGAAGCCAAAAAAAATGTTTTGAGTGGAATCCACAAGGCAGACGACGAGTGGGTAGACCAAGGAAAACATGGAGAAGTACTGTTTTGAAAGAGGCAGAAGCGCAACGCAAAACGTGGTTAGAACTTAAAGGAATTGCTAAGGATCGTGAAAGGTGGAGAGGATTTGTTGACGCCCTATGCCACACCAGGGGTTCTAGGATCCAGTAAGTAAGTAAGTAAGTAAGTAAGTAATTTTCAGATCTAAATATTGTATCTATAATTTTTTTTACGAGGGAAAGCTTCGAAAGCCACATACCGTTGCGATGCATAATTTCTGTAGGTAGGTAGTGTGCGACTTTAACACACCACAACCACAACTCTTTTGTGAACCAAACTTTTGGCTGGGCCTATAATACAAATGTACACATAATACCGTTGCATCTACCGTAATCTGCCATTTTTTTATGGATCTTTCATTTTATGGGGATGATTCCTTACCTTTGAAAAGTCTCACCATAAACTTTGCTTCAAAGGGAGTGGCTTCTGGTGCTTCATATTTTTTACTTTCCAGAGATCAAACCACCCGCTGCTCTCTTCCATATTTAACTTTTGGTTACTGACTCTCATAAAACCAAAAAAATCAATTTCACTTGTTTAACAAAGTATTGTTACATTATTAAGAAGTCAATTTTTTTGATATATTACGATGGTTCAAAAGATCAAAAGACCTTATCAGAAAGCACACTTTGTAGATAACCCCAAAAGCAATATATGTTTAATCATATAAATTATAACTTTCGATTTTATATTTTCCTGTTTTTTTTTTAATTCATATCATATACATTTAATAACAATACAAATCATTTATAACCCATTATTGCTATTAAATAATTTCCATGTCCATAATAAAAATCTAAAAAAAACAAAAAAACCAACAATTGACCCAAAAAAAGAAAAACTTTTATAATAAATTTGACCTATACCAAAATAACATATTCCTTTTATATTTTCTATCTCTATCTCTTTCTTTTTATTTTTTTCTATCTATTCGAAAATTTAATTCACCGCCAAAAAAGTATTTATAGTCATTCAAAAAAAAATTTTTATTATTATTATTATTATATTTTAACTACTATTCAACTACTATTATTTACTACTTTTTTTAATATTCACTATATTTTAAAAAAATTTTGAATTCAAAACAAAATAAAGCTATTGTCTGCGTTAAACAATGTTTTATTACTTAGTTTTATTTTGTTACTTCTGATTTTTGCTTTTAATTTCATCTTACGCTACGTATATATTTTCTTTTTCGATTTAATTTTTTTAAATAAGAAAGAGATAGATATATAATCATCTGCTATACTGTGGAGATTCAATAAATATACTTAAAAAGTAAGATATAAAAAGATATAAATTGAATGTCTTTATTGTTAAAAAAAAAAAAAAAAACTTCTTTTGAATAAATTTTTTAAACAAGAAATTTAAACGAATCAATCATATTGCATAACTCAACTTAAAATATTTTGTAATCGATTTGTTTTATTTTTGGGTTGAATTTTTTTGTTTGAATTTAATATTGAAATCGAAAGGAAATACAGTTAACTTAAATAATTTTTTAGATATTTGCCTGCAAGGATTGTAGTAATTTTATGGAAGAAAACTTCAAAGCACAAACACTCGATTGACTACATCACATGAATTTAATAAAACGGAAGAGTGTGTGAACAGCTAATTTAATATTTAAGAGCAGCCTTGTTAACATCTGTACTTTATTGTACATACAATAAGTTCTCGTTTTTTGGAGGATTTCCAAAAAGCTTCTTTATCGTACTTTGTTGTTACCCAGATGCTTGATTTCTACCCATGTTTTTCCACAGGTTTAATATTTTTTTGATCTTCTCCAAGCTATTTTTGGTTTACCCATCCCTTTCAAGCGCCTGACGCGCAATTTTTTCTGTTGACCGAGTATACTTAGTTTTTTGCCTTGAAATGGTTAATAATTCCTTATTGGTTATTCTTAAGTACCCATATTTCACTGCCGTAGAGAAGAATAGATTTTACGAATGATTCATATATTCATGCCTCTGTTTAATTGTGGTAATCTCCAGATTGCCCAAACCCTCCCGAACGCCATTCTTTCTAATTTAATACAGCTTTCGATTTCTTCATCAGCTGCTTCGCTTGTGTATGGACACTCTCAACGAAGTTGAAACTCAATTGCTTCATATTTACTGCATTTTATATAATTGAGAACCAATTATTTGAGGGAAAAGTAAGTAAATATTTAAGTAAATTTTATTTATTTATTTATGAGCAATCCCCTATAACATACAATGTGATAAGTGAGTGATTCAGCCTTTCCTTTTTAGGTGTGGGAGATAAAATTATTTTATATTATGGTATAAACTATTACGATATCAATTATAAATTATAGTTTTTTTATTAGATATAATCCGACCATGCTCTGAACCTAAGGCTTTTCGATTGAAAGGCCAACTTCCTAACCACTAAGCCACCGATCGGTAATTTAAGTAAAAATTAAAATAATATTAAAACTACATATTCCTATACTAATAAAATAATTAAAAATCATAGTTTTATTTCCAATGTTATGTTTCAAATTATCATGTTCATTTTGTTATATTCATATAAAACCTTATTACGAAACTTATGTACAATAAAAAAATTAATGCCGAAACTCTTGTGTTATACAATTAAAAAAAAAACTTCAAAAATTACTTGTAAAAAATCAAAAAGTACAAATTGTAGCATGATTCAACACATTTTTTTTTTATACACACACAATTTGTGCGTGAAACAATTATTAAATAACAATGAAATATTATAAAATATAATCAAATAAGTACCTAATTAAATAAAAAATATTTTTTATACTTTAAAATTTAGGAATTAATTCTTTATAAAGTATTTAAGTATTCAGGTATTACTATTTAATTATTTAATATTTTTACCCACACATGGTTTTTCAGAGGCGCAGCCCTGGCTAAACTATTGACAGCATATGCTATGTGGTTTAAGCCTGACTCCCTTCAACAAGGAAATGAAACAGTCGAATATAATTTACTAATTAAATGTTTGATTAATAATCTTATATCGAAATTTATGAAGCGTTTGGGGTCTTACACAAAGGTCGAATTTCATTCCTCTGTACACACAAAATCATTTGAACATTCTGTACAGATTAATTTTTATACCCGTATGACTATATAGGAAAAGGGTATAATAAATTTGCCATTACTTTTGTGACGCAGAAAAGGAGGGGAGGTAAATATAGACTCAAGTGAATGGATCGGACCAGAATCGAAAAATAAATCGATTTAGCTATGTATAACTCAAAAATTGAAACATCTAGGATCTTGAAATTTTCGCAAATTTGTTTTTTTACAATTGCCGTCATCACTATTTCCAGCCATTTTGGTCCATGGGTTCGGGTAGCTGCCATACAACTTTTTTTTTATATGAGTATTACTCTGTACTTATTATAGCTGCGTGTCTGAAATTTTGCCAAAAGTAGTTTAGTTTTATGGAAACAGTTTCTGCAAAATTTGGTTGGTTTATTGCAGTGGGTTCAAGTAGCTGCCATACAACTTCTTCTTTTATATGAGTATTCCACTACACACTACACAATTTTGCAAAAGTAATTAACCGGATTATATAATGTATATGTTACAGTCATACGGGCATCCCAGATTTTACACAGTCTACTCTACTACACTCTTCCTCGTTTTTCAATAAGACTATCCATTGTCAGATAAGTTTAAAAAAAATATAATTAAAAAAAATAAAATACTTTTTAAAATTCTAATTTAGAGAAATTCTACTGTAACTGTTATAAAATCTAAGAATCTAACTGCTATCTAACTGCTATTTCTGTAAAGTGTTTTCTTAATTTATTTCTTCCATATTTTTTTTCAATCTGATTTACGAATTTCAATAACCATTTCTTATGGGTTTTTTTTTGTTTTTTTTATTCTTAACAGTTATTTTATTATTTTGATCTTCTGTTTCTCATTCTGTAATAAATTAATAATAAATTGAATAATAAATAATAATAATAATATTAATTCTCTCATGACAGAGAGACAAGGAAAACAACAGTTGATTTTACTAAAAACAAAATCACTTCAACAGTCAACAGTCAACTCTCATTTTTATTTATTATTTATTTTTATTTTTCATTTCTCCCTTTAAATTTTTTTCTCTCTCTCACGATATTCTCATTCTCTTTTTCCGGCGCCATATGAAAAATAAAAACATTTGTTTAATACTTAAGAAAAATTGAGGGAAATAATGTATAATACTTACAAACAATTAGTAAAAGTGTCTACAAATACATTAATAAAATATAAAGAAAAACTAAAAAGAAATGTTGCTAAACATTTTGTGTAATAATTTTGCTATTCATATTATTCTTCCGTAATCGTAAGACTTTTTATACAAATCTTGTAAATGACGTTTGTTCTGATATTTTTTTTTCTCCATATGATTTTTTAATGTTTGTATGTATGTATATCCACCTGTAAAATGTTATTATATGCATGTAAATTTTATTTAACTTCCCCTTCCTATAGTATTAAATTTATAATATTTTAGAAACAAATACAGTTATAAAATATTTAAATATAAGAATTAAATAACAATTAACAATATTACTAGTAAAATTAATGTAGATATTCAATTAATTATAATGTTAAAATAATACATATTATGGTATGTTTAGAAGATCAAAATAATTGTTGCTGAAAATTAATATAAAAAATGTTGCCGGATAATTATATTTGTTGTTGTTCCGATAAATTTAAATATGTAATAAATTTTGAGATGTTATGTAAGTATTTTTAAATAAATTTAGATTTTCTTACCTTTGCTTTCTTTGGGTTTATTTTAATAATTAACAGTTTTTTATGTAATAGGTAATAAATAAATTATTAAAAGGTATTAAGGTAGGTATTAATTATTTTTAGAAATAATCGAGAATTTTGATATTGTGTATATTTGACTTAGTGAATATAATTTTTTTTAAAAAAATTAGTTTAACACATCTAAGATTAACCGAAATCTTTTCCTAATAAATATTTTTAGCAAATTTGGAGTTTTAGTGAAATTTCGGAAAGCCTTTAAAGGAATGAATCTTTTACTTAAAGAATAATATAGGCAAGAAAAATGTATAAAAGTTTAATGCACCTACTACATAAATCTCTTAATTCGTCTCTTTAAAACTCGAAACACAATAAACGTTTTTTTCCCAATTATTACGATTTGTCAAAATTCAAGAGAGAAATCAACTATTTTAAAGATAGAATATATTTTCCTATCTTATAACAATCCGATTTATTATACTCCGGGGATTGCATTTCAGATAAGGATCCTCTGCTCCAACATACGGATGAAAAGGGTGTAGCAAGTTAAAATCACATACTAACAAAGGAGGCCTAGATTTTCGTATTCGGTAATACCTTTTGTTATAAGCCATCTCCCCTAACGATTTAAGATTTTATTTCAATAGCATTTCATTCTGATAAAGGATGATTAATTGCATAATCAGAGGTTTAGGGTACCAACCTACTTTGAAGCATTCTAATTAATAGGAAATTATTTATTTTTATCATAGAATTATCAAATAAGGTTAAAATATATCACAAAATTTTAATAGATAAAAATTTAATAGTTTATATTTTAATTAGTTTACTTACTACTATACACCTTTTTTTTTACAAAAATAAATATACAATACTTATTCTTTCATATTTAACTTGCAACATAATTGGTTTCACACATATATAATGTTGTGCAATGATATTATTAACAAATTCATATCAACAAATTATCCAAATCCTTCTCAATTACATCATGTAATTAAATATTAACATAAGTGTAACATTTCCTATAAAAATATAACTAGAGGTATAGTAGAATATCAATTTTTCAAATTACATATTACATATATTATAACATAACAGAAATTGTTTTCTTACATACTTTACTTCTTTTTTCTTTAGTGGGATGTATGGTTATTAAAATCCTATCCAATAGTTATATAACATTTTTAAATATAATTTATAATTTATATGTTATGTACTTAGAAAGTGAGAACTTTTTTTTTTTATGAAACAGAAATTCACTTTACAATATTTTATATTATATAACATATTTTAATATGTAATGTAATGTAATTGATAATATGCAAACAGACATTATTACATGCAATTGCAAATGCATTCTATCTTACAGTTTGTTAGTGTATTGTGCAATATACTCTTTTACACTTTCTTCCTATAATTTTTAAAAAATGAAAGAAAATTAAATGTTCCGTTTGAAAAATGAGAAGCATATGCACAATTTTGAATTTACTCTCAGTGCTCAAACGACCACTCTCACCTCAATTCTCATACATTATACTCTATAGTATATTCTCACTCTCATTTCTGATTTTAATTTTCATTTCAAATAAAACCAAAAACTCTCTATTTAGTTTTTCCTTTGCATTTTTCCCTCTCAAATTCTCAATTAAAGAGTCGAAGACACTCTATTTTCACTCAACACTTACACACTATACACAAAATTACAGAGTACATTACAACAGTTTACAGTACAGTAGAGTAAAAGAATAGAGTAGCACAGACTGTATAGAAATAGAAGTAACAAAAGTATATATGTATATATTTACAATATTGAGAAAAAAAGAAGGAATTAAAATTTTTAAAAAAGTATAGAAATAAAATGAAAAAAAAAAACTTAAAAGAAAAAGACAATAATAAAAGAAAAGGCAAAAAAGAAGAAAACAGAATATGAATAACAGAAAATTGAATTGAAAAAAAATCAAGTTGTAGATGTTCCCGTTCAAAACAATATTTTGATTATATTTTTCATCGTGTAGTCGATGGTTGCCGTCGTTCATGGCAAGCCGTCATTTTTGTCAATTTTTTTTTCAAAAAAAAAAAAAAAATTTTTATTAATTAATAAAAAAAAAAGAATTTTTACAAAGTGAATTGAAAGAAAAAAAAATATTATAAAAAAATAAAATAAAGTTTTTTTTTTTAATTTCAACTTAAAAAATATATTTTTAATTAATAAAAAATTACATATATATATTTAATTGATAAATAAATTATAAAATTAAATACAAAACAAATTAACAATTAAATAAAACAAAAGTTTTGGAATCAAGTGAAATAAATTGAAGAAAAAAAAAAAACACAAGATAATAAAAGTAAAAAAAAGTACCGGTTTTTTTTAAATTTTAATTTAAAAATTTTTTTGGATTACACAAAATTAAAAAAAAAATTTATAAAAAAAATTATAAATAATTTAAAAAAAAAATATTTTTGAAAAACTTTTTACCATCTGAGCGTTTCATTACAAATCAAAATATATACGTTTATTAATAATTAATATATTATTACAAAATTAAAATAAATTATTAATAAAAGATTCCGATTCGGAAGATTGAAATTATAATTAAAGAAATACAAATATACATAATAAATATTTAAAAGTTTTTGAAAAATTTCAAAATATTAATTAATTAATTATTACATAAATAAAAAATAAAATTTCAAATGTAACAAATGAAAGTGGCAGGTGGAAAAAGAAATTATTTTTACTAAAAAAGAGAAAGAAATTTAACATACAAAAAAAAAAATATAATAATAAATTAATAAATTATATAATTTAATATTAAAACTATACAAAATATTAAAAAAAATTGAATATTAAGTATATAACAACAGAATATACATAATAAACGAAAACACACTTGTTGTATTCAACTGTCAAAAAAATCAAAAAAAAAAAAAAGAAGGAAAGTTAAGAAATATATATATATATATAGTATATAATATAATATAATACAATAAATAAAGTGATATACAATAAATATTATATATACGTAACATAAAAGGTATATATAATATAATATAAAACAAAAAAAAAAAATATAACTTATTGTATATAAGATACATGTGCATTTCCGGGTTTTGTTTACGTCAAAAATAAATACAAAAAAAAAAAAAAAAAAAACACAAGCAAGAAAACCGTTACATTATTAAATTTTAATATAATTATATACAAAAATTACAGTATATATATTTAATAATTAGTGTTTCTCTGTTTTTCTTTTCATACAAAAATATTTATTATATATAGAAATATATACAAATAGTATATATACATAAATATTATAGAATTTATTTTATATATTTAAAAAAAAATTGAATTGATAATTATTAAATAAAATAATTAATAAAATTAATATACTTATGATATACTATATACCTATTTAACTGTTTTCTTTTTGTCGTTCTACATTTCTTAATATCAAAAATATATATATATATATATATATGCATACATAATATATATATAAAAAAATTATATTCTATATAAACAATTTAAAAAAAGAAAAAAAAAATTAATAATATAAATACCGGAAATAACTTTATTAATAATAATTTAAAATAATTAATTAATATAATTAAAAAAATTTTATAAATAGAAAAATTGAATAATTTTCGTATTGTTTTTAATTATAAAAATAATTATTAATATTAATTCAATTTGAAAAGTGTTTATGAAAAAAAATTTATAATTAATTATATATACATACCAACATACATACATATATGTGCGGGAAAAATTAGTTAAAAATTATATTAAAAATAAAAATAGAAAACCAGTGAATTAAATTTATTATTAAAATAAATTAATTTTATATAAGTGAAATTATATTAATTATATAAACAAAATACATTTCAAAAATTACATATAACTGATTATATAACTATATATATATATACAAATAAAACATAATAAATTGTATATAAAATTATATTATATAACCAAGAAAATAACAGTTTACAAAAGGAATATATTATATAAAATATAAAAAAAAATTAGTTTTTTATTTTGGATTACAATTTTATATAAAGAAGAAACAAAATTCATTAATTTGAAATAAAATTTTTTTTTTAAAATTCAACTATTTCAAAATTTGAATTAATTCATCATTATTTTATATCCAAATAATAAGGTAAGAATTTTTGAAAGTATATCTTATTATATTTTATAATTATTTATTAAATTTTGTTAGAACTTCCATTGATATAGTTGTAAGAATTGCAGCGGCTTTTGAGGTTAGTTGGATGTCAGTTTGACATTTCTATATTGTTGATAAAAAATTATACTTTGTTAGATATTTTATGTCATATGGCAATATTGTAACAATATAATAATTATACCAGTTTAATTATGACTATTGTGAATAGAATTAATGAATAAATAGAAAAAAAAATTAAAGGAGAGGTCAGTTTGTTGGAGTTTATGTAAATGATAACATCTTTTATTAATTTAATAAAAATTGTAAATATCTAAAGTTAAATAATTTTATTGTGTTTTATGGAATATTACAAATTTAAGATTTCAACTTATAGTTAGTTTTTAGTCCATGTTGCAAAGTTTCGAACAATCGGCACTAATTTGATAAGATGGTTAAAAGTTTTGTTTTTGGGAAAGATTCTTTTTGGCAACTCTACTAGTCTTTCTTGAGAAATTGTAGTACTTAATATCAATTGAAAAAGTATATATATCGGCTGTTTATTTAATTGAGTCTTCTCTGCTATTAGTTATTCTTATCTCTGTGCTTTAACCTATATCATTTTTAGGATCTTTGAATTGTACCCTCGAAATGTAAGAACCCACAAAATGTTAGAATTTTTATTCTTATTTTAGAACTGTAAATGCTTGCGAAATAATCTATGTATTTAGAGTTACGACCATTTTTTCTTTCATTTCCAATTTGTTCATTAGAGTGACATTTAGTTTATAAAATTCACATTTTCGGCTTAGTTAAAATTTAATACTAAACTATTAATTCAACTATTAAGAAGATAATAAACACTAGGTACCTATTTAACTATTAATAAAACTTATTTTTATATAATTAAAAGGGTTTACATTAATTAATATTAAAATCAACGAATTTGTTATTGCACAACTATTAGTTAATGCCTACTTATTTTAAAAAAATAAAGAAGCCAGTCATTAATAATATAAATTTAATAAAAAGAATTACAAAATAATTACCACAAAATAATAACCTAAAAAAATTTTACAATTTTTTCCTGATTATTATAATTTAATCACTTTATTATTATTATTTAATTTTTATATTGATAAGTTATATTTAAAATGTTTAACTTACGTTGACATTTTCAATTTTTTTTTTTAATTAATAGCAGTAATAAAAACAATTTAATTAATTTCTTATCATCAAAATTAAGAAATATTCAATTATTTAATTAACACTAAACCACGATTAAGTATATATATATATTTTATTTATTTATTAATCAAATTAATTAAAAATTATTTAACAAGTACATGCTATATTTAATATTAAAGGGTTTTAGTTAAACTTAAAAAAAACAAAATAATAAAATTAAAAACAATTAAACACAAATTGAACTTTAACTAGTATAATAAAACATTAATTGTAAATGTAATTAATATTGATTTAATCATTATAAATCATGTTTTATTTATAATTTAAATGGTTTATTATGAAAAGTCCATATACAATCATAAAATATAAATTTAAAATTTTACTTCCTTATATCATTAAACAATATATATACTTACATATATATTATTTTATACATGTAATACATTACTATATACAAAAGTATAAATAGTTAAGAGTACATACTTTGCATACTTTTTATTTAATATAAAAAGAATGTAAATATGTTATAACACAGGAAAAGCCTCCAAATTTTTTAAATTAATTCCTGTTAATATTTAATTTTTATACGTTTTTTTAACTCTATAATTTCCATTATAGGTCAGTTTGACCCATATTTCATTTTTATTAAAATATTATATACATTACTTAATATAAAAATTAATTTGATTTATTTTAAAATAACTTTTATATTAATGTTTATTATATTAATGTAAATTATTTTAATTAAAATAATCAATTGATTTTTAATTTAGACTTAAAGATTAGGTCAAAATCTGATGATAAGCTTATAGTATATGATAATTAAGTAATTTTTATTTCCTTCCTTTAAAATTTTCATAATTAATAATATTTCTTTTTTAATACATATTTTATTTACATACTCTTATATGCAATTTTTTTTTATATTCTTATAATCAATTAATTTTTAAATAAGTAGCTTATAAATGAATGCAATATTTGTTACAAATATCAAATTTAATTTAAATAATTAAATTTATAAATAAATTTTATTAATTTAATATATAAATAAATTTTATTAATTTAATATATAAGTACTTGTATATATAAATAAAATATAAATGCAAAGAAGGTCAAAATGGGTATATCATGATTAATATTTTAAAACAATCAAATATATAGAATTAATTAATTAAAAAATTTAACCCAATTTAAAATTATTGTAATTAAAAATTATTTTATATTAATTTTTTTCGTTGCCTGGATAATTTTTTTCATTAAATCATAATGAACTTATTAAAATATATTTAATTATAAATATTAATTTATAAATATAATTTTTTTATAGTAATATTGTTGTCGAATTAAAAATACTTAGGCTTATAAAATCGGAAGTGCTGTTTATACCTATTACATCTTCTTTGACGATTTTGATTTTATTATTTTGGCCTTTTTGTGCATTCTATACAAAGGCTAAATTTAAGTAAGTTTGAGTATGAATGTTCTCAATTCAAATTAAATTTTTTGAGACAGGCTGTGAATGCTAGTTCTTAGCTTCGAAAGAACTGTGATTACAGTTCCTCAATCTTTTTACTCATTATTACATATTATACACCGAAGTATAATCAGATTTCCCTAGATTGATCTTCTGAGTAAGGTATAAAGCTCCGTTAACTTTTCGGCTATCAGAGTTAGTATTTCATTAAATGCGCCACTTAAATTCTATTGCATTGTTACTTGTAATAAAACAACTACAATATTATACCTATGTTAGACTTTGAATGGTGAACCAAATAAAATTACTAATTTATTATTAAATAACTTAAATACTATAAAAATAATAATATATTCTTTGAGATATTCTTATTATAATTTAAGTTTTATTAGATACTAATTTAACTTTAAGTTTATTTGAAAAAAAAAAAAAAAGAATTTAATAGCGGAAGTTTATAATAATTATATTGTTTATTTAATTTTATTATTTTATTAAATTTTTTTTTTAATAGTTTTTAATATTTTAAAGTCATATTCTAGTTTCAACTTTTAATTTCCATAAAATTTATACATTTATTTATAGTTAAATGGCTTTAAGTTTACAATTTTATTTTGAATTTAAGTTAAAAAAAAACTACTGTTTTTTTGTATATAGAAATACCCTATAGTCTAAAATATTTCTTGACAAGTTTTTCAAGAATTCTTTAAAAAAAAAATTGCCTTGTTTTTCTAAAAAAAACTAAAAAAAAAATTTTTCTTAATTCTAAACTTTTTATGCCAAATTCTAGATAAGTAATCAGTTTTTTTTTTTTTAACATCAAGTAGTACTTGATCATCTTGAAAAAATTTTGGAAGTTAATAATTAGTTATTCTAAAATATACAATTAATTTTTTTTTTTTATTTGGGTAGTACCCACTCAGTGGAGAAAACCTAAAATTAAATTCAAAAATTGTCGTTTTTTTGTCGAAAAACTACAAAAAAAAAAAAAAAAAAAAAAGTGTTTTGCGGAAAATATAAAATTTTGATAGGTTCAAGGTAGTTCAGTAGTCATCACATTTTTTTTAAAAATATAATAATAATAAAAAACACTTTTTTTTTTAAACCCAAACAAACCAAGTTTGTACAAAATATATATATATATATATAGATATTATATATGTATATATACTTAATTATTAATTAACATAAGTTTTTACTATATTAATCTTTATATTTTAACGGAATTTAAAAAAAAAAAAAACAATTCTAGTATTTATTAATAGTTGAAGATGAAAAACTGGTAAATAACCGGGTATTTAGTATTTAGTATTTACAATTTTTTTTGTTTTTTTTTTTTAATTTCCTACAATAAAAATAAACATTTTTTTTTTATTTAAATTTATTAATTTTTGGTTTATTTTTTTTTGGTAATTTATTTTACCGACGGGTTCTAAAATTGTCAGAATTCTTAAATACTAAATACTACTATTAATTGATTCTGTTATTTATTTTTTTTGCCTTTCCTGGTACGTGCTAAATTACAGTTATTTTTAAATATTTGGTTTGATTTTATATTAATAGATATTTAAGTTTAAAAAAAAAAAAACAACAACAACAAATTAGTGGGTATCTATATTCCTATTGTTATAATTTAATGATTTCATAAAAATAAGAAAAAAAAAAAAAACAGAGAAAAAAGTAACGACTAACTAAATATTAGTAGTTAGTTATGTTGAAATAAAATTTTAGTTAGGTTCAAGGATTTTGACGTTTAAAATTTTTGGTTTTTTTTTTTTTTGACAGGTAAATGAACTAATTTGACATTCATATCAATTAACTGACTGTTTGATTAAAATTTTTTATTTTTAAATGTTTGTATTAGAGTTTTGTAAATGTTTGTGAATATGTATTTAATATTTTCAATATATTTGTGTAGTTGTTTTATTTTTACTGTTTAAATATTTATTTATGTTAACTGAAAGATAATATATAAATAGAATTTCAGTTATGAGATAATAATATGGTAGATTATACTTATAATAAGGTTCTTTAAAATAAAAAGGAATTTTGATTTTCCACATCTTTTTAAAATGCTTCTGATCAAAAATGCCGTTGCTTTAAATTGACGTTTTAATGTCAAAGTAAGTAATTAACTGTGGTTTTATTAGTAAACGGAAACTGTCAATTTGAAAAATGAATATGTATATTATAAGATTCGCATTATCACAATAATTTTTGACAATTAATAGTGCGTACTTCTAGGCATTATATAAAAATGTTAACTAAATTTTTCAAAACTTTTAATGTGCGAATGAAAAAAACGGCAAGTTTTATGAAAAAATATTTTTAAATTGTAAAAACTTGTTACTTTAAAATATCAACAATTTAAATAAATCGCATCTAATAATAATATTGCAAGGCATAATTATTGCATTCGTATACGTATTATTATTACCGCTTGAGCATTTCCTTTTTAACTCGGATTCGAAAAAATTTGAAGTTATCCCAAGCGCTTGACATCTGCTACAAACATACCGTTGTTTTAAATTGACGTTTGAGAGAATGACAAAGTTAACAATTAACCGTTATTTTATTTGTAATCAGAAGATGTTTATTTAAAAGATGATTCAATATGTTCACAAACAGTAAACCCCCTTCTATATAATCGAATTCAAATATTTTGCCATTTATTTTGACATTTCATAATTCAAACGAATGTCAAAATAAAATTAATAATTACTCAAACTATGTCAAATTTACATGAGCAATCATATACAATCGGTTCATGTTACCATATTCTTATGAATTTTTGTTGAAAAATTCTAATATTTTGAATTCAAATTACAGTTTGATCAATTACAAAGTTTTGTTTAAAAAAACCAATATGATTTCATTCTTAAATTTTTTGATCTGTCATTTTTTTTTGATTATTAAGTTCAACATTTTGCTTCCGAATAAATTTTTAAACCCCATAACTACAATTAGCAACAGGTGTTTTTATTACTTTTTTTTTTGTAATTTTTTTTATAATAAAAATAAAAACAATTTGTTATATATTCATATATTATTTATTAATAATTAAATTGCATAAAGTAAACTATTCTAACCATTTATTGTTTAGTTAACCTTAAAGTCAATAATAATTTCAAAAAGAGTGCTGTTGTTTATTACTTAAATAACATGGGTAACGAACTTTAATTTTTCCGATAAAATTGGGAAAATGTAAATAAAGAAATAAAAATAAAAAAAAAAATTGTTAGCTTAGTATTACATACAATAGTATGTAAGTTTGTTATTACTTATTATATAAGCAAGTGTTGCTGCAATGCAATTTTCTACCAACTTTTTTTTTATATACTGCACATAGTTTTATATTTAAGTTATGTCTGTACGTACATCGTGTGTAATATTTTATATAAAAACTTTATAAGTATATATATATATATATGTAAAAACAATTTTTATATATAAACAATTTTGTACATATACAAAAAATTATGTGAAATTTTTGAAAAGAGAAATGGAACACAGAGCAGAGACGATGCGACGGCGCTGAACTTGAAATACAAAATAATATACATTTTATATTTCTTATACATTGTTGATGATTTTTTGTGTTGCTATTTTTGTTGCTGTATAGTTGATTTTGTTGTAAGTTTTTAACTGTGTTATAATATCATCATAACTATGATTTTTTATTTTATCTTGTTTTATTGTAATTTTATTAACTTTTTTGTTGGGTTGTTGTTGTTGCTATTTATAAACTTGAAAAGTTGAAAGTGTGTTTCCAATTTTTTTTTTTTACTGATCAGCTGTTTATGATTAAAATATTTTTGTTGTTACTTTTGTTTTGACTGTTGCTTTTCCATTATTTTATTTTCTTGTTTTTATTTTTTTTTTGGAATTTTGGATTATATACCAAATTCGAAAATATTTTTGTATTACCAATTAAATTTTTTATTTAATTTCTGTTGATGATGATGATGTTGGTGAAAGTATGACCAACATGATGAAGATGTGGGCATATTATAAGTATTATATGAAATGAATTTTTTATTGCATAATTTAAAGTTTATTTTTTTAAAATTTGTTAAAAAATGAAAAAAAAAAATGTAAAAGAAATTTTAAAAAGTTAAAAGTTGGTAGCACTTTTTTTGATTATGTGATGTTTAATTTTGGCAATTCGAAATGAAGGAAGTGTCATGATTTAATATTGAGAATTCAGTTAATATTGCACAATTCTGCAATTACATAATATAAAGTTATGGTGTAAAACCTTAAGCCAATAGACTTTCTTAATTATGGAAATATGTAGACATCAACTTTAGTAAACAATTCTCGATTTACTCGTAAACTTCTTGAATCTTAAGTTAAATCAATTAAATATCTGATAAAAAGTTGATAAGATTTAAAAAATCTTTTTAAAATTAATCTTAAAATATTTCGGAACAAGATTTTGGATCTATATTACACAATTAAATGATTTAAAAATGTCAAAAAATAAAAAACAGAAATTATAAAGATGTCTAAACGAGGATTTTGTAAAAAAAGGTATAAATAGTTACTTTATAAAACATTTCTTGAATTTGAGAGGCTTTTCTAATTTGTTTATTTTCTAATGTAAGTTCCAACAACCAAAGAATTGAGAGGAGCCCGCCTTATAGAGCCAGAAAATGTACTTATTTACTGAAAGCGTTCCCATATATTTATAAATACGCATACATTTAAAAAATCTTAAAGTTATACCAATTATACTTTTCAATTACTCCTGGCCCAATATAATTTGAGTAGATTGTGCAATGTTATATATAGAATTTGTTTAATTTGATTAATTTTAATTTAAATATAATGCGTTCCTTGAACAAGTATTTTTAGATTATTTCGTTTTTTTGTTCTTGAATTTTGTTTTTTTTTTTTTTTCAATATCTAGAGTCGTTTATACTTAGAATAATCTGCCTAATATACTAAAATAAACAATTATCTACGTCGTATTATGTTTTATTTTTATTAAATTTTAATTCTGGTCACCTATCAAACAGGAAAAGAATTAAAATTCTTGATTAAATACTTAAGTAGTTATATACATATATGTTTATGTATATAATATATGCTTATTTATATAATATATATTTTACTTTCATTTTTTTTTAATGTTGACTAAATAAATAATTTCCAAAAAAAAAAATGAGTTTATCAGTAGGTAGTTAATAATAAATGTAAATAATAAAACTTTGTATTATATACATTTATACCTATGTATATAATATTTATAAATAAAGATTCTAAATAAAAATTCTTATACACATTATATATATGTTTTTTGTGATAAATCAACAATTTAAAAGAAAAAAAATATTATTAAGTTGAATTAAGTATTTATATATCTCTAACTTGTTTTATAATCAAATTAACTTATCTAAGTAGTTATATAATAAAGTTTGATAAGATGTTTTTTTTTGATATCAAGATTTTCTTATCAAGTTATCAGATAGAAGTTTTTTTTTTTTTTTTGATTATACATACATAATCTAATCAAAAACAACAACTTAAGTATATATGAACATTTTAGAGTAGTTATTATTTTTAAAACGTAACTATTAACTACTTACTGTTAATAACCAGTTACTTATTAAAAAGAAAACTTAAAAGTGTTAAAAAAATAGCAAAATAACTATAATAAAGAAACTTTTGATAACACTTACGTTATATTTGTATATATATATTTATATATAAAAATTTAATATATAGTATTTAAAACACAATTATATACAATTATATATTTAACAGTAAAAGAAAACCATAAATAGTATTTCTACTTAATTTTTCTTATTATTTGATATATACCACGAGTTCTTAAGTATATGAGTATACTGATAAAACAGTTTACAGACCTATTTATTAAGTATTTATTTAAGGTAAAATATATAAATATAATATAAGTACATAAGAGTAGATGTGTGTAAATATAGAAATAGTAACAAAATATGTCGTAAATAATATTTTATAAAAAAACACTTCCCAAATACTCATTAATACTTTGATAAAAAATTTATAAGATCATTATTTTTTTTTTTAAATTCGCTTAACTAATTTTTTTTTTAATCGCAGTAACGTTAATTACTCTATAATGACTTATGGAGTTAATTTGTTATATGAAATTGAAATTAGTATTAATTATAGGCATTATCTCATTAGTCTTATTAATTGGGGTATATCAATCTAATACCTACTTTAATTTCAATTGGAATCACAACAATTGTAACACAAAATTTAAAGTTCAGTGCGCCATTATTATAAATATTATTTAACAGTGCGCAATGCACTTATCATTCCAGAAAGTTTAATTTTATGTATATAAAATTAAACATAATGTGGAAATTCCTTCTGAATCCAATAATCAAATAAAAAACTAAAGAATTCGAACCTTTGATTAACAGTTAGGTTTACAGTTATATAATATTTAATAACTGTAATAGTTTTACAGTTAAGAAAACATTCTTTAAATGGATTGGAAATACTTAACAGTTTTAACTATAAAAACTGTTATAACTATAAGTATAGGTACGAAAATAATCAGTGGTTGTCCATTTGTATGTCATAAAACTAATTTCAATTTAAAATCAATTAATTATAAAAAAGGGTCAGTATTAGGTACTCTACCGTTACAAAATAAATACTGATAAAAATTGATAAAAATTTATAAGTATACAATTCAATTTACGTATTTATAAATAATAATAAAAAAAAAAAAAATTAAGCGGAAATCATTGGCGATATCTTAAGAATTTTTTTTTGCAATTTATGTACTTAAAAGTATATATAGGTATATACAAACTTAAATATTTACAAATAAAAATTTTTTATAATAATAAATTCTTGGTAGCGTGTATTATTCTAAATATTTAATTTTCACTTTAATAATAAAAATTTTATATTTAATTATTATATATATTATTTTTTTATATAAAAGAATTATAAATATGTACTTATATTTAATAATTTATTTTTGATTATTTAAATTTTTAATATAATTTTAAATATTTGTACTTATATTTAAAATTTCTTAAAATTATATATATTTTCTTGTAATTTTTTAATTAAATTTTATTTTTAGACCTAATGGATATTTTAAATATACTTATGTATGGTTTATGACATTTAAATTTATCATATTTTATACTAACATACTTATTTTTAATTTTAAAATTAATGTTTTGATAAGTTTTGCACTTTTCATTATTTTAATTAAAATATTAATAGAATTTGTTTAAAAATAAATACTTTAATTAAAATAAAACTAATACATTTATTTATATTCTTGTTTAAAAATAATTTAACATTTTTATTTTAATATAGGTATTGAAATTTATATAATTTTACTAAGTATCAAGTATGTATATATATATATTAAATAATATATATAAAATAATATTATTTTCTTTTGTTTTTATATCATTTTAATTAAATTAAAAAAAAAAAACAAAATTATTTTGCCAAATTTTATTTTAAGAAATAAATTTAAAAATTAAATAATAAAAATAATAAATACCTGCAATTTTAAATATATATATACATTTTATACATTGTTTTTTTTTTATACTCGTATGTTTTGAATTATGGATTGTTTTATGTCATAAAAATTTAAATTAAACATGACATTTTGGTTTTTATTTTTTTAAATAATAAGTATTTATTAGAATATTTTATTAAATATTTAAATAGAATGGCTCCTAATAAACATATATATGTAGGTCTTGAATAAATGTTATGACTTATTTTTTTTAGTATGTACTGACCTCTGTTTGAATTTGAAGTAACGGTATATTGAATTTGATTCAAATTTTGAATTATTTATTAAAAGCAATAGTAAATGGTGGTATTTCGCATGAAAGGGATGTCTTTTGTGTTGTGAATAGGTATATAGGCACATGACTGATTAACCGAGAGTTTGAGAGTTCGATTCTGATACAGATCACAATTTGTTTTTAACAAATGGTTTAATATAACGTTTAGTATAACAGTTGACATCTAGTCGTCGTTTGCGCATGCGCATGCTTCACTTTCTTATTATATCGTAAGTGGTAGGCGCATATTTATAACTTAATATATTGATTAATTTGATAAAAATACTAAAAATAGTAAATTGTATTTATTAAATAAAAAAATAATTTCAATTCGTACTTATATATCACAGATGGATATGACTGATAATTGTTAGATATGATCAATGCGCTTTTCCCGTTTTCTATCAATATTTTCTATATGTCCTTCTGCGTTTAACCGATTATTAAGATATAAAAAGCTCTAATATACATTTTTAACTTGTAAATAATTACAGGAAATTAAATTTAGCATCTACGAATATTTATATAAGTTTTTAAAATACCTATGAAAAAATTAAAAAATCAAGAATTTTTATTTTTATTAAAACATAAATTTCTATTATTTTATATGTATTTAATTTCTCTCTCTTCATTTTTTTTTTTCAAAATACTTCATAATTAGCATAAAAGTATAAATACCTGAAGCGAATTAATGACAATAACAACAACAAAATAAAATACCTGGCGCTGTTTTTAAACGTTTCAAATATTATTTAAAAAAATAAAAGTTTTTTTTTAAACTTATAAATAGAATATAAAATATGAAATTGAAAATAAAAAGAAATTTAAATTATAATATTTAAATATTTTATTTCTTTTAAAATTAACATTGTAATTAATTAAAAATTTAAAAAAAAAAAATTTCTTATATTATTTTTGCAAATTGTGTTAGTTTTTATATTTTTGAATAAAAATAAAATTTAGATGACAAGAACATATTTAAAGAATTTTCTATTTCCTGTATAGATAATGTCATTAATAAAAACCAAAAAAATATACAAAAAATTAAATATAATATATAAAATAAATTTTTAAAAATTACTTATCATCCTCTATTTTTTTACGGAACATTTAAAATTTCATATAAGACGATGAACAGATAAGTATGCAAAAATTAAATAATTTTTAATTTTTATAAATTAAATTTTGATTTTAGATTTAATTAATTTTTACAATTAAATTTATTAAAAATATAAAGAAATGCGTAAATTAATTAATTAATATAATTTTATATCATTTATAATGTTTGCAATTCAAATTAAACTTGATTTAATTTGATGTATCTTATAGATAACAATAATATACAATTCGTTTTGTGACTTACAATATGGGTGGTATTTACCATTGCCTAAATTAATTTGTAGTTTTCATGAAATTATCCAAATTATAAAACAACCATAACAGTTTTCATGAAATTCCCGAATTTTTTTATGTTCGAGTAAAACCCGCCTTAGGTTTTTTCAAAATTTCGAAAATTCAATGTAACTCTTGAGTTCTTTACCTAAAATCCACTAATTTTTTCTGCTCCTTTATTTTTATTATTTGAATTTAAATGATCTGAGGTTCAGTGTTTAAAAAACTGCAGGCACATAGTTAGTTGCTAATAATTACTAATGTAAACCCGCCTTAAAATAAC
Source organism: Dolichopus griseipennis (assembly GCA_963082915.1). Taxonomy (NCBI): domain Eukaryota; kingdom Metazoa; phylum Arthropoda; class Insecta; order Diptera; family Dolichopodidae; genus Dolichopus; species Dolichopus griseipennis. Next base: position 103,873,640 of record OY720444.1, on the reverse strand, counting down.
TATAACAGTTTGAGATTAAAAATTAAATTAAAGAAACATCTGCAGATCATTCCTAAATGAAAAATAATTTCATTAAAGCTACTACTGCAAATTTTTTACTTAACATTTCACTTTTTAGACCTCTTGAAAATGTTAATTAACGACGGCAAGTCTTTGAAACACTATAATATATTGTATAAGTGATATAATGTGCAGAACAAGTATGTTCAGAAAGATAAGTAAACGAGGTTTTTTAAATTAATTAATAATTGACTTTTTTAACAAACTGCTAGACTATGTAAAATTTAAATTTGAGCACTCCCACTGGCAAAACTGATTATTTTTATTTTTCGGAACCATTTTAATTTTTTTAATTAAAAATTCTAAAAAAAATCCCAAAAATAAACCATAGAAAGAAAAGGCGTCAAGGCGTTTATCAAAAAAAAAAAAAAAATTAAGATACGATAAATTTAAACATAATTATGTACATATATGTATCTTTAGAATATAATTCTAAAGATTCTGTGTCTGATCCAATTTAATATTCAACAATATTTAAATTTAACATTAGTTATTTCTGAAAAAAACCAAAACCCATTTTTTTATTTAAATTAATTTACTATGCATATAGTTTTTATCTCTTTCTTTTTTTTTTTTTATTTCATATTCTTCTTCCTCTTTTTTTTTAATCTGTTACTAATTAAGTTTGTCAGAGTTAATTTTCAATATTAAGTTCTGTTTTTTTTTAGGTTGAATTGGGTTCTGTATTTTGTTGGTTTGTTGTTTTATTTAAAATTATTAATAAAAAAATTTTAATCAATGTTGACGTTTTTCTCTAAGCGTTTGTTTTTTTTTTTTTTTTTTTTTTTTTGATTACTTATCTTCTAATTTTTTTTTATTTAAATTTTTTTTTTTAATTTATTTTAATTATTAAATTATTTATGAATTAATCAATTTCAATGAACCATTTAATTATGAATTTATTAGTATTATTGTTATATATATATATATACAATTTATTTTTTGGGACATTCTGGGGGATTCTAATTTTTTTTTGTTTTTTTTGATAAGTGATTTAAATTAAAAGTTCATAAGAGGTTTTCATTATTTTAAATAGAATTTAAACTAGATTAGGTATTATTTAAAAAAAAAATTTGGATTTAATTAATGAAATTATTATTAAATTAATTTGTGTAATTTGATTAATTAAGTAATTATAGTTAGTACTTGGTCGTTTAAAAATGATAGATAGCATGGAAGGAAAATAAAAATTAAGTACTTATTGAAAATCACAAAAAAACGGCATGGTTATGTAATAATAATTTTTGTACTAAAAATTTCGTAATATGATTAGTAAAGCTTGTAAGTAAAAAGTAATCAAATTTTGTAAAAAGTAATCATATAGCCAATAGGTATTTTAATATTAATTCGTTACTCTGAAGTTAATTTTGATTTTGTAATTAATGTTATGGAAATGATGTAATTTTTATTTTATTGAAATATATTACGAAATTAATTTGATTTCCTTTAAATAATCGATTACAACAAACAAAATTAATCGAGGAAACCATTTTTTTTTTTTGTGATTACAATTATTTGATTGTATAATTGTTACAAAGTTTAGTTCGAAATATAAATTTTTGAATTAATTACATTAATTTAAAAAAAAAAATACTAAAGATTCAATATTAAAACAAATTTTTGTAATTTCCTAGCAAACGGATCAGTTTGTTTTAAAATAATCCTAGTAAATTCCACAAATGTTTATACATACTTCTTTATTATCCAACAACCCTTTTAGAAGTGTTATTTACGACGATTACTTTTAAAAGAGCAAAATGATACTCAATAAACGACTTTGTCATTTTATAAAATCTTACTATATGATTTTCCGTCGGAATTCGGAAATTTGGTTTTTTAAAATTATCGAATAATGTTACAATACAATTTAATTAGGTGTAGGGTAATCGAAAAAAGTTTTGGATTAAAAGAAGTCTTTAACTCTATAATTCTATACAATGTGCCGCGCTTTTTTCAGAAAAGATATGAAAGAAGGGATGAGTAAAAGTAGTTAGGCATAGATTGATAATCTCTTATTAATTTGTTTCCAACTGATTTCCTTCCCATTACTAGTTAAAAACTAATTATTTAAAAATATTCAACATCTTATTTAAATAAGTAAAATAATTTAAACATAAAAATAAGTATGTATGTATTCAATTATACCATATTTAAATAATCGATTTTAAATACTTACTAATTACTATATTCAACTCTGTTTTACTAATCGCATTTTATTAAGCGGCGATGAGTGATGACTGATGAGTGATGATGACTAATAAAAAAGTTTTCCTTTGTTTTTATTTTTAATTATTTTTTTTTATATATTTAGTAGCCTAGCATATCGATATTAAATTAATCGAATACATTTTACATGTATCACATGTTTATATATTATGTGATATACATATCTTTGCTATCCGTAAATATTAAAAGTATCCGTTTTATATATATATACGAATTATATACGAACTTATTATTAATGAATAAAAATCAAATAAAAAAATATATTATGATTGTGATCAGCAGATCAATGATGTATTAGAACCGGAAATTGCCTCGTTTGATATTTTTCGAATCATTTTTTTTTTAAAATAAAAAATCCCACATTTTATTTTTAATAAATATACCTATTAAAAATTAGCATACTAAAACATGCATATATATATATATATATATATATATATATATATGTACATAAGAAAAGAAAACTTTCAAGTTTTTTATAAAAATTATATAAAAAAAATTGTATTTGATAAATTATTATTTTATTTAAAAAAAATTGCGTTTTAAAACGCGAAGTTTTAGTAATTTTTCTTTATAACCATATTTATTTCGAATTATACGTATACAAACACACATACATTAAAGTTTTATTCAATTTGTATCCATTAGTATGAAAATATTAGCAAATTAGCATTAATTGAAAGTGTCATAATGATTTTTTTCGAAACGAATCGGAATTTTAACTTTTTTTTTTAAATCGGAAATTAATTTTAAATGAGGGAATGACCAGTAGGGAAGCTCATAAATATCCAAAATAAAAAAAAATTGCTATTACAAACGGATACTGGAACTATTAGTGAACTAAGCAATAGGAAATCCAAAAAGACAAAATTAAAGACAAATTTAAAAAACAATGACTTAAAGAATAAAAAAAAAAAAAAAACGCGACAACAAAACAAAAGTGAGTCTTAAAACAGATTTCCGTTGTTTGTTTCATATATATATATATATAAAAAAATGAAATATAGAGATTTGGTTTGGTTTTTGTGTTACCCAGATTTGTTTAATACAATACCACCAATCATCACAGTACCAGAAAAGGAAATTCCAACTTGGAACGAATTAAGAAAATGACTAAAAGACGGGAAATTTAAAGTATTTTTGTATTTTATTTTATTTTTTTATTATTTTAAATGATTTAAGTTTTTTTTTTTTTTGTTTTATTTAATTAATGTCACAATATTTAAAGGTATTTAATATATATCCGATAGTTTAGTTTTTTAGAGGGATATACATATATACAATATTGTGCTAATATATCTATGTATATATATTTCTGACCTGAATACACAAACCACTTAAAAATAATCTTGAATTTATTCAATCTATATAGGAAATTAGAATTGATTAGACTGAAAGATGTTTATTAAATGTTTTGGTCATGTTTCAACAAACTGGGGTTAAGGTGCAACCCCTCGAACACAAAACTAGGATTTGAACAATATCAGTTGCAAAACCAAATTTGAAAAACTATGGACTATGTGAAAAGATTTTTATTTTAATTGTTTGTGATGTCATGGCTTTGTATAGATTAATGGGCTATGATATAATTTTTTTTTTTTTTTTTTTTCCTTATTCTACTCCCCTTGGGAGCATAGGGCTTTCACAAAGCTTCTGAATCTGACTCTATTTTGGGCCAGTTGTTTAATCTCTGACCATGTTTTTCCACTGCTTTCTAGCTCTTTCTGGACTGATCTACGCCATGTTTCACGCGGTCTACCTACTTTTCTTTTACCCTGCGGGTTCCACTCCAGAGCTTGCCGTGCTATGTTGTTTATAGGCCTTCTAAGAGTGTGCCCTACCCATTTCCACTTTCTTTCCTTTATTTGTTTATTTATGGGTTCTTGTTTCGTTATTTCCCAGAGTTCTGTGTTTCTAATTCTTCTGGGCCAGAATATCCTGCATATTATTCGTAGGCAGTTATTTATGAAGACCTGGATTTTGTTTATGTATGATTTCTTAACCAGCCATGTTTCACTGCCATATAAGAGTACCGATTTTACGCAGGCATCAAATACTCTTAGTTTTGTACCCCTGGCTATATGTGGTTGTTTCCATATGCCCCATAATCTTCCGAATGCCATTCTCGCTAGCTTTAGACGGTTTTCTATGTCTTTTTCAGTACCTCCATCTATAGTAACTATACTACCAAGGTAATTGAATTCTGTTATCTCGTCTATATTTTTGTTGTTGATGCTGAGCGGTGTGTTATTTCTTGTGTTTATTCTTAGGCTTTTCGTTTTGTTTGCGTTTATTCGGAGACCAGCTTCTAAGGCATTTTCCTCGAGACTTCTTATTTTCGCTTGCATTTCACTGTGGGTATGTGCGAGTAGGGCGATATCGTCCGCGTATTCCAGGTCTTCTAGTCTGCGTGTTAGATTCCATTTTATTCCTCTTGCTGTGGTTGTTGCTCTTTTTATTACTACATCAAGTACCGAATTGAACAGGAGGGGGGATAGTGGGCAGCCTTGTTTGACTCCTGTTCTTAATTTTATTGCGCTGCTCATGTAGCCTTTGTGTAGTACTGATAATTCTGCATCTTCATATAGAGCTTTGATAATTTGGACTAGCTTGTGGGGTATTCCTTTGTACTGTAGAGACTGCCATATTGCTTCCCGGTTTATTGTATCGAAGGCTCTTTCAAAGTCAATGAAGGTGATGTATAACGGCGAGTTCCATTCGACTGACTGTTCTATAATTATCCTTAGGGTGTTGGAATGGTCGATGCATCCTCGTCCTCTTCTGAACCCAGCCTGTTCTTCTCTCAGTTGCTCATCGATTATATTTTCAATTCTGGAGTGAATAATGAGTGCCAGTATTTTTGTGACTGAGTTTAGTATCGTGATGCCTCTCCAGTTCTTACATTCGGTAAGATCACCTTTCTTTGGTAGTTTTACTATGATCCCTTTCTTCCAGCTTGTTGGGATATTTTCTGTATTCCAGATTTCAGTCAGAATTGGGTATATTATGTTTGCTGTGATACTGGGATTTGCTTTCAGTAGTTCAGCTGGGATACCGTCAGAACCTTCAGCCTTATTGGTTTTTAGTTTGTTTATGGCATCTATTATTTCTCTTTTGCTAGGTGGGTCCTGACTAATTCTAAGGTTCCTATTGCTGTAGATTTCCTGCCGGGATTGATACTGTTGGATGTTGTTATTGTTATTGACTTCCGCAAAGTACTCCTGCCACCTACATAGTTGTTCTTGCGTGGATGTCAGTGTTTTGCCTTCTTTGTCTTTAATTGTAAGGTTTTGCCCTCCTTTTGCTTTATTTGACAGTACTCTGATTTGGTTGTAAAGTGTGCGCATGTTGTTTTGTTCTGCTGCCCTTTGTGCTTCTGTGGCTATATTGTTGTAATATTGTCGCTTGTCTCTTCTCGCAGATTTTTTCACATCTTTTGCTTTATGTTTATACTGCAACTTCAGCTCATTGTTGTTTGGATTTAACAATAGACTTGTTCTTAGTTGTCTTCTTTGTTCAATTTTTCTCCAGGTCTCATCAGAAATCCACTCTTTCCTTTCTGACTTTTTGGTACCTAGGACTTCTTCTCCTACTTGTCTTATTATATTTTGTGGATCGCCACTCGCTGTTGTCTGGTTTCTTACTAAGTCCTCGAGTTTTGATACAAATTCGGACTTTGTATCTTCATTTTTAAGCTTTTGAGTGTCGATTTTCTTCTTTCTAGCCATGTTTGAACTTCTAATTGCTTTAGGTCTTAAGCGGACATCCCCTGTGAGAAGCATGTGGTCGGAGTTTATATCTGCCCCTCTCCATGTCCTGACGTCGAGCAGGGACTGCTTCCATCTGTGACTGATGCATATATGATCTATTTGATTCCGGGTGCGTTGGTCTGGTGATGTCCATGTATATTTATGAATTTCTTTGTGGGGGAATAGAGTACCTCCTATCACCATATTGTGTTCCTGACAGATTTCATTTAGTCTTTCACCATTGTTGTTTCTTGTTCCCAATCCATGTCTGCCTATCACGTTGATGTCATCTGAGCTGTCCAAGCCCACTTTGGCGTTCAGGTCCCCCATCAATATTACAATATCCGTTCTGGGTATGTTACTTAGAGTTGTTGTTAATTGTAGGTAGAATTCATTTTTAGTTTCTTCGCTTGCTAGTTCTGTAGGGGCATAACATTGCAGTATTGTTAGTTTTCTGATTGGTGTATATAGTCTAGCAGTTATAATTCTATCAGAGACGTCCTGCCAACTCATAAGACTTTTGCTAAGATGTTTTGCTATTATTATTCCTACTCCGCTTTCACTATTGTTATTACCACAGTATATTAATGTATTGCCATTTGCTGTTGTGATTTGACCCTTGTTCGGCCATCTCATTTCACTTAAACCCATAATTTCAACCTTATAGTTCCCCATTTCTTTTTCTACTTGTGCTAGTCTTGACGTTTCTCTGAGTGTCCGAACATTCCAGTTTCCTATTCTAGTCCTTTTTCGTGTGCCAATAGTTGTTACCGTATTTCCATCTGATATCCGAGGCTCTGTTTCCGTTTCGCTAATCGTTTTTGTTCACTAAGCTAGATGATTAGTCTGCTGTAGCTATTCCACATGATTTCAATCTCACGCCTTGTGGACAAGGCGACGCCAAATTTTTCCGCAAGATGTCACTGCGTTTTTTTTTTCTAGATTCTTCCGCAAGATGTCACTGCGATTTTTTGCATACCCCTATCTCTTGACGTACAGATGTTGGTGGCGTATATGACCCATATGTCATCTCTATTGACATATGGACATGTTTTTTGTTATTATTAGTATTTATTTAGTATTGTATATATAGGTGTTATAGGTTATTTCGGGAACATGATTATAGGATTATTGGTAATTTATTTTATATTATTTTGTTATTAATTATTTATTTTTAGGTATTAAATTATTCGAGTATAGGATATAAGATAATTTGTTATATGGCATATTATGATTATATTGGTATTTACCCAGCCAGGATTCGAACCCGAGACCTTTCGAATGAAAGGCCGGTGCTTAACACCTGCACCATCGGCTGGAAGGGCTATGATATAATGGCGTTAAATAATTATGTGGCTATGAACAGATCAAACACCGAATATGACTGCAATACTGATATTTACAATCAGATTTAATTTTTAAATCCACACTTCAAATTTTTGTATTGAGGAATGAGTTTCCTATTACGCATTATGCATTACTAAGAAACTAATAATTGTTAGAATTTGACAAATTTATAATCAATAATTAAACTCCATCTTCCTGTTCATTAACTGACCATTTAAGATGAAATGATGTAATCTTTTAAAATATTATTTTATTAAGAATTTCATTTTAATTTGAATAATTAAAAAAATTAAAACTCATACATTATAAAACAAGAGCCGGAAGCTGCTTTACTTTATTTTAACTATAATTAAACTTGTTAACAACTGCGTTTATACACGTTTTGTATTACATCTCTTGCTAAATCTGTTTTATGTTTAATTTTTTAATTTTATTATTATTAATTTAATATTAATGTTAATTAATTAAGAATAAATCATATTTTTGAATAAATTCAATTAATATATAAAAATCATTTGTATTATAAGTGATAAATTATAATTATCAAATAAAATATTAGCTAGTCGCTAATTAGAATTTATTATATTTAAAAAAAATTTACTTGCTTTTGAGTTCATGCGTCTATATGTGTATATAATATGTATATACTTTTTAAGTCTAGTCTCGGTATCTACACTTAAAACTAATCCCAAAAGCTCATAGCAAATATATGCAAATAAATGTATGTGTATATTGTAACTGCTAAAATAAATTCATTATACACATACAATTTTATAAGTAAATTGTTAATTAGTATACAATTAGCTATACAAGTATTTCTAATAAGTTATATTAATTTATTAATATTAATTGAATTCACATAATATATATGTATTTTAATGTCGCATCTCATATTCTCATCCGGAATTGTTACTAATTAATACATAAATCAATACATATGTATAAATGCATGTGTACTATAAACAAAAAACATGACTCACATCACATCTACAGTTTATTAAATTATTTTATTTCAATAAAGAAATGTATTTAACAACTTTCCTACTTTTTGTATTACACAATTTTTTATCCATATTTTCCATCTAATTCTTTCTTACTTTTGAAATTTTTGTACTTTGTGATTTTAAAATTTTCCCTTTTTTGGTAGGATGTGGTAATTTTTTTGTTAGTGGCGGCAGTTTCTATCGTCCTTTTTTAGTTTTGATTTGTATTTGGGAGATATTTTATAAGATTTGCCGTTTATGAACTTTATAATTTTATAAGTACTTAAAAATTTATGTGCATATGGTATTTTTAAAATTTATACAAGTTGTAAGCATTATATTATCATACATTTCTCGCAGTTTAAAAACATGTTAAAACTATAATTATATTATAAAACTTATGCTAGTAAAAAAGTTTCTTAATATCAACCTTTAAGCTATAATAATAAATATAAACTTTATCTCTCTAATACCAAATGTTATTCGAAGGCCGCCAAATAGTATTCTAAAATTCTAACTATAGATTCAAAGTAATCGTATGTCTCTATCAGTAATCGTATTGATATTACATTGACACCTTAGAATTTTCATTCAATGGAAAACTTTAATTTGATGTGGAAAACATGGAAAAAAACATTTAAATTTTCAAACTTTTTAAATATTTTATTTTGAATACTAATTTTTTTAAATCCTTTCTGTTTCAATTCTGCATCATATGTTATTTTAATTAGTTTCCAAAATTTCCCTAATCAAGAATCATTTCTCGAAAACTAAAAATAAAAGTACTGTGTATCTTTAAAGTCTCATTAAAAAATACACATTGCGTTACAATATAGCTAAGTTAAGTTGAATTTTTACTTTCTATTATACAACGTTCAACAAAACAATAAAAAAAACAAAAAATTCGATGTTATCAACACCAACGACAACAACAATAACAACAACAACACAGACAACAAAGTGACAAAAGGCCGCAAATAAATTGTAATTTTCAATTGAAAAAAAAAAAAAACAATTTACAAGCGATAATCTATTTAATTTTATTAAAAACTTACACATTCATACATGTACTTACAAGTAATTATGAAAATTAATTTGCATATGTAATTACGAGTGTGTGTGATTTATATATACAATATTTACAAACATATAAACAAAAAATTATGTATGAAAATGATATTTTGCATGCGAAATGTCAAGCTTTTTTTTTTATTATTTAATGTTCTGTCTTATTTCATTATTCATTTTTTTTAAGATTTTTTATCTCTTTCTTTCTTATGTTGAATTTTAAGTTTATAAAACATGCTTTCAATATGACAGTATGATTGACTTGCAAGGTCAAACTAAAAACAAGAAAAACGAAAAAATGAGAAAAATTAAAAAATTGCGGAAGGAAAATTTAATGTACATTATACACATACATATGTGTATTTATTTACATATGAAAGGTAGAAAAATGTAAAGTGTATAATATGAATGTGTGTTACAAAAAAAAAAGAATGACAAGATATTTTCCAATTTTTTTTAAGAACTAACTAATATGAAAAGAAGTAGGGTGTATTTCTTGTTTCAATTCCATTCTGGATTTACCTTTTCATCTTTTAACCTTTTCTCATATCTTGTTAATAATCATTTCCACATTATTTTGACAGGTGAATGAAAGAAACTAACTGTATATTATTTGAAGGAAGGTACATAAATCAAAAAATTTAATTATCTTACAATTTTGAATTTTAGGGGCACATAGAACTTTTAATTTTATATGCAAACAATTTTAATTAGTAAATGTCATATGTTAATTTTTAAAAGTAAATGTCAATATGTCAAATTGACAACACTTATTAACGGTTTTTTATTTTAAAGTCATTGACATGTATTTTCAGTGGTCTTTGTTTTAAAAATTTATGAGTTTCGAAAATTAATTCGAATTTGGAGTGAAGAGTAATGTCAAACCACATATATATCCGTTTAGAACTAAAAATTTGTTCCGATTTTTATCGAATGAAACTTATAAAATTCGAAAACATTGATAAAAGCAGGATTGCATAAAATTCATTTCATATTTTTTTTTAAATTTAAAATTTTGGAAATCTGACTACTTTAATTTTAATGTATTTAAACGTTTGTTCGAACTAAATTACTGTACTGTAATAATTACCATACCGGTCGGAATCACCACATATGGTAAATTTAATTATTTTCAGAATTTTTATTTACCTACTAAAAATTTTTAAATATATTTTTCGTAAAATTTCAAAAAAAACCAGCTTTTCTTGTATAAAACTTAAACATGTATTTATATTTTATTTAGTTACCTACTATATACATATATAAGTATAATAATAACTTTATATACAAATCTATATAAATTACATGGATACATATATATATATATATATTATATGAAACGGGAAAGTATTTTTCCGGGTATTTTTAAAAACGGAAGAGTTATACAATTTTTTTTTTTTTTTTTAAGAAAAAGAATAAAAAGTAAAAGAAAGAGATGGAAAATGTAAAATTCTTTTGAAATGTTAGGAAACGTCAAGAAAAGTAAAAAAAAAAAGAATAAAAACAAAAAAAAAATGTATCGCACGTCAACAGCAAAAAATTCCGTTCAATCAGCATTTATTATAAACAATTTTTTTCTTGAAAACAAACACAATTTTTACTGCTGACAGTGAAATAATGATTTATAATTAAAAAAAAATTGTATTTAATTTCTACATGAAATGTTTTTTATTTGTTTTTTTTGTTCGGAAATGTTTGTTAATTCGGAAAATGCTAACTTTTCCAAAAAAAAAAAAAAGTGGAAATAAAAAAGAAATTACCTTTACTTATTTTGGGTTTCAATGATGATTTTCATGTGAAATAAAATAAAGAAATTTTTAAATTTCTTAAGAAATTCAACCAAAAAAAAAAAATTTAAATGTCAGTGGTTTATTTTTCATTGCAATATGGAATCAAATTGTTTTTTTAGTTGTGTTTATGTATTAATTGTGTTTGTATTAACAAACGCGTGTTTTCTACTGATTAGTTTTTAGAAATACTTATTAGTTGGTTATTAATCAGTACCTAATAATCTGCATTAATACCTAAACATCTGGCAATACTTAATTGGGTTTGCTGGGTTTTTAAAAAAGAAGGAGAAAATGATAAGGTGCATTGTTGTATTTAATACTCTATAAATTTTGATGGAAACCATTGAAGTCTTATTTTTGACGCGTTTCCCAAACTCTTGAAAATGATTCCTTTATACAAAGTTATAGCAGATGTGAATAGGAGGGATAGGATTTCGAGTGTAGTTAAAGATACTTATGGAAATGACTTTGAAAAGTTGCAAATTGAAGCATGCACCGTTTCAATTGGAGGAGAGATCATTATAAGGGTATTTACATTTTAAAGCTTCAGCTAATGAATAAGATCAGATAAATAGTAAAATTTAAACTATAACCTAGCAATTTTCACAGTAAAGCAAAGTGCTACAATATAAGAGTTGTATTTGGATTTTTGGGTCAGTAATGGAATAGAATAAAGTATTTTTAAAATTGAAACTAGTTAGAATTCGTAATTTAAATTTGCTATATTTGATAAGATTTGGTATTGTCTCATGTTGTTTGTTTTACAACTTTATATATTATATGGGTAAACTCCATGTATACTCCACTTTCCCAGAATACCTTCTTTTGTTTCACATATACCTTTGCTAGAACGAAGACATCGGTTGAATTATGGAACGATAGGAGTAATCAAAATATCATATATTAAAATCATATATATATATGAATTATATAATAAATAAATATATGACTAATTTCTTTAATTCCAAAACCAAAAAATTAATTTTAAATAATCAAATTAGAACATTTTAATCGCAATTAATCGCATTTCATTCCTACATAAGTATAAAAATGTATTTTATAATTAATTTAAGAAAATAAACATAATAATTTACATAATTATCATAATTTTTCATTAAAATATTAAAATTGTTTTTTATCCCCTGTTATTCAATTCAAATTATCCATAAGTTATCAGTACATTTTTTTATTTTTTTCCACACATAATTTAAAATTTATTCACATAATTTAAATGTCAATTATTCAAATTTTAAATTTCTCATATTTTGTATTTTTCCAATTTTGAAGTTCCGTAATCATAAATTCTTTGCGCATAATTTAATTTTTAATTAATATTAAATATGCCATTTTAAAGAGGTATTTTTTTTTTTTTACTATTTCCCCTTTCAACTCCATATTAAAATTTATCCCAATACATAGCGACCCAGTCAACCAACAAACCATTCAAACCAACCAACAAATAATTAAACTAACATAGTACCAAAGCTAAGAGCAATTAAATTGATTTATCATGTGTAATTAATTAAAAAAAAAAAAACAAAAATAACAGAATAAGAAAAAGAAAAGTGAATTGATTTCATTCGCGATTTATTACCAAAAATAATTTTCAAAAATTTTTTTATTTTTTTCCTTATTTATTTTTTTTGTTTTTTTTTTTTTAAGGAAGTGAATAAATGATACACTAAATTTTTTACAAACTAAAAATCAAAAAAAAAAACAACAGCAAAAAAACCAAAAATAAGTGTAAGGAAAAGAAAGAGAAAAAAAATGTAGCAGTTTAAAGTGATGATCGCGATATTGCATTAAAAAAAAAAAAATTTATTACTTGCATGCAATATTCAGTGACGTATAAATGTACGACGAAGGGAGAATAGTACCGGAGCCAAAAGTCCTCTAAGGATTTTTGACTCAAAAAATTAGTCAAAAGTTCGCGATGGAGGATCGCGGGTTCAAACCCTGATCAAACCATAACTAATAAAACAAATATCGTAAAATTGTATAATGGTATCGTAATATAAAATAAAATTTAATAAAAATATATAAATAACTTTTGAGTAAGATAATAGATGGCGCACAAATCAATTATTAGTGTATTCATAATCTTATGCAAAAACTACAGCTGAGTAATCAACGCCTTAGTGAACATAATGATTAAAGAAACTGAAGCCACGTCTAAGTTGACTTGGCAAATGTCGTGTACTCCTTAAAGGAATAATAAAAGAAAAAACAAAATATTCAAAGAAGGCCTTTTTCCCAGGTTATTTATGAATTCGTGTATGCAAAATTTTAGAAGCGATTTTTAATTTGGTAAGAAAATTTGAATTTTTAAAAATGACGATTTCTAAATTGTCAATAACTGAGTTTGGCCTGCTCATCGTAAGTCATAATTTCACAAGCACTTTTCGCTTTATTTTTCTAGACTTTTGACTCCGGGACTTTTATCATTTCGCCATTCTATACTCAGAGTAGTGAATATTAGAAAGAGACAAGCAACATTGTTGTGAAAAACTATTTTAAAATCATAGATTTAAAATTGAATTTATTTTTTTTATTCTGAGTTATTTTCAGCTATTCTGAAAATTGATAACCTTTTGGGCACTAGGTTGATAAGTGTTGGTGTGAGGGTGTTTGCATTATATTAAATTTAAATGATGATGACTGTGGCGACATTTATACGCGCATATAAAAACAAAATTTAAAACTGTAAATTAATATTATTAGAAATAAAATGGGAATATAAATGAACTTATTCTAATAAATAAATTAAATTTCACTGCTTAAATAATTCTGATTTATATTAAATGACTCAATTTTTTCTATAGACAATAAATTAATTTAGTTGAACTAAACTTTTAAAAGAAAATGTGTTTTTTTTTTAATTTTCTGAAAATTTCCACTAAAGTAGAATCTTAATTAATTTTAAATTTTTTTTTCTGATTTTGTTTTTGTTTTAATTTTTTGTGGTTAAATGATTTATAATGAGGAAATATCTTTAAGCACCTTTACATCATATCACAATTTTTATTTTGTTTTTGGTTTTTATTTTCCATTTTGAATGGAAAGAATTAACATCATACTGATAGTAACATCACAATAGTAAGCGGAGTGTATTCGGATTATATGGTGGAATTGGTGGAGGTAAAAATTTAGATTGATTCTAAAAACAAAAAATAATAATAAATCAATTTTTTTATTTTTATTTTTTTTAAAATAATAAATTAAAGAAAATTTCACACTCACTATTTTCTAGATTTTCTTCACTCAAAAGTAAAGTCTGTTTTCTCAATATATACTATTGTGAATGCATGCATGAATATGTGTGTTTGTGTATATAATTTTGAATTTTGATTTATTTAGAGCTCATAAATTTACGAAAAAAATTTTTTTTTTTTACACGTTTCATTTAAGAAAATTTAATAAACCTGGAAAAATTATTATAAGTTGGTTAATATGCGGTATCTATATGTATATAATTTGATTGAGAGGGTTCATAAAAATAAAATGTATTCAATATTTATGGATTTTAAATTGTTTTTTTTTTCAGTTGAAATAAACAAAATAGCAAATTTGAATAATATGAATTTAATATTTATTATGCTAATTCATTGTAAAATTGTAAGTAGGTATATTCTGTTTAAAATTTGTATATTACTTCATCAAAATGTTGCTAAAAAAATCATTTCATAACTTATAAACAATTTCATTTTATTTAAATATGTTTTGAAAGCCTGGAGCATGTACTTACTTATTTATTAGCTTTAGTACTTCCGAGTATTGCATTAGTATCTAGTAATCGATTATTAATAAAAAAAATTTTTGACAGTCACAGTACGTATAAGTGACAGTCAACTTATACGAACTGTGACATTTACTTATATGAACTCATACGAACTGTCACTCATACGAACTGTGTTCTGTGACTCTCACTTAGACGAACTGCGACTGTCAGTATTAACTAATCTATTGTCAAATTAGATTTATACAATAGGTATAGTAACTAATATTTACAAAAGCAATTAAACACATCTAAATATGTAGCAAATTTCATTAGACTATCACTAGATTAGGCCTATAAAAAAACTTGAAAAAAAGCTTAATAAAAATTGTTTACTATAACCGATTGTCAAAATGTATGTCAGTTTTTTTTCTTACTTTATTACAATCAATTCTTTTATATATGTATGTATAATTAAATGAGTAATTTACGTACATACATATATTTTATACTAATTTTTTTATATATTTATTTATTACTACCTTAATTGCCTTAATAGTTGTTTTTTTTTTTTTTTTCATTTCTGGTACATTTACTACCATTTTAGGTGTTACCATTTTTTTTTATTACATATTTTCAAAACACTTGATTAGTGTTTTATTTTGTTACGGTAAATATATAATAGTGTTACAGTTAGATTAAAATTGTGTCAAAGAAATAGTGCTAATAGAAACTATTGATTTAGAGTACGTATTGTTGAAAATTTAATAGATATGATTTGATGTGTTAATATATGTTTACTTAATCTAAGAGTATTTATTAAAACAATTTCATTTCATATGTCAAATAAATTTAAAAAAATTTATACAAAAAATTTACCTACGGTTTAAAGTGTCAAAATTTTTTTCCGTAAAATTCTACACCCTACTAAATACTTTATTTAAACTTTTTACTACATTTGTTCTGGAAAAATAGGCCCATCTCTTGATTACAAAATTTTTTGACAGTTCTAATTTGGATTCGAGGCCTAATTTTTTAAAATGTAATTAAATATCTAGTGGTTATAGTATAATCCATTTAAATTAGTATTTTTTAAAGCCTAAGTACCTACTAACAGTTGATTCTTAATTCAAAGTCATAAATTCATGAAAAGTATTTAATATGTAATTACTAATTAGTATTGCCAGATGTTAATTACATTTCATATAAAATTCGTCCCAACCCTAAATGTGTTTCTGATGCTCATACATACAGCCTAAGCAAAAAAATATTACATAATTTTTGTATTCATTCAATTCCTATTTTCTATTTTTCACCTCCTACAAACTTACATATACCCATTACCTATTTATTTACAATTTTAATTTCTTACTTTATTACAAAATGTCGTACTATCTATAGATACAAAAAATTTTTTTTGATTACTGTTTTTGTTTTAGTATTTGTCTTGTTTGTCATTTTGTTTGTTACCTATGTTTTGTTTTTGTTTTTTTTTTCAAATTACTTTTCAATCGTTTTAAATTGTTTTTTTTTTTTGTTTTTTGTTTTATAGGTTGACTTCATGACTTCCGCATTTCCTCAAATTGTTCCACAAAAATTTTTTTTGCTATTACATACCTACATATTTGTTTTTGTTTTTAAATTCGCCTTCTCTTTTTGTTTTTACAAAGTGTTCTGTAATCATTGCAGTTTACTTTTTTTGTTGTTGTTTTTTTTTTCTTGTTGACGTAATTGTTTAAAATTAAATAAAAACAAAAACAATAAAAATAATAAAAAACAAAAAAAAAATATCTTGTAAACTTTGTTTTAACCTAACCTAACTTTTTTTTTTTACTTTGATAAGTTTTTTTGTTTAAATTCCGGTAAACTGGTTAGTAAAAGCGGTAGTTAAAAAACTATAAGCCTTTAGTTTAAAATTAATTGAAATTTTACAGTTACATATGTATATGTTTGTCAGTAATTAGTTTTAGATAAAACTGTTATATTTTTTATTGTTTTATTGTAACTATGTTATTTTGCTGAATTAAAATACATAACAACTATTTTAATACCTACCTACCTATTATTTTATTATCGCTTTGTTTTTAAAGTTTAATTATTCATTTATCAATATAGGAAAGAATTTGTTAAGATTTAAAAGTTAGAAAAGCTTATAACATATTAATTATTTATTTACAACTACATAATATGCTGTATATACATATATGTATATATTATAATATATAATGTAAGTATATAATATGGATACAGTAAACAGTCAACAAACAAGATAAAAAGGAAACTTCAAAATAAAATATTGTTAAAATGTTAACTTTTTCATTTACTTTTAAACAAGATAAAGAAAAAAAAACTAGGGAAATCCCTTAAAGCTGTCACTTATAAAAATGACATTTCAAAAGTCATTTAAAAAAAATAAAACAAAAAAAAATAGTAATAATAAAAAAATGTAGAAGGAATGAAAACAAGAAAAAAATGTTAACAATTTTTGAAAGTAGGAAATTAATAAATTTTTTTTTTTGTTGTAGCAACTTGTTGCTTTTTATTGTTAAATAAATAGTTCCTTACAACAACAACAACACAATATTGTTTTATAAAAAAAAGTACAGTGTTGGAAATTTAAATATGTACCTATGTTGAGGTTTTTTCGTTTTTTTTAAACAGACTGGCTGTGATTATTTAACCGAAGGCTGTGATTATTTAACTGGAATGGGTGGTGTTTCGAACTAAAGTTATCCAAGTATTGATTTAAGACTTTACAAATAAAATAGGTACTCCAACTTAGTTTCTATTTATTATTTACAATAATGTTGTTGTATTCGTTTATTAATCTAAAACAATATTTAAATGTTTAGGAACAAGAACAAATTTATAGTAGTTTTACGACAATATTTCTCAAATTTTTCCAAATCATAATTCCCAATTCTTATCCCCAATTTCCATTCTTAATCATGATCCTAAAAATCGAACGATATATAAATATGTATGTATTTAAGGTCAATTCAAAGTTTTGTTTTAAAAAAGAGAGGTTTTAGAACCTCGTACAGTGATTGTGGGTTGCTTTCAATTTTTTCATCAACCCCCGAAAAACAAATATCCTGGCCAATTTTTAATTGGAGAACTGTTAAGATGCAATCACGATATATTAAAACTGAAAAGATAGCATTTTTAAGTCTTACACTTCAAGAGGACACTACAAATTATGTACTGCGAATTTGTCAAAGAACCTAGGTACATTATTCTTAAAAGCTGGAATAAAAATATTGGAAAAAATTCAATTAAATTTTAGAATTTTAGAATTAGCCCGAACTGTTTAGATCAAATTACTTGTAACAGTACAAATTTCAAATCTAATTAAATCCTAATATTTCCTAACAAATTAAAAATCACTGCAATTGCAATATTGAAAAAAAAAAAACACAAAACCAATATCTTTAAGTATGTTTACCACACACAACTGTAAAAAAAATATAAAAAACGTATAAAAACCAACTAAAAAAAAGAACAACAAAAAAAAATTATAATTAAATGAAAAACTAAAATAAAATCAACAGACAATTTCCCGCCTAAAACAACGGTAATTTATTAAAGTGATGCAATTTTTGTGCATTACACTATAATTTCTTTATTTCTTTAATTTTTTTTTTGTTTTGTTTTAAGTATTAAACTATATATATATACTTACTTATATTATATATGTATATATATATATATATTTATATACTTATACTTAAATTAAGTAACTATTACTTAAAGGAAGAAAGAAAGAAAGAAAAACGTTTATTATTTTTCCAATTTTCCATCAAGACACAAAACAACAGTATATTTAAAGTTTTTGTTGTTATTATTGTTTTTTTTTTGAGTCACAATAAAAATAAATATTTTATTTTTTATTTTTTGTTTTTGTTTTTTCTTCTTCTGATTCTTCTGAACACCATTGAACAGATAAAAAACAAGACTTCCGCATAGTTATTTGCTCTAGAAACACACAATGCAATTGAATAACAAGAAAAAAAAAAGAAAATAGAAAGAGAAAGATATATAGTATATAAAAAAACTATTACACCAACAAATTGTAGTAATATATATATATATGTATATATTTAATATATGTATATGTACATAAATGATGTACATAAGTCATAACAGCAAAAAAAAAAAAAAAAGTAGAGGAGATTGTGCAAATAAAGATAGAAAAACTGAATTTGTCAGATAGAGTAAAAGAGATAGAAATAAAACTGTTAAATAACATTAATATTATTATTTCAGTTTTATTTTTTTTTTGCTTTTTCTTTGCAAAAAAAAAAAACAAAAAATTCAAATTCAAAGAAAATGTTATAAGATATATATATATGTACATAACATTAAATACGATTTATATATGTTTGTAAAATGTTGAGTGAAGTGAGAGAAAGAAAGAAAAAGGGGGAAAGAAAAATTTGTAGATCGTCGCGTTTTTTGTTTTATTTGTTACTTGTGCAATATAGGTAACTATTATTGCACAGTTTATGAATACTTACTGTTATTTTTAGTTTGGTTTTTTTTTTTTTTTTATATTTTTTTTATTTTATTTTGTGATATTTATATTATTACATGGTGAAATGGTAACTTTACCTTGTAGAAATAAAGTTAATTCGTTACCAAATAACAGCCAATATGATGACATGGTTTTTATTTTTTTTTTTGATTAGATAAAATAGAAGGTATAGAAAGACATAGAAACAAAAGAGAAAAATAAAACGTGGTAATAATTGAAATAAAATATAACAGGCAACGGAAATGGAGCATTTAATTTGTTTTTTTTTTTTTTAACTTGTACATATTTTAATATTTCTTAATTTCGAAATGTTTATTTTTATAACTCTTTATTATACTAAGTATATATATTAATATAACAAAATATATACAAAAAAAAATTATGCAATTATTTAAAACAATTTTTTTTTTTTGATATATTATTTAATTTAAAATTTTAAAATTTCCTTTCCGTCATTACATTATTTTGTTTTTTTTTAAATGATTTTTCCTTGATATTTAGTCAGTGATTTACTAATTCAGCTGAATAAAAATAACGGAATTTTATAAATGTTTATTTTATGTAATTGAATTAAAAGTTTTGAATAAGTTATTATTAATTCAGCACATATTCAGCTAGACTTGTAAGAAATTTTTAAACAAATTTAATGTCAAAAATTAGTTAGAAGTAATGTTAGCAGGAATTAAAGAAGAATTCAAGTTGCCTAAATGCTGCTGTTATATAAAAACTATATTAAATATCTAATGCTGAATAAAAGGTTAGAACAATACCAGTGTACCCAATTTATAGGGTTTTAAAAAATGTTTCCCCTGTGTTGTTAAGCTTCAATTATTGTACGTGGTTGAAAAATTTATAATATTTCTTAGTATTGATATTGATCTTATTATAATGTCATAATATCCGGGATATTTTAATCTAAGTGTAAGTCTTGGTTAAATTTAAATTTTAGTTCTTCAGCAAACTGTGCATGCCTACCATGCATTGGTCTTCATAAGTTTTTTAAATTTAGAGGATTCAAAGGAAATATAAAGTCAGAGTTTCGGATTATTGTATGGCATGCTGAATTAGTACAAAATGAGTATAAACTCTCAGTTACCCTTGGGTGCAAAAGTTTGAAACCTTAGAACCTTAGAAATTTAATAAATATGTGAATTGCAATTTCCCAAAATAACCCGTTATGAACCTACCAAATAAATTTCATATAGGTAAAACTCTTCAAATAAAGTTCTTTAAGTACTTAGAGTTCTTATTTTAATCTAACGGATTATAAACATTTTTACATATGGATAAAAGCACATACATTCCTATTTTATATAAATACATATTTGTTCCTAGTTGTACATATTATCTAATTTTTTTTTATATTGATTTTTAAACGGTTTCTGTTGTTTTTTGTTTTTTAGTTTTTGCAGTTATTTGTTTCACTTCCTTTTTCTTATTTCAAAATCAGGAAATACAAAACTTTTGTTTTTTGTTTTTATAATGTTATGTAGTTTCTATGTGTTATGTGTTATTTTCTTTTCCTGGTACTTTTTAAAATTAATTTTTTTCTACATATTTCAATTTTTATGGTTATATATTATTGTTGTTGTTTGTTTTCTTGGTTGTGTTTTGGTGCAGTGGGTGCGATTTCAAAACTAAACTAGGCACTAATAAAAAAACAACAAGCTAACAAATTTCTTATTCTTATTCTTATCATTATTATTTTAAAAACAGAGAAACAGAATAGCAACTAAAAAAAACAGTCTATTTTTATGGTCTATTGAGATTAAATGCAGCAGAACTCTATAAGTTTTGCTTTTCATTTCATCGAACTCAAAAAATAAAAATTCTAAACTGTTCATAATTTTCTTTTTTTTTTTTTTTATAATATACTCACACTCACATATGATTTCTTCTACAGATAACTAACAATTATTACTTTATATACATTCATACAGACATGCATGTATCGATATATGTATGTAAGTATATATTTAAAAATATTGTGCTCTAGATGAGATGAAAAATGCAATAGAGAAAAAAAACGGAATAAACAAAAAATTGCAAAACATATGGCAAAATCTCCGTTTAATTTACTGTTATTTATAGATGTGTCGGTCGGTAGGAATTGTTCGAGAATTTGCTTGTTTTGTTTTATTTCTTCTTAGTTTAAGAATAAAATTCCATATTATTATTGTTTTGAGTATAAATTTTACTTATTCTTATTATTTTCAAAAAAATTAGATAAGTAAAATTATATACAGGGTATATAAATAATTAGTCATATCTTTTTTTTATGTAACTTTGAAGCAATGAAGAGTTTGGATTGAGGTTCTATTGCACAAATCATTCATCATTAATCAAATAATCAGTTTTTGATAAGTTAGTGATTTTTACTAATTAAACTTCATTGGTTTGTTGTCAAATCGGATTTTGGTGCAACAAAAGTTTATAAAATAAACTATTATTTGATTAGTGATAAATTGTTGGTTCAATAAACCCAAGTATTACAATTTATGACCTCAAATCAAGTCTAAGATTCATTCCAAACACATATTTCAAACCTCTTGATGAAACTTAGTGACGCATACTAATTGAATGTTTTGTTTTAAATTTGTTATTAAATATCGAAAATCAATTATATGACAGTACTTAAAAAATTACTGGCAGTCGAAAGAGAATAATTCAAAATTAGGTACTTATACTATAAAATATATTGTATTAAAATCCATAGATTATTTATCCATAGTTTCAATTATATTTTAATTTCTCTAAAATTATTTATTTTTACAAACACCAGTATTTCGTTTACGACATGCAGACTTCTTCAGTGCTAGTACTCGATTAATCCGATTAAGTTATTCGATTGTACTCGATTAAAATATTAAAACTAGTTTAAGAACTTTATAATTATTTTGGTACCCCACTGTAGTTAAAACCAACAATTCATTCCTTAAAAACGCTTTCCCTTGATTTATGTTACATGTCTAGATTCTATCCCATGTTTCCTTATGTCGGAATCTTCTTGACTTGAGCACCCTGTATTAAATAAAATAAAATTAAAGAACAAAAAGAAATAAAAAAAAAAACGAGACATTAAATAAAAAAAAAAAAAATAAATGATTTAACTTAACATTTATTGCATTCGCATATTGTAAAAATTCCAAAATAATAAAATTAAGTATTTACAATTTTTTTCTTCTATAGAATGATTTTAAACGATTTTGATGAGTTACTACATACATATATGTATATATAAATTACAACTACAAAAATAAGGAACTTATCAAATATATAATTTTTCAGTATTACGTTATAAGGAAATTAATTCTTATAGAAAAATTGAAGTTTTGTAATTAAAATAAAAAAAATTTCATTACTAAAAATTGTTTAGAAATATTTTTATAGTTATTTAAAATTATTGTTTTTTTTTTGGGATGATTATTTCCTGATTTTAAAAGAATAACTTAAACAATTATAAGAATTACTCTTCGTTTTATTTCGAAAACTGTTGTAATTGCAGTTATTCCATTTCGATATTGGAGAAATTTTTTTTAACTACAGAGGGGTTACATTTTAAGATACCTATTTGAATTGATTGATAGTTTATCCGGAGTCAGAATCCTAAGAATTTGAATTAAATTAATTAAAAACTTTGAATAAGCTGGAAGTTTTATGAGTCTACACAACAAATGACAGATAAATGACATATGCCAGAATCCTATGATTACCAGTCAAACTATTTGTACTGAATAATGACTGAGGAATAAGGAGCAGACTGTGACGTATACTAGTACCACAAGCTTTAAGTTACATTAAAAATTCATCGAATTGAAGCCATATATTGATCAAATTACTTAACAGTACCTCAAACAACTACATAGACAGTATTACAAGTAATAACTATTATTTATTTTACTTCATTATGTCACAGCAATTACAATTTAAAGTTTATTTTTTTTTATTAAGTACTTTATAAATATTTTGTATCATATTTTGTGTACTTGTAAAAAGTTTTTCTTTCCTAAAACCTTAAATAAATATTTACGTACTGCATATATACATACATTTACATATATATATATATATATATATCTAATAGTAGTACAAATAGTTAATTATTATTAATTAATTTTTTTTTTTTCAAGTATTTTCACGTGTACAATATATATATACAAATAAAAATATTTATTTAAGATAAGGTAAACTTAAAACTTATTTTGAATAATTGCATATGTCCGGAAATTGCTTATAATAACTAATAATTAAATTATTAAGTGTTTGTAATTGAATATATAAATTGCCGGCACATGTGATATAACAGAGATATATATATATATATATATATATGTACATATACATATATATAAAAGCACTTTTAAAATATTATGTTTTTAATATATCCGTAATTTTGAAACTAGGAATTAAGTATGTTATAAAAAATTAATATAATCAGAATTGCATATTCTAATATACTTATGATAAGCCTTGTTCAGTAGTAATTAGTTGTAGTAATCGTTGAAGTTTTTCTCTATGAAATATTTTTTTAAAATTATTCGATTACTTCGTTGTTTTCATTTTTTTTCCTTCAAAAGATTTTTACTGAACCCTGTTAATATATATATATATATTAGAAAACTATCCTGTAGGTCTAAAAGAAAGTACTTGAAATGTGGGTGATCTATAAAAGTAATTTCAGATTAAAAACAATAACAAACAAAAAAAAAGCATCCTCATATTATATACTAAAAACTATTTTAATCTCCGGAACAAAACTTAACTACTTTTGCAAAAGTATACAGTACAGGTATATTGAATTTACAAAAACATCTTTATCTTCTTATGTATCTTTTTTTTTTTTTTTGCAAGTACTTAAAGATAATACCTAATATCTGATAGTTAATTTTAAAATACAGTTATATAGGATAGGATAATTTTGAAGGATATACAAATTTTAAATCCTTCCAACAATTCAAAATTTAAACAATGAATGAATAAATTCACAAAAAAACATTTTTTTATTACTTTATAGCATCACTTGAAAATTTCAAGTGATTTTTGTTGTATTTAATAAATTTCTCCCATATAACTTTGAAGATTATTATATTTGTAAGAATGCAACTTCCAGACTCCCAGAAACACATTTTAGAATTAGAAAATCCTAAGAATTCTGCGAGTAATTGTATTGTATTGTAAAATGAAAGGTAAAATAACTATATTTTACATCAAGTACCGAGTACTAAACTAATAAATTAATAAAAAAACTGTAAACTTTGTTCGGAAAAAAAAGTACTTGAATTTTTATATTACTTATATATGGATATAATTGTAAAATCATTTTGGTTTTAGAACCACTCGAATAAATCTAACAAAATATATTATAATAGAGAATATTTAAGGTACTTGAAATTAAAACATTTTGTTATTATTTTAAAAAAATTTTTTTATTACTCAAATCTATTGTGAATAATTATTTCTTAAACTTATTTATCAACAACTTTACATCCAAAATATATGTATGTTAATATATATATATTTTATATATATATATGATATAAATAACCAGGTGTAATAAATTGAATATATATTATATACACCTTTTTTAAAAATCTTCTAGAACAATAAATGTCATAAAAATTTCATCTTCCTCTTGAACAAATCCCTTTAATTTTTAAGAAGTTTCTGACCAAAATACTTGAAAAATTAAATTCAGAACAATAAGATGTAATAAAATACGAAAAAAAATTCTTAGTACAGATATATAGGATGCAGTGCAGTTATAGTTGATGCTGTGTAACATGCATTGATCATTATCAATATATTTATCACCTTGCATATACAATTTTTACCTGTAATTTCTTATAATTTTGATAATTCTGAACTATTTTAAAAAAATTGAAAACAATTTTTTTTGGATTCAATGATGAGTTGTTGAAAAATTTAATTGCACCTGATGCTATTGATGCTATTGAATGGATGCTCTAAAGAATCTTTGAAATATAAAATAAATATGGACAAAAGATTTTTAAATTTCAATTTTAAATGATTTTTTAAAGTGCAACATCTTAAAAATCTGATATTTTATAAAAATGGAAAAATTCCAGGAATAATTTTTAAATTTGTCAGGGAACACAATTTCCTATTCATTCACAATAATTCCTGTTTAAGGACATAAATCAAATATGGCATGTAACAAATTCAATATTTTATATTACAAAGCGAAAAAAATCGGTTTTATGTCCATAAAATTTAATTTTTGGGTAAAATTAAAAATTAAAAAATAAATACGATCTTAAATCGATTCTTTAATATAATTTGTTAAAAAAATTAATTATTCATACAAAATTATAAAATTCTTTAGATTGTGTATAACAAATGAATTGAATATATATATGTACATGTTTTTTTATATGTATATATATATATATATATATATATATATTATGTATATGTTAATTTTACTTCCTATATGTAAAATCAATCGCAATATATGTATATATATTAAAAAAATTCTAAAGTACCACAACATTACAATTAATATTACAATAGAAGACGACGAAGAATTATAAGAAAATAATCCATGACCAAAAATGAGTTCATTGTATATATATATACATATAGTTATTAGTTATACACCATTTCCTCTTTTATTACTATACCACATATTTTTTATACGGTTTATTTGTTTGTTTGTTTGTATGTCTCGAGACCAAAATAAAAATCATACAGAAAAAAGGGTTCTTATATACGTATTATCGAATATCTAAATATCTAAAAGATTAATATATTATATAGAATTTCTTATGCAAGGACGCTTCACACAAGAATTACCCCCAAAATACAAAAGGGTAAACATTTAATACTTATGATGTTTCGAGTATACACATATTTACATCAGAATTTTTAAATAGAAAACAAAAGAAAGAAAAAAAAAAAATTCTAATTTTTTTTTTTGAGTCCAGAGAAGGGGATGGTAACACAAAATAAAATTCCTCATTTAATTTTTATACCGTTATATATACCTTCTTCCTTTTTCCTTTTTAAATTTTTTATGTTTAAATTTTTTTTTACAAAAACTTCTTTCATTATTTTTCTTCTTTTATATTTTTTTTTAATCCGATATACAAATTTCTTTGTATTCATTACATCTGTACTTACGTATTATATATATAACGCTATTGCATAAAACGGTACTTGTAATATGTATATATATACCTTTATACATATATATATATATATATAATATTACTTTTGTGTCATGATATCCTGAATTATCCTGAATATTCATAAGCATCACATATATATATTTCATATATATTATGTATATATATATATATTATATGTATGTATATTAAAACCATTTGTTTAAATTAAGAGAAGGGGATTTCCTCATAATTTTTTTTATTTTCATATTTTGTTTATCGTACAATTTTTACATGTTAAATGGCTGACTTTGAATATAATATGATAGATTTCCAGTCTTTCTATTTTATTTTACATACATACAAATATACAAACATATCCTACCTTAACTAACTTTTAAATCTTACAAAAAAAAAAAAAAAAAACAAAAATCATAATAACAATAAATGGCGACAACTGCGACTAGTATGCAAGGAATCAAGGAAGTAAAAAACACAAAAAAAAAAAAACTATAAAACAAAAAAAAAAACAAAAAACAAATCGATAACAATAATAATGATGAAGGCAACACCAAACAACGATAAAAAGACGGCGGCACACGACATGATTTTTTCGCTCTACCGGATTAAAAATAATTTTTTTTTTCGTTTTTTTTTTTGTTTTTTTTTACTGAGTTTTACAGTATACTTAAAAAGTCCTTTCTATAATATTCCTTGCAATTTTGCATATACCACCCCACTTTTTTTATTTAATATTCATTTTTTCATCCCCCTTATTTTTCCACGGTAAAAACAAAAACACATACTGCCACACACAACTACATACAATTGAATATTTAAATCAGTCAAATCCTTAGAATAAAAAAAAAAAATAACAAAAAACAAAAAAAATTTTTATTTTTAAATCCTTTTATGGATCATGCATGTGGAAGTCCGTACACAATAATAATGTAAAGAACTGTTATGAAGTTCCTTCCTGATTTTTTGAAAAAAAAAAAAAAATAATTTATTTTGATATTTGCCACAGTAAAATTCCATTTTAATTAACAGTTATCAGATTTTTATATTTTTATATTAAAAGGATTATTAAAGTAAAAAAGTTTTATCTATCGGTTTATTTTATCGGTGGTTTACTGTAAATGAAAAAAAAAAAAAAAATGTGACATTTTAAATGCAGTCTATTGAAAATTCATTATAAATTAACAAAAGAAAATAATATTAAAATAGAAAATACACCTAGACTTTTCCATTATGTATATGTACTATTTTATCATAAATAAATATATATGAATATATATATATATATATATATATATATATATATATATATATATGCAATCTATTTAGAACACGTACACACTTAAAGATAAAAAACAAGTCAACATAAATTTATATATTTGCAGATTAAATTTGTTTGATAACTGACACATGTCATTTTTTTTTTATTTCCGTTATGGATTATTTTTATAATATAGACATATTACGTATTTATGTATATATATATAAAAAACTTTTATATATTTAATTATATTAATTTTTAAAGGCTTTTAAAGTGTAATAAAAAGTGTTTTATTTTTAATACTAATTTATTGTGCATGCTTTAAAATATTTATTGCGATAAAAATATATTTAATATATCGGTACTACAACCCTTTTTTTATGTTTAAAATTAAAATTGAGATATTTTCAATTTAAATTAAGATTTTTTTGAATTTGAGGAAACTTTAAGGTTTTAACTTAAAATAATGAACGGCTACATAATATTAAATAACGTAATATTATATAATTATATCATAATAGTTTGTAAGATGATAAAGAAATATATGTAATTCTTGTGTAAGATAATAGATGGCGCACAAAATTTAGCATTTGTGTAGTCATAATCTTATAAAATAGCTATAGTCGAGTAATCAACAGCTTAGTGAATATGACGATTAAAGAAACTGAAGAATATTATAAATGAATTGTCCTATTCTTGATGAATGTCCTATACTCCTTAAAAGAGTTAAGAAGGAATTATGTATTTTAGAAACATTTTTAAATGCAACATGCCTTGTTCTAACTTTGCCTGTAGAGTCATTCGACTATATTTACTTTCTTGTGAAGGCTACTTCTTATCATATACTTTTGTCAAAACTGAAACCGTTACTGGATTACTTGATTTTGTAACTTACGTCATCAATTACCAAATGTCAAAAAATGTCCGGATCTTGAAATTTTTTTTTGAGTGTTACAAACATAGTATTAAAACATTACAAATCTGTTTTTTTTTTTTTAAATTTTCTTTTGACTTTTTGTTTAGTTCAAACGTCTTACCAATGAAAGACTGACTTCCTTCCATACCTTCATTTCTTTTCATTATTTTTTTTTATTTCTTTTTTCCCATTGTTTTTTGATTGTTTGTTGTGCAAATTTTATGCAATGTTAAATGTACTTTTTTTTTTGAATTGAAACAAAATAAAAAGTGTTAGTCGCAAAAAATAAATCATTATAGGTATATCTAACAACTTACATAGAAAATCTTGTTTTACCATTTAACTATATGATATGGTTAATGGTATGTATATCCACCGTTAAATTGTCGTACTTCTTTTACTACTTTAAAAATGAACATGTAATGAAACAAGAGTAAGTTGATGCAACCGACTTAGTATGTAATACCCTACACCTGCAATACACATCAAATGACAGTTATACGATCTTCCGCTTCAATTCGTCTCAGATTTTGGAAACATTCAGCAAACAGGATGTCTAATTTATTCAAAATTTCAATTTTCTAACTTGATGTACCAATTAATCTCCAATTTAGGAACATAATGGAAACAGAACAAAACACTTTTGTACCAAATTTGAAGTTTCTATCTTTCTTTTCCATTCGAATTTGAAGAAATGCTTATTAAGTTTTGGAAGGTGTGTGGGTGACCAGGAAGTTATACTAAAATATATATACTCTTTTATCTTTAGCTTGGGGTTCCCTTTTATGGATACAATCACCGTACCAAAGTTAATATGCCGCTATACTCTTATTAGGTGTAGGGAATAAAAAGCGTAGTAAATTAAAAAAAAAATCAAACGTGTATGCATCCACCTTAAAAGCCAAAGTTGATCTCTTCTCACCGGTTTTCATTTAATGGAGATTAAAATAAAAATAAAATCAAAAATAAATGCACAAGAAAGTTGGATAGGAAATCATTTTGGAATTCTGAATATAAATATACATAAATTATATACCTATATATATATATATATATATATATATATATGTAGGTGCATAAAGTCTCAAAAGAGGAAGAATAAATAAATAATAAAAAAAAAAAGTTGAAAATGAATTCAAAAGTCCCAAGAACACAATTCACGACGGAAGAATCTTTTTTTTTTCCAAAACCCTATATGGTATTCTCTGTTTATCGTTTTTTTCTTTCTCTTTCTCTCTTCCCACTTCCTTTTTTTTTGTTTTTGTACTTTTAAAATATAAGTATACAATGTGATGTGATGCAAATTTGCTTTTAAAATATACTTGTCTACTCAAATACTTATACGTATATGTATATATACATATATATGAATGTAAATAAGAAATGACATTTCTGCGGTGGCCTTATATAATAAAAATGCAATGCAAAAAAAAAAAAATAAGCAAAAGAATAGAAGCGACGTTTTGGAACAATAAAAAAATGATTATACAACAAGAGATTTAACTCTTTACTTTAACATTTTCCTGCCGCTCATACCTCTCACTCTCTCTCTCTCTCTCTCCTCTCTCTTTCATATATCATCCATTTTCATTTTAGTTCCTCTGTTCCTAAATAAAATATTCTTGGTTGATTTCGCTTTCGTCCTCGTTTCTTTTTTTTTTTTTTTAAGTTTTTTTCTTTAATTCCTCATGTTGCATTTGTTGTTGCTGAATTTTTAGTTCTTTTACTTATGCTGCTGCTGCTGTTGTTCTTGTTGCAAAAAAAAAAAAATCTCGTATATCCGAATGAATTTTCTTTTTTATTTTTTTTTTGATTATTATTATTATGATTATTATTATTAAATCTCTTAGCGACAACAATATCCATAGGTTCAACAACCCTATCATCATCATTGCATTTTTAAAAAAATTTTTTTTTTTTTTTCTTTTTTGCATCAATTTTCAGGATGGAAGAAAAAGAAAAATCAGAAAAAAAAAAAATTCAGTTCCTGTCAAGAGTTTCAAGACTCCATAAGGAGTCACAAGTAATTCAAAATGTATTTACTTAAAAAAAAAAACACACAAAACTGATGAAGGACTATAAACTGTAGAATGATGATGCAACATTTTGCAAAACACACATATATTATATATAAACATATAAACAGTTTAACTGAAAAATTAATACGTTAATATTTATAAATATATATATATATATAATATATGTATATGCGTGAAAAAATGTTGCAATTGTTTTTTTAAAATTATGTGTGCAATTGTGTGTGCATTCCGTAAAATTGAGATGAGGACAGAATGCAATGAAAATTGAATTGGATGGGAAGAATTGAAAGAATTGTGGATAAATGGAGGGCTATTAATGTGTAGTGAACTGTTTTTTTGATTATAGTGCATATAGTATTCGGACTTTTTGATATAATACTGAAATTAATTTTAACAGTTATAATATTTAATAAAAAGTCAAGACCCGATTATATTCTAAAGGAAGAATAAGGAATTTAAAAGGGGTTCTATTTGACGAATATTATAATCTCTTGGACAATTCTTCATCCAAAAATTTCACTTTTTAATGTGTCAAATAATTGGCGTGCATTAATACTATTGTGATATTGTGTATTAATGCTATTGTCATTAAGGGATTCATGTGTTCAAATGTATATTTGTCTCTTTTCCTCTGGTTAATTTTAATATATTTTTAAATAAATTGATATTTAGTATTATTGCTTTTATTATTAAATAGAAGTGAAATAATAAATTTGTTTTAAATACAATTGATATTAATATCATAATAAGACTAATTGTGTTCAGAAAATTTTAAATGAATTCCATATATTGAAGTATGTAAAAAAATTAATATACAATTGTATTTGAAGAACCCCTTCTGAAGCATCCCATGCATATAGAATATGTGCGTGAAATGTGAGTAAGAATGGAAAATTATAGTGACTTTTTGGAATTTATTAAATTAAAAATAAGAGTTACAGTCACAATTAATATTTAATTATATGGTATTTTATATTATTAATTTCATAATAAATATTTTATTACATTGTTAACTTATTATTAAATTATTATCTTATATAAATTAGAAATACAAAGGTTTGCAATGTAATTATTACTTTACTTTACTTTACCATATCAGCATAACAAATTATTATTTTTGAGCCGAGCTTCTGTCTTGAGCAGCTTCTCTCGAACTTCGAACAATATTCAGCATTCTCACGTCTGACTTACCACCATCTTTCCATCGTGAATGTGGTCGACCTCTTCTTCGTCTACCCTCCGGATTGGAGTCGAAAACCGCTATTGCTGGAGCATCATCGTTCATCCTTACTACGTGATTTAACCAGCGTAATTGTTTGATTTTAATCCATGTTACGAGATCAGTATCGTCGTACAGCTCATACAACCCGCGATTCCAAACGCCAACAAGCTGTCTCCAAACTCCGTTGATGTTAATTGTAAAAATGGTTGAAAATAATTCATTTATATTAATTCATAGAATAATTTGTACTTCATTTGGCTTCAATTCAACTATTTTAGTCCTTTAATTATTTTTTAACCAAGTTTCCTGTTATACAAATTTGCAAATCTTCAAGCACTTTTTCAAAATAGTTTCTATAGGATTTTTAAAGGGGAATAGATCGATTCTGTAGTTGCTACTCTGAAATCTACAATACAATAAAGAACAATACAGGGTATTTAATTGCTAAAGTAACAATTATTTTACTAATTTAATGTACAAAAACTAAAGATTTACAAGTAGAACAGGAAATAATTAATATTTATGTAACTATGGTAACTATTTTCAAGTTATTATATTTTGCAGGCAAGTACTTCAATAATTTTTGAGTGATTAAATAAATTTTTAAAACAAGGAAAAAAACAACCATTCTTTATAGTTATTCACAATTAGGTTTCTAGGCTTATATAATAAATAAATCATTCAATTCATTACCCAGACCTTCACAACTTAATTGCAATGAATTAAAAAAAAAAAAGATTTCACAAACTTAAAAAAAACAAACAACTTTGTATAATAATAATAATTATAAGTTTTATATATTTTATTTAAAATAAGAAGTATAAGAACCCTATAATTTCCTTTCCTTTAAAATAATTCCCATAAATATCCTATGCTTAAAAAGTACAGTTCCTTAATTTGAATATTCTCTCTACTACCACTGTGCCCATTCATTATATTTTAACTAGGAATTACAATAGTAGAAAACTTCTTTATCCTTCTAAAAAAAAACGCACACCATTTATAGAATTTAGGTCAGTACTTATTTAAAAAAAACCACAAATCTTAAGATTCTTTTTTTTTTTTCTTCCTTAAATCATTTAAATATTAAAACAGCAAGATATTAAAAATTTTAAAGTATTCTGACCATTATATATGTATAGTTTTAAAGTTTTTATTACAATTTAAATGTAAAGGATCAATGAAAGGACATTCTTCTATTGATAAATTGTGTATGTAGTCGTTCTTTGTTTCCAATATCACTTCAAAACACCGGAAACCTAAAATAAAAACTATTTTCTGAAGATTTTTATGAACTCTCTTTTTTTGGGATTCTATGTATATATATACAAATCTTCCCTGGAATCCTCTTTAGAATCCTGTAATAAAAAAAACAAAAAACACAAATTTCAAAGAAAAATAAAAACAGTAAAAAAATAAATATAACTTTTACCACCTACTGTGATAATTTAACAAAAAAAATTGTTTATTATTTTGTTTTTATTAAGGATATATTTAACAAGGACTATATATCTTTCTCTTTCTTTCAAAAAAAATTAAAATTAAAGTACTTTTAATATTGTTTATTTTTATTAGATATTTTATTACCTGAGAATTACCGTTTAAACAAATAATTACAATTCAAATTACAAAAAGAAAGTGAAAAAAAAAAAAAAATTCATTCAAAAAAGGACTAAAACAGGACTACAACAGGACTTTACATTTATATATTGTGTAAAATTATAGTTATAAAAAAATGGAATGTCCTGTCAGAAATATTTTCTTTTATAAATGGGTAACATTTTTTTATTTATTTATATTAACAGGATACTTAAAGTCCTTCAAAACTTTCATTGTATGCTTTGAATCCACGAGGAATAAAAGGGAATGAAAAAGGATTCTGGGAAATTGTTTATTTTTTGAAAGAAATTTTTTGAAATTGTTTTTTAATTTTTACTAGTTAGCAAATTTTTATTAGCTGTCCTTTTTTTGATCGATTATCCTTTTATTATTTTTAATTGTGTAATACTTGTGTTGAGATCTAGTGTTTGTCGTTCTCCCCTAAATTTGTTTGTGGATGAAGTTGTCTAGCTTAACTTTTCGAAAAAGCTTTAAAATATAAAAAATATAATTCTCAAATTTCTGTCAATTCTGATTTTACATATTAGGACACTCTATATTTCACCACTAATACGTCTCTTTATTTCGGTTTTTATCGTAAGAAACTCGGGTTTGAAAAATACGCCTGAGGCAGATGCCCTATTATTACCCGATCCTCAAACAGTTTTCGATAGAGTCAGTTTTTTTTAAAATAAAATATAAAATTTTATAAAACTAATTATTATCATTAAATTATTATGATTTTTAATATAAATTTTTTTCTTACTTTCTTTCAGGTAATTATAAACATTTTAAATGGACTTAATTGGTCAACTTTTAG
This sequence comes from Dolichopus griseipennis, assembly GCA_963082915.1. Lineage (NCBI taxonomy): Eukaryota > Metazoa > Arthropoda > Insecta > Diptera > Dolichopodidae > Dolichopus > Dolichopus griseipennis. Next base: position 103,839,169 of record OY720444.1, on the reverse strand, counting down.
ACTTATGGTAATTTTTGAATTAAATTAGATTAAAAAATTGATAAATAATTAAAATTAATATAAATTATGTTATTTAATGATGCAGTCATTGAAAAATAATTTTCAAGAACAACTTTTGGAATGGAAGAGCTTATAATACGTTTTGTACAAACGATAACCTTCATCGATACACTACACTTAGAATTTTTGACATTTGAGAGAACTCTATAATTTTGGTGTGAATAAATATATGGTTGAGTGAGTGAACACTCATAATAGTTGAGACTAAGAGCGCTTATTAGAGTACTCTATATTTTTAATTGTGTAATACTTGTGTTGAGATGTAGTTTTTGTTCTTTTTCTTTTGGAACGTTAATATTGAAACATTGAAATTGATGACTATATAGGGTAAAACGGGGTAGATTTGGCACTTTTTAAGATAACTCTAAATCTAATTTGAAAAGCTCTAAACTATGTATTTTAAAATAATTTTTCAAACTTTCTTTACCTAAATGATATTTAAATGAATGTAATTATTAAAACCTTGAAATTGATGACTACATAGATTAGAATGGGTTAAATTTGACAGTTTTTGAGACAACTTTAAACCTAATTTTGAAAGCTCTAAATTATGTATTTTAAAACAATTTTTCGAACATTCTTTACAACAACAGTTTTAAAAATATTAACGAATATTATAAAATTAAAAATATTATGTATATATGTTGTTTATATAAAATATAACAACACCATGTCAATTGTGCCCCATCGTTCTATACTACATTAAAAATTTGTATAACTAAATTCATTTCTTTTCCATTTAATTTAAAAATTAATTTAAAATAATTCGACCAACAAGTATAAACATGAAACATATTTATTAATAAAAAAATATCATAAAATTAAAATGTTGCATCATGCAACAGCAACAATATCAATTCAACATATATTTTATTTTATAGAATCAATTTCAATTAATTTATTTAGAAAAAAAAAACCCACAATATCTTTATTAGCAATCATTTTAAACTTAGTCCGATATTATTTTAAACTATAATAATAATTCTTTAGCCCTTAAGTTCTTAAAATAAACCCCAGAAAAAAAAAACACAAAACAAATGATGACAATTTCATTTATATAAATTAAACTTCAATTAATCATGTGACTTATGTAGTTTTGCAACATCATCATCTTCAACAACAACATCAAAATATTATAGAGAAGTATACCAATTCCAAATTTTGTATTTTATTATTAATATAATCTTATCATCTCATATATGCACACAGTATACATACACACATTCAATATGACACATGCATTTTTGCGCAACTTTATTTCTACATAATCACGCAACAGATATCACTTTTGCGTGCAATCCCAAATGAACATAAAATCAACATTATCATCATGGTTTTGAATTAATTGAAGAAAAAAAAAAAACAAAAAAAAAAAATTAAATTTTATTACAAGAAAATATATTAATATGTGAAATAATAAAATAACTTTAAAACGCATTTCACAGTCCGACATTTCACATTCCTTCTTTCCCATTCCGTTTCTTTCGCAAAAAACAAAATAAATATACAAAACTTATTTACTTTTCCCATAATTTATTATCCTAATCGTTAAGTCATCAGCCAAAAGCAGTACTCAGAGACAATATTGCATTATTGTTTTTTATTTTGTGAATTATTTCAATTTTGTTTGTCATTTGATTGTCGCCACTAGATTGTCCAATCTAATGTTCTTCTTCTCTTATACATCATTCTACTGTTTATTCAATTTCAATCTAATCCAATCTAATCTATACACTATTTAATCAAACTATTCATCCATCTCGGGTCAGAGAATCTATGTCGTTTTTCAAAATATCGATTTGGACAAAATTTCGACTCTCGAAATGTGGATTTGGACAAAATGTCAATTAAAAAAATGTCTTGAATGAAATACCGAAATTTAGGTATGGAATGGTATACATGAATATTTCCGGAAAAAAGAGGATACCCTGATTCTGAAACCAACTCTAAAATCCCTATACAGAAATTGAAAAAGTCAACACATTTTTGACATTCTGGGAGTTTGATATTTTGAGAATTGACACTTCGAAATTCAACATTTTGGGTTTTTGACATTTTGCAAATCAACAAAAGCTCCGTATCCCATCCATCCATCACTCATTCTAATAATATTTTCATCCCATACATTTTTACAATTTCTTAAATATAAAATTTAAGTTTTTTATACATATATTGTATGTATGAATGTGTATAATTTTCCATATAAATAATAATAATAATAATAAAATAAAAAGTGAAATGATATTATTGCAAATACACTATCTGAAATATGCAAGTATGCAACCTCATAATCAAAATCATCATTATCACTAACATTATTATTATTTTTATTATTGTTATCATGGAAAAGCGGTCTCAGAAGTTTAAAAAAATGAAAAAAAAAATTTTCTTATTTCCTCTACTTTTTATTTGCTATTGTTTTTTTTATTTTCTGTCTCGTTTCTTGTTTTTGTTTGTTATCTTCTTCTTCTTCCTCTTCATCAATTAACAACATAATCTTATATCACTGAAAATGTTTAAAAATGTCTAAAGTTAGTTGGTTTATATATATATATATATATATATATATATATATGTATATATATATGCATATATATATATTTACTCTTTTTTTCTTGTTTTTAGTCAGTCACAGTTACAGTATTCTTGTAGTCTTATATCTTCTATCTCTTTCTTTTTTAATTTTTTGTTATTTTGCCCTCTTTAGTACAAAAACAAAACATAAAAATGTGATTTTTTATGCACTTAAGTATATAAAAATAAACAAAAACAAAAAAAAAATGTAAAGAAAGAGACAGAAAAAGAAGAAATAAAAAAAATATGTACACATATTTTTGCACTGTGTACACATTGCATTACACACTGTGCACAAATTTATTCACTGCAAAATGTAAAAAAAAAAAATAAAAAAATGAAACGGAACAAAATAAAATGAAATGAAACGACAACGTTTTAATGGTAATTTTTTTTTTTTGTTTTTGTTTTTTTTTGCAAGTACTTTAAGAATTTTTGATTTTGCATTGTTTTCCTTTTTTTATCGCGCTCTATCTCTTTCTCTTTCCATTATTCGTTGATTTTTATTTTGTTTCACTGTTTTGATTATTTTTTTTTTTTTAACTTCTTATACTTCGGCTTCCTCTTTAGATAAACTCAATGACCTCCCTAGGTCTCTTCTTTGTTTTTTATTATTTTATTTTTGTTTTTTTTTTTGTACAAATTAAATCTCACTTCACCCTCTTCTTTATTAATAACATTTTTTTTTTATTCTATCTTATATTTATAATATTTTGTATTCTATATCACTTGATTTTATTCTCTATCTCTTTCTAACTCATTATTATTATTATTGTTATTGAATAAAGTTTACATACTATACAACGTACATATATGATTATTTCAATAATAATTTTTTTTTTGTTTTACTGCTGTTGCTTTTGTTGTTGTTGCGTTTGTTGTTGATGTTGCTGTTGAGTGCAAAATGTTATGTGTTATTATTTTATAGCAGTTACGCTTAAATATGTGAAAATAAATGATTGAAATAACAAAAAAAAAAAGAAAAAAGCAACTAAAACAATTTCCAACAATAACAAAAATAGCAACAAAATTCAAATAACAGCAAAAAAAAAAACTTCTTTAAATTCTGATCGCTGTTTTCTTTTTATTGTTCTGTTTCTCTGTTTCCTCATCATATCGCATTTATCTCTTCTTAATTTGAAACTTCTCTTTCTTTGGTGGATTTTTGTTTTTGTTTTTATTTTTTTTTTTTAGTTAGTCTTTTTCTCCCCATGGTAAATATTTTTTTTTGTGCAAAACAAGTGATATGTTGTACTTGTCAGTGATTACTGATTATAAGGAGTTAAAAAGATGGGGGGCGGGGAGGTGGAGTGAAATTTAATTTTATTTATTTTTGAAAAGAATGTTTTGTATATACATATGATATGATATGATATTTAAAAGAAATCTTGAGCACCTATTGGGAAGTTCATATAATATTAAAATGAAATATTACAAGAAGTTAATAACAATAGCAAAAAATAACAAAAAATAAAAAATAAACAAAATCAAACATCAAAAGTTAAGTAAAGTTTAAAAAATATTAAAAAGATAAAGAATTAAGAAATAACAAATAACATTTAAGAAAAAAAAACTAAAGTGTTTTAGTTAATATTAATCGTAAGAAGAGTATTGAAATGTGAAAGACTTTAGAAGTATTTGCAATTGTTGTCAAATTGTTATCACAATTATTTTCGGGTTAAAAGTCATTCCTAATTACATTTCGAAACTCCTCTATTTGGTGTTGGACTTTAATTAAACAAAACCTCCCACAGCTCCATGCAACCGTACGATAAACACTTCCAAGCCTACAATTGTTCTACTAACTGTTAATGTTAATAATATTAAAAAAAATAAAAATCATGTATTTTAGCAGTGACGTATGGGTATACAAATTCAGCTCCATCCATTATAATGACTAGTTACTGCGGCAGGTGAGTTATTGCACTCTCTATCTAGCGGATTATGACTTCCATGTCAACCGTCTTGCTTTTTTAAGCAAGCAACGCCTTTGATGGTAGCTGCGTCAGTTGTTAATTTAGGCACCGTAACATATCTTTTGGTTTATCTAGCAGTGCCACTTAAATTTACGAAAAGTGGCGCTAGGTACAATATTCCATTCATTCAATTTTCAAAAGTAAAAAGTAGGAAGCATAAAGAACAAGTATTGAGAATTAAGGGTTATGTGTAGAATAAAGGGGGAAATAATGCGATTCCTTTACAATATTTAATTACATTCAACATTGTAAAGGAATTGTAACAGATTTAGATACAGAAGAAGTCAATAGTCTTTGAACAGCTTTTTAATATATAAACCTATATTTTCAATCTTTCAATCCTTTCAATATATTTAATATCTTAAACTATAATCTTGAATTAAATAACTCATGTTGAAAACATTTTAAATATTTATTTTATTCTTTTCTTGCATTAAATGTATATTTACTAAATAGTTTAATACTTTAATATTTAATCACTTTAAAAAGTTTTATTTTCGCAAACCTAATCAGTCATTGACTGAAAGAAACACTCAAAATGTCAAAATCTCTCAATGTTTAAATTATTACTTCATATTTTCTTTTAATTTGTTATAATATTTTATAATTAATATTTTAGAAACTAATATTAGTTTCTAATTAAAATAATAAATATTAGATATCATCTTAAATATTAGTTGCTAATATTGTTTGACAACAAATCCAAATAACAAATTATGCAATTTCAGCATTCATAAATGATTCACTAGAACATTCAAAGATGAGTTTCTTCAAAATTTATTTATCCTTTTCTAAATTTCTACTTGATGTGAAGTGAAACAAAATACATTGATAAGTTTTTCTTTATTTATTCAACACTTATATTAAAGGTTATTATCTATTTTATTTTAAATAAAAAAGTGGTTAAAAAGAGTATAGAAGTGAATAGTATAAAATAATAGTGACAATAAAAGAAAAGAGATAGCAGGAGAATTGAAAAAGATGGGAACGTAAAAGAAAGTAATAATTAATGGGGTGTTTTTTAAACATATTATTTTGAAGTGTATTTTTTTCAAATTTAAATATTTTGTCTTTCTCTGTATATATGTATATATATATATATATATATTTGCCCTTTTTAAAACAATTTTTATCTACCATTCAATTTTACCACCACATCACACACTTTTGTTTTTATTTTTGTGTTTTTTTTTTGTTTTATTTACCACTTGTCAGTTGTCAGTTTTTATGCTTACAATAGACGTGTATGTTCTGTAAGTACTGTTATTTTATACAAGTGAGTTGATTTTATAAAGAAACCCTTAATATAATTTTCCTTTATTACAGTAAATTTTTTTTTAATATTGTTGTCTCTTTCTTGTTTGAGGTTGATTAGTGTAAAATTAGTTTTTTTTTTTATTATTAATATTTAATATTTTTTCCCCCATTTTTTTTTTGGGATTTTTGTCTATTTTAAATAATTTTTATCATATTTAAAAAAAATTTTTTTTAAATAGTGTTTCTATCTCTTTCTTGCAATAAAAAATATTTTCAAAAACAAATCTGCATTAGAGTAGAAAAATAAAGGACATATAAGTGAATATGTTTTAATATAATTTTGGTTATTAAATACGCATACACATTGAAATACGTGTGGGGGTATATGAGTGTATGTGTATATGCTTAGAAGTGTCATATTGCTTATTTTCCCGTGAAATGTACAATAATAGAAGAATTTTATATAATAAATATATAATATATAAGTATATTATTATATATATATACCTTATAACAAATAACAGGATTAAAAAAAAGGAATAATATAGAAGAAAGAAGAAAGAAATCAAATCTCCTGCTGTGTGTATGAATGCAATATAATGTCATAAGTTGTATACACTATTCATATATATAATATATTTATGTATATATATATAAATTTATTTTTATTTATGTAATGTATAGTTTGTTTTTCTGTTGTCCTGTTTTTTTATTTTTAAAAATTTTTGAAATGTCCTGTATTTTAAATGTGTAAAAAGGGGTTCTATTGTTAATATTATTTGATCCCATCGGGAATTATTGAATTTTTTTACCTAATTTTTTTTTTTTCTAATATTTTTTTTTTTATTGTCATGTCTTCGACTCTTTTTAAAATTTTTTTAAACATCAAAATAACTAGTATGTTTATGTATGAATTTATGTAAGAGGGCTTCCTTTTATATTTATATACAAATGTTTTTTCTTTGATTAGATATGGTCACAATAATAATTTATTGAATTAACGCGATGAATCTTTCTTAATTTTTCTTATTTTCTAAATCATTTACAAAAAGAATGTAAAAAGGGGAAAAACGGAATGAGAACCATTATAGTATGTTATAATAATATCTTATAGTTCAACTGTACCTTCTGTTATTCTTTTTGGTTTTTTGTTCTGTATTTGTAATTTTAATTTTGGGTCTGCCCTTTGTAAGGAAGATCATATTCATAATATTGTTGTTGTTGTTGTTTTTGTAAAATATTTTTAAAAACTCAAAAAAAAAACCAACCAATATTAAAATGAACACCTGAACATATCAATATATGATAAGTATAAGGTGTTTTATGAATATTGATTTGAAAAGATATATATACTCGTATATATAAGAAAACCGATGGTATTTAAGTGAGGAAACGAAACCTGTTTTTGTTTTGAAAGAGGGGAATCAGGTTCGAGAAGAATTGTAAAAAGTTGTAAAGATTGAGTTCCATAGTCGTTATGTTAATAGGATATTGATTGGGGAAGACGGTGTTCTTCCCTTCTTTGATTTTATAATTTTTATCGATGTAATTTGTTAAGTTTTTAGTTTGACAAAATGGTTAATTATATAGTAATTTAAAATAAGATTGGGCATATTATATAATTTATTTCGAATAATTTATGATATTTACTTAATATCTCTAGAATTTATATATGAACTTTAATACATACTTCGGTTCCCATGAATCTTAAATACTATAGGTACTATAGGTATTATATAGAGTATAGTATACTGGACCTAATTACAAATTAAGAATTTCTAAAATGTTCTCAAGAAAATTTTATTCACTTCACAATATGTTGTATTAATCTTATATTTGAGTTTATATTTTGAAATTATATTGTGAAAATCTGTTCTATAATAAACCCATAATTTAATATGTGAGTTATAAAGTTTGAATTAAAAATTTTGTTTATAATTCTCAGTTCTTTAGTTTAATATGTATATATATTTATGTATTTTTAATTCTTGAGTTAAAATATGATTTATATATGAATTATTAAATCAAAATTAATTAAATATTCTAACTCTAAAATTTATTATTTAATATTTTATTTTAAAAAATTTAAAAATTCAAATTTTTTTTTTTTTTAAATAATTAATTGTTTTTTTTTCAAATTTTTTATTATTTAATATTTTTGCAAAATGTAAACAAAAAATATTTTAAAAAATTAAAAAAAAAAAAAATATTATTAATTTCAAACAAACATTTGTTTTTTAACATCCTGACGCACATCCTATAACTTTAAGTTTTACATACAAATAAACATTTAAAAAACTAAAAAAAAAATTGAAAAATTTAAAAACTAAAAATAAAAGATGAAATTCCAAAAATAAAATAAAAATTTTTTTTCCAACAGGGCAAAAATATATTAAAACAATTCAAGAAAACTCTTAATTTTTCTATTATTAATTTTTTTTATTTATATTTTAATTTTTTTTTGGTTTTATTTTTATTATGAAAAACACCTAAAACATATTTTATTTTCCGAAACAAACAATTTTTTTTTTTTGCAAAAATTCTTCAGGAAAAAAAAATAAAATAATATTTCCTATATTGTTTACAGACAAATAGTTGCCATTTTTCCTTTTGGGATTTTTTGTCTCACTCTATCTCCCTTGTGTTAAAAATTATTTATTTATAATCTATAATAGAAAATTGCGTAAACAATAAATTAAATAAAAATGAAAAAAAAAAGTAATGATGGAAAATATACATTGGAAAAATTATATTTTAAAAGGAAAACAAACAAGTAATTTACTAATTTATGGAATTTTTTCTATATATTTTTTTGAAGAAGGGGCAATTTAATGGATTGATATTTGTATTAATTGAAAATTATAAAATCCATAATTTTTATTTATTTAATTAATTTTTAATTGATTTATTAATTGTTGTTGGGTTAAAATTGGTGAAAAATGGAATGTGATAATATTTTTAATACATAATTTTTTATATCGTAGAAAAATCATTGGATGCAAATTTGCGTCAAGTCTTGATTTCCATTTTTGAGCTAAAAATTTGTTTCAGAACTTAAACCTTAGGCATTTTGTAAGTAGAAGAAATAACCTTCATTTTAATATTAGTTAGGTGATTGTACAATTATTATAAGTAATAAATCTGTTTATTTACAATTGACGACGCAAAAGCAACCTCTTAATGGTTCAATAAGTTTTAAAAAAAGTTTAAAATCTAATTAAATTACTGTTATTTGCAATTCGAAAATAATTTTAGTTCTTCTGGTAGTGTTAGAAGCATTTGTTAGTTTATTAAAACTGTTACTGATTCAATAATTAAAATAGTTGGTAGTCACTTAGGCTTTCGTGAGAGCTTTGCTTATCATTAGATTTTAGAAGGTTAAAACTAATAAAATTGAATTTTAGTCACATGGGGCATTTTTGTATATGTTCTAGTATCTGTATATGAACTTATATACTTATATATACAGTTATGCATTTAAAAAGGTTTTGGATAGTTTGACTTTTTTATAAACTATGTAATAGAACAATGTGATCTAATTAATAAATAACTTAATATTATATAAATACTATGTAAAATATAATTAGTTTTATTTAATTTTATTTATAACGTAATTATTACTTTTAAAATTAAACCTAATTCCTTATCACACGACAACATATTTAATTCAAGTGAATCGGATTAAAAGATAATCAAAATCGAATATCAGGTGTAACATATAAAATTTGAACACCTAACAGAAAAAAAACACTCATATTCTTTTAATTGATGATTAAAAAACCATCGAATTGTTCCTTGAACTTTGTTTATTTTTTTTTAATTTTAAATTTTTTTATTTCTTTTAATTTTTTTTTTTCTAAATGAATTTTTAAATTAAATAAAATTTTTTGGTTAATTTACAAAATCCCCCATGCTGACAAGAAATCATATTTTTTACTTTTCATTCTTTTCTTGTTTTCTGGTTCTGTGTTCTCTGGTATATTTTGTGTGTTACTTTTTTTTAAATGGTGGTTTTAATTAGTATTAGTGTGTATTGGAGTATTTTGTAATATGTTTGTACGTACGCACATAATATACAAATGAACATATAAGATACTAAAACGCATTATATTAAAATTTAAGATGTTTTTTTATTATAAGTTCCTCATTTGTTGTATTGGGGTCCAAATTATGAATTTATTTTCAACAGAAATGAAAAAAACAAAACAAATTAAAGGCCTTTGTCATGATATGGATGTGTGTAGAAACTATAGCGACACGCAATTTAAAAACAACTAATTTAATTTTTTTTTGGATTTATTTTAACGATGGATTGTTTTGTTCTTTAAGATTTTCTCAAGAAACCCGTTAAAGGGTTCTCCGGTTTTCCTTAGTATAGAATACACACATTTTACTAGTGCATCAAGTGTTTTAAGAAAAGTCTTTAGGAGGGATTTTATTTGATACCCGTCATTTGTTTGTGTATAATATGTATTACTTAATTCTCCATCCATCTGAACTTCAACTTCCATCTTTCATAAAGCCTTATCGTTCTTTTTGTAGCATAGCACGCCCTGCCTATGCATTTTATATATTCAAAAAATTAAGTGGAGTCATTTCAGTTTTTTTTTATGTATAAAAGATTGTAAATTTTCGAAATAAAAAAAAAGGAATTGAAGTGATAAGATCAAGTGTCTTTGTTCCTCATGCCCTTTCTTCTTAAAAATATGTTCTTCGGTTTCAGTTTTGTTTTTTTTCTTGCTTTGGTGTTAAGATGCATCTAAAGATACACACAATCTACAGATTTTAGTTGAAAAAAAAAATAGTTTTTATATATTTGATATTTTTTAAAATTTAGTTTAATGAAATGAAAAACAAAAAAACGAAAAGTTTGGATACGGTGGCACCTTTTAGCTGATAACCAATACCAGTTTTCTTTTTTCAGAATTTATTTATAGGGTTATTGGTTTTTTTATTGGGTGTACAATCACTACCAGAATTGTAACCCATTAAAAAAAAAAAATTTTAAATCAGGATAAGAGAATTTTTTTATGGATTAAATAATAGTAGAATAAATATTGAAAGTTTTTTAAGAATACATTCGTCAAGTGGGAAATTAAATTGAGTGTAACTTGAAAAATAATGAAATAGAAAAACAAGAAAAAATAAAAATTGAACTCTTGAAAACTATGTGTAGAGGCATATATTAATTATTATTTTTTTTTCTTATGAATTTATTGATAAGTTTTGAGAAGCTTTCAAAGAAAAAGCAGAAGATTAAATACTTATGTCTTATGTGTTATATAATAAAACGATTATTGTTTACTATGAAATTGATTTGAATTCTGAAAAATCAAATTTTATAAAGATTATATTTTTTTCTAGATCAGATACTTTTTAAATTGTTTTTCTAACACTTTATTCAATAAAATTAAATATTGTATAAGAGTTATAAAGTTGTATTAATATTGCAAATCTTTTAATTTTCAAAACCTCTTAACACAATTTTTTTCAATTTTATTATTTGATTTAAGTATATTAACTAATTTTAGAATTATATAAATTTGTATCCGAATGCTTTCGTCATCTGACCTCTTTATATTTAAAGTTCTTTACCGATTTAGAACTTTATAAACTTCAGTTTCTAAAAATCTATTGGAATCGTAATGTTCATAGTAAAAAGATTCGACAATCCAATCCCATTCAGTAAAGACGAAATCAGTGACGGTTACTTGTGGGGTTCCAATAACTCAGAAATAGTCCGTGAGTTAAAACACGGATTAAAATTTAAAAAATTAGTTTTATTCATATATAATTGGATTTAGTTATTGCTGCATTGTTCATTTTTTAAACTATGTGTCAAAGTATACTTCAGTAAAAAGGGAATTAGGGAGTGATACTTATGGGGTTCTAATAAATCAGTTCTAAAATACTTAAAAAGATATTTTTAAATATATAATAACTACTATTACTAAGCATTTTTTTTATCTATTTTACTATGTCATAATTCTTTTTCTCAAATCATTTATAACCAAACCATATATATATATATATATATACATACATATTTACATCTAAAACCCACCATTATATTTTACTTTCTATATACAGATCTTTATTATGTAAAATAGTTTTTTATATATACTTTAGTTTTATTTTATTAATTTATTACATTACAGAATATCGGGAAGTGTCCATATTTTTTATAGACTATTTTGGTTCTTTTTTTAATAGCCATAAAAAATACAACGAAAGAATAGAAAACTACTGTACTTGAAAATGAAATAGAACCCATCCATCTAACCAAAATTTAATACCAGTAAACAATTAAATTAAAAATAAAAATAAATATAAAAATGCATCTAAAAGATATTATACTCTTAAAAAACTACAAAAGAATTAAAAATATTGAAAAGATACGAATTACGAAACTATACTTTTGTTGAAAAAGTTTTTTTCCAAAATGATTCCATCAAATATATTTAATAGAAGATTCAACATGGTCAGTAGCTAAAATTGGACTTTGGTTATTCAAACCCAACAACAAAACTGAATTCGGTAGAAATTTTAACATCCATTATACAATACAGCAATCGTAGTTTTTCTTTACATTTCTTTCTACTGGTTTTTCTTTTCTTTTACATTTTCTTCGGGTTACCGTTCGTTTTTTTATCTAAAGAATATAAATAATTATCGTTAACTTTTTTTTTTTTTTTTTTTTTATCTTTAGATTTTTTTTAACTTTTATTTTCTAATTTTAATGTTCATTTAAATTTCCATGAAAAGAATTAGAATTACAAAAAAAAAAAAAAAAAATAATGAAAATTAAATTTCTACCGGAGATCCAATCTAGATCCGACGGCTGAAACAGATCTACTATTTTAAATAGAATGGAGAAAGATGGATGGATATTAAATAATAAAAAAAAAAAATTGATGAACCACGAAATTTCAAAAAAGTGAATTCGTATATAAAAACCAACGTTCTAACAAATCAAACTTTAAGTACAGAAAAAAAAACCAAGTTGAGTGATTGATATCAGTTATAAACTTAGAAACTATAGAAAGTTTTGAAACTAAAAAATGAAATGATTTGGTTGCATGAGTTGATTTGTTTCGTTTCATTTCAGAAAATCAAAGTGATAAAAACAAATTCCAAGTTACACAAAAAAAAAAAAAAAATTGGTTACTATTTAATTGTAAAAAATTATACTACAAAAAAAAAAAGAACAGAATAAATGGGGAGCGGCAATAACACACGATCATCATCATCTTTTGTCTGTCTGAAAAAGAAATTAAAATGCATTACGATATGCATACACAAAAACGAATTAAATTTTAAACAATGGTATAAACGACATTAAAAAAATGATTAAAAATATCTTGAAATTTAAATTTGAAAAAAAAAAAAACTCAAAAATAATTAAGAAAAAGAACTGTATGTAATGTAAGGAAAGAAATTCTAACGAAACAAATCGTGAAGATATTAAAAAAAAACTTCAATAAAAAAATATTCTATAAAAAAACAAGATTGATTACTTTAATTGAAATCAAACAATAGATTGGGCTTCCAAGTTCCCATTTTTTTTTTGTGTTTTATATATTATTTTACGACAACATTAAAGTTAAAAAGCTGCTGACTTACAAGTGTTTTGATTGTTAAATTTAAGAAATCTTTAGAGTTACGAACCCATTCGGAAAATTTTGATTTTTTTTTTACGTTATGTTAATTTAAAAAATTGCAATTTTTTACAAATTCAAAATGGTGCTGAAATTTTTGAAAAAATTAGTTTTGGAGTTTAAAATTTAATCTATTTAACTTTAATTGACAAAAGTTTGCCGGAGGATAGGTTCGGTTCGTTCAAAATGCTTTATTTTTCGAATTTGCAAAGATTCTGATTAATCTATTATTTAGTTTTGGCATACATTGTATTGTATTAATAACAGTTTTCAATTGGTATTGCATAATTATCTACTACAGCAGTAGTTTTGACATAATGTTATCATATTTTTAAGCTTAATTCTAAAAGTAACGGTATTTCCTGCAAAATTTAATTAATGTTAAATTCTTATTATTCATGTCCTATTGTGAATTAGACCTTCCAATCTGGGGAAATTTGACAAATTCATAATATAAACTTAAGATTATTAGATATGGTGGTAACCTGGGCTCCACTTTTTTTGATTTATTCCAAAAATTTATTAACTTTGAGAATCTCGTTAAAAAACTTTTGAACCCAAGTTTTGGTTCCATCACTTTTAGTTTAAAATAATCGTTGCTTTAAGATACTATATATATGTATATTATATACTTTATACACTACTATATATACTACTTATAACAAGCCAACACCACAACAATCATAATCATTATGTACTACATCAAATGCTTCTAGAATCTTTGTAGAACTAATGAGGCGTATAAACACAATACAAAAAAAAAACAATTTGCAAATAACTGTAAAAGCATTTTTTGCCTTTTTAAACTCATTTCATTTTACTTAAAATTGCATTAAGGAAAAAAAAGATTCCAGACAAATTTTTTAAGTCTGTATTTACCTCCCACATTTAAACCTATGTCAGTCAAAACTCTCAATTAGCACGTTGTTTTTTTTAGATTTAAGTTTCTTTTCTTCAATATCTCTTATTTATGGTTTGGTATGACTAATATAACAAAATTTTCATTCACTTAATTAATTTCATAAGAAAATTATATGTTGCATATATATGTACATGCATACATATATATTACAAGCAGCTAAGTCCCATTTTTTATTCCTTCTGGAAGATTAAGAAATTCTTTTGCACCATGCTTTAAAAAAATGCCCATTACTTGTTTTTTTAGCATTGAATTAATTTAAAAACACACATTTTCCACATCAACTCAAATTTCCTGCAACATTACATATAAACATATGATATTTTTTTTGAGGATCATTATACATACATACCAGCAACAAAAAATAATAATAATATTGATAAAGAAATCGGTTCCATTTAAATAAAAATCTAAAAAAAATGTTTAATCTTTATCCTTGTTTGGAACATTTGTACATATATATATGTATTTAACAAGGGTATATGTATATACTTACATACGTATATATATTTTAACCTAAATAAAGCAACAGAATTAAAATAAGAATGAAAAAAAAAATTTGAGGACCTTTACATCGAAGATCATTAGCAACAACATGAATTTGTAGCAACAAAATATACAACAACAAAATAAGCAAAAAACGATTTCCCAAAATTTGGTTCCCACACTTTTCCTTGTTTATTTTTGTTTTTTTAATTTTTTTTTTTTATAACAACGGTACATACATACTATAAATACGCACTATAGAATTAAAATTAATGGTCTATACCCTTAATGTGCATATTATACATATATTGTATTGTGTATACGAAACAATTTATATACACATGTATACATATAAGCTATGCCTTGAGTAGAGCAGCAATTTATACGATCATATCCATAGCTAAGGCATTCTTTTTAAGTCGATTATAATGAAATTAAAGGAATAGAATTCCGTGTTTTTTTTTCATTCTGTTATAGTTTTAATTTTTTGTTAGTTAGTTTTTATTCCGCCCGCCATCTAGAATAATCATAAGAAGCCTTACAGCTATTTTTAATCATAAAATAATTTATAAAAAAGAGAAAAAGAGACACGAATGGTGAATAAACAATGAAACATGAAGAAGACAAAAAATAGGATCCTTTAAATTCAGGTAGAAAATTATATATATGCAGAGTTTTTTTTTATATTTTATTTAATTTTGAGGTCAAAGTCATTTTTAAAAAGAAATTATGTTAAAATACAGTATTGGACAAATTTAAATTTGGTACATGCGGTTTAGAATCTTCTAAAGGAAACAGCTCGTTTAACTTATATAATGAATTACCTCGAGTATTGAAGCTTTAAATATTGTTCTGAGTGGTTGCCAAATTTAATAATTAAATGTATTAGATGTCTCAATGATTTCTAGTAAGGTCAAGATGCCGTTAAGTTATTTAGATTAAGTCAACTTATTCCTTCCGAATTCCATTCCCCATTCCTTGTTTTTTTTCCATTTTTTCGCCTTTAGCTTTGTCTTCAAGACTCAAGTTTTAGTCCTCGTGTTAATTCAATTAATAATACTGGGGAAGTGGTTAAAGTGAGTAGAAGCCTAAAACTACCCAGGACTTTATCTAATTTCGGAATCGTTTGATGATTTTCACTCTATTAAGGAACTACTTACGTATTAAGGTTGTTTTGGTTCCGTTCGAAGATTTCTCCCTTTTTAGAACTACCTAGGACGTTAAGTTGTTTTAACGCTTGAAGATTTCTAATCTTCTTGGAAATGTAAACTTTGCATGAAACTGAACTTTATAAAACCTTGCAGTGATCGCGTTAATTTTATTACAATATATTCAAGTATTTTGTACAATACTGTACCTACGCATCTGTATTTATTAAACATTATTAATATATATAAAAATCCTTAAAAATCTATTTAAAAAAAAATTTCAAATATTTAATTAAATGGCTTCAAGAAATCTTGAAAAGAAACCAGAAAAAAAACTTCACCTTCAAAAAAAACACCAACACTATCATCAGCAACAACAAAAATTAAGAGAATAAAGCAAATGATCCCGAAAAATCACTTGAACAATATATATTCAAATATCTAGATTCTGATCTCCTGCATTTTCTGACACATGTGTAATGTGTATATATATATGTACAAACAGGATGGGATTCATTTTATTTTGTTATATAAATGGAATTGTTAGTGTTTGCTTATAAATCCCTTCCATGTTTGTTTGTATGTTGCATTGAAATAACAATAAAAAAATACGAGAATATGATGCTTCTTATTCAACACTTGCAACTCAATACTCCTATAACAAATAACAATAATCAGAGAAGAAGAAAAATGTATAAAACAGCTCAATGGACCTTATGAATTAATTAATATTGTGTTGAGAACATTAATTGGGAGGTGGAAGACTTATCGAAAATGTTTGAATTCATGAAATTGAATCATTAGAGACGGGTGAATTCGAAGATTTCACGTTTCATTCGGAAGCTTCCGTCGTCGACGAATGTAATACAGTATCATAGGATTCCATGGAATTTATTCGAAACTCAGGACTTTTTTCGAAAACTTTTTTCTAAATTTGTTTATAGCACATAACTTATCCATCAAAATTTCGGATCTTCGGAGACGTGGTAGTTGTAGCTTTTGTCTAGTGTTGTTAAATGGTTAAAAATAAATAGCTTGTCGTATTTTTAATTGGCAACATATATTTTTCTATGTTATCTTGGATAATCCCAAGCTAAAAAATTTTTTAAGCAACTTCTTGTTGAATGTTCTGGGCAACTCTTGTTGAATGTTCAGGTCAACTCAGCGATAGACATTTCAGCACATTTGTAAAAATATTGTTGCATTTACAATCTAAATTTTATATTTTTGTGCCTTCAGCAATTGTATGCCAAACGTGGAGGTACCGTTCTCTAAGCGGAAAACTCGGAAAGTGTTCAACGTTTAAAAGAAAACTAATCAAATAAAATAAAGAAACGGCAGTCCTTGCATGTTGGAATTTGGAACAAAATAATAAAAAAAAAAAATAAACAACATTAAAGAAGAATTTTTTGATTACTGATCCCTTCCTCCTTTTTTTCTGTTTTTTACTAAAATATTCTTTTTTATTTTATAAGGGATTGAATCTGGGTAAATTGGAACTACGATTTTATTTATTTTTTTTTTTTTTTCAAATCTTAATTGTAAACAATTTTTTTTGTTAGAATATATTTTGTATTTTTTTTAATTCTCAAACATTAAAATTCGGGATAATTTTGTTTAGATAAAGAATTTTATTTATTATATTTTATAACTAATAATAAAGGAGCAGTTAAAGGTGTCATTATTACATCTTTTTTTTTTAACATTTATTTATATTTTTAGGGAAAAAAGAGGAGTTACTCAACTTTTTCCATATTAAAAAAAACTAATCGAAATATAAAAATTTAATAAATAGTTACAGTTTTTATATAAAAAAATATAAAAAAAAGAATAGATACATTTAATATAAATCTATATAAAATCATAATATATTATTTATGATTAGAAGATCAAAAAAAAATATTAAAAAAAGGGATGATTTAATTCCAAAATGAACGTTAAAGATTAAATTAAAAGGGATAACAAAATGAACAAAATTCTTCAAACTTTATTTAAATATTAATTAAAAAATGTTTTTGTATAAAATAATAATAGTTTTCAATTGATGTTGCATATCTAACTGCTAGAGTGGGAGTTCGACGATAGTGTTATTAAATTTTAAAGCTTAAATCTAAAAGTAACGGTATTTGCTGTAAAATTTTATTTTTTTAAAACTTAATTCTATTATTCAGGTACTCTTCCAAATTAGGGAAATTTAACTGAGCTGAGTGATTAAGGCTCTAAGTTCCGTTATACATTCTGAAGAAAACAATCACATATAACTGTATAGCAATATTTGATATTCCCATTTGTGATTCCAATTGCTTTATAAGTTTAATTATCTGTTCTGAAGAATAAATTTGATAATCATATATCAATGACCATTTTTTTACTGAAGATATTGGATTATTGTCACTTTCAATTACAGTGTAATTATTGAAAATCCGTTTTCCACAGATTTTATGTTCTTTAATTGATAATCGACGGCAACAAAACGGCCGAATCTTTAAATCTTTTTAAGTCCATTAAAATGATATCAAAATTCAGGATTTCTTAACACTAAAGATTCCGAAATTTTCTGAGAAAACCTTTTTGTATTTTTATCATATTGAAACCATCTTCAAAATGGAATTTTGATAAATTCTTTTTGAAAAAAAAAACCATTTTCCAATCACTTTATCAGTGCATATAGAAATTGATTTTAAATTTTATCAAATTGATACTTATTATAATTGATCATTTATTGATCAAATGTCGAATCTTCTTCCCTGTACCTTACATTATTAAAAAAAACTGGGAATAAAACCCTTTTAAAAATTTTAAAATTAATTTAATTTAAAAAATAATATAATTGGATATTTTTAAGAACATATCATTACATTAAAAATATTGAAAGGGCTTCTTCATAATTAAAATAAAAATCAAAATATTAAAATTTGTTCTTAATTGACGGAACACTCAAAAATTTCTTGTATTCTTTTTTCCGTTCGAATCAGATCTTATTAAGGTTTAATGGCGTAGTAGATTCGAATGGAAAGTTCTTTACATACCATGCTTTTTAAACTATCCCCAAGGTTTGAAAAAAAGAAATAAATAAAATTAAGGTAACGTTAACAACTCTTCCTGATTTGTCTTCTAACAGAATTAACAGTGTAGACCAAAATTTTTAAGACTGGGCTAATTCAAAACTGATATTGTAAATTCTGTGATATTCTAGAACAATGAACGGCTTCAACTGCTTCGAGTTTAAAATAGTCCGAAGCGCTGAAGAGGCTGCTGTCAAATTGCTTTATATTTATTGAAGACGAGACAACTACGAACTTTAGACGAAATTTATCAGATAATTTTAAAATCCATTCAGAGAATCTATTCATTACAATAATTTGGTCCTATACTGTACTTACAGAATTAGGTTCAATCTTTAGAAAAAAATTATATAAAAGGGTTTTTATCTTTTTTTTTATAAAAACGTGATTTGTGATGACTTTCCGTTTCTTTTGTTAATAAAAAAATAAAAAAAAAATTTGAAGAAGACGACCGTGATTTGCTTTTATTGTATATTTTTTTTTTTGTGTCTTATACACTTGCGATCATTGGTCATCTCCAATTTTACCTTCAAAAAATTTCCTGGATCAAATTTTCTGGAACATAAAAAAAAACAAAAAAAAAAAAATTAAACAAAACGTCGTCTCATATTTTTTATGTTAACGTGTGTTCAACAGTTTTTTTTTTTTTATATTTTGATAAAAAAAAAATAACAAAAAATGCTGACCCTTCAAAAATAGGTTCTGGTAGTAATCAACAAACAAACAAACATAAATTTAAAAAAAACTGAAACGAAATTTTACTTGAGCTGAAGTTTAGTTTAAAAAAAAAAAATAAACATGGAAGTTCATTTTTAGTTTTTAAGTTTTTTTTTTTTTAAATTTAATAAAGGTTCTTTGCCTTTGGGCTAAATACTTTTTATATTTAATTAAATTACTTTAAATGATTTTTTTTTAAGACAGTTTCCGACATAATTTTATGTATTTTTTGAATAAACTCTTTGGAAATGAATTTGAAATTGTCTTTTAAACTCATTGGACAATATACGCAATATTGCTAAATCAGGGTAGAGGGAACTTAATTGAAGGTTTTTTTTCAATTTAAATTAGAGTGTGCTTCCTCCAGCTGTTTACTAATCATTTGAACTTAAAATTGTTATACAAATTATGCTTCAAAGAGTACTTTTAAAATAACAAAAGAATATTAAAATTTTTCCAAATTAAATTCAGATTTTACAAATATTTAATTTATTAGAAAAAATAATATACCTAATAACATTTAAACAAATTATTAAAATATAAAAATTCCTTGAATTTTCCCAAGTTTCATTAAACCAGAAACCCTTAGTGGGAAACTAAAAAAAATTAAATAACAAACATTCATATTTCATGTAAAGATATCAAATTCGTGATTTGTTTTTTTTTTATTTAATTTGTAGTTTTTTTTTTAATTGTACGTCTGTCATTCGATTTCAAAATTTAAACACACAAGTGAATTCAACACAATTAACACTCACAAGGAAAAAAACAAATACAAAGATAATATTGTATATATTAAGACTTTCCAAAGATAGTTAAAAATTCTTAAGTGGAAAAAGTAGTTAGTTACTAATGTTTATTTTTGAAAATGCTGATCCAAAAATATTTTAATTTTTTTATTTTAATTTTATATATAAGTATATATATGTATATATACATATATTGTTGAGTTAATGGCCTTTATTTAGGGCTCAACCCCTGAATCATAATTCTTATAAAGTAAAAGTTTTTAGCCTTCATCATTTGAATGGAATTTAAAATGTACTCGTATATGTATATACGAGTACATTTAATACTCGATTACACAAAAATTGTATTTTAAGTGAGCGCATCATTTAAACGGTAACTTTATATAAAAAATGATATGCTCATTAAAAAAAAACATTGGTAACTCTTTGGTATATCAGTTAATAATTATATTAAAATAACTGGTATTTAAGTTTATTGTTTTGTTTGATCCTGCGTTCATATTTCGGGGGCTGGATATGGATCCAAAAAAAACGAAAAAGAAAAAAAGAAAAGTTTTTAAAACATGCTGGCATGCAATTCTAGTCTATAATTATTAGGGCTTACAATGTTTGTGAGTGTGTCTGCGAGACATTAAAAAAAAATTAAGACTGTTTTTAGGTTCAAGTTTTTTTTTTTTTTTGATTATTATTAAGGTTCCCTTTTTTTCAAATCGGATTTTAGAAGTTCTCATTTTCTGACTGATCCTTTCGGGGAAATAATAATATTTGATTTGTATATTTGGTAAAGAGGGGGTGGATTCACTTTTTTTTGAATTCATATACCAAAAAAAAAGGCTAATCGAGGTTAATACCCTTAAATATTTATTTTTTTTGTAATCAAAACTATTATTTTACTGAATGATCCATTAATTATTTTAACATTTTTTTTGCTTCGTGGCATATTATAGAATATTTTATTTCTAAGGAATTTATGTTTTTAATTTAAATTTTTTTTTTTGAATTTTGAAGGTGGAATTTTACATTGAAATTTAATTCTTTTATATGTTATACATTTTTCATGTCAAATTATTAGTTTTAGATTCAAATATCTTGCAAAAAAAACGAAGTATATATTAGATATATTAAAAGATATTCAGTTAATTGCTAAATTAAAAAAAAAATTTAGTGAGAAATCTGAGAATTAAAAAATGGTGTTTTTTTTATTAAAGAATTTATATTAATACTAGATCAATGGGACAGACTATAGTTTGATGAACTTAGTTAATTTAATATTAAATTATATATTAAAAAAGATCAATTTTTAATTTAAAATTCGTGATTAATTAGTTGGGTATCAGAAAACTATGAATAAATTAAATTCTGTGTTAAGGATTTCCTTAATTGGGTTTTATCCTTAATTTTTTTTCCTTACGTCTCTTAGGAGCATTCACTTTGTTAGGTGCTGTTGTTTTTGCTCTCTTCCAGGTTATTCCAATTGAGTTAAGCCCCATAATTATTTTTCTGCGCGAGGAGTTGTTCGGTCGACTACTTCTTCTGGAAACTTGCGGTTCTATTCAAGGGCCATTGTTGCTATGCATGCTTGGTGTTGAAGCAAGTGCCCTACCTACTTCTATTTATTTTTTCTGAATTGGTGCGCCATTGGATGCTCATCAGTTAGCTTCCATAAATCTCTATTCGCGATTGTTCTGAGCCAGAATACTCTTCTGTGATTCTATCTACCTATTTATTTGTGGGAACCTTTCATAACCATAACTCCTAAATTTTATTGTGAAGACTGGAAGACATAACTTGGCATAACAAGAACCCTTGCTTTGTAATCATCTTATATGTAATATTTTGCATTCTTAATGAATAGTTAAGTAAATTTAAAGATTGTTATAGGAGCACATTAGAACGGAGATCAGTCCAGCTGCAGGAAGTTTTATTAATTATCAATTATCAATGCATTTTTTTTATAATAGAGTCCATTAAAAGATACTGTGGTCGTCAAATTGTTTTAAATATCTTTTCCAAACTCAAAAAATCATTAGAACATTGATATTATTAAAATTTGATTTAACATTTTATGATTTTTTAAATATTAATAATTAATTTTAAAAAACTTATTAAATACATTATAATTAATAAATATTTCATTCTTTTCTTTACAGGTATGTTCGAAACTTCTGTTATCAGATTTAAATTTCTTGGTAAGCATTTCAAAACTAAAATTTTTTAAACCACATCAAATTAATTTAAAATTTTTTAAAACAATTCCAAATCCTGTGTTACAATTACAAAAAATCCCTTTTATCAAATCCGTAAAAGTTCCTTTGAAATTTGGAAGATTTCAAATGACAAAAGAAAACTATCGGTAAATTACTTAAAAATCAAACCAATTTTCAAAGAAGCCGCAAGAAATTGCAATCTTTTTTTTTGCAGTTCTAATTGTAATCTATTGCACTTTTAAAAAAAATTTGTAAAATCATCTATTGCTGGACCAGAAAAAAAATATATATATATATATGTGTGTTCATATCATATTGTATCTATAGTTTACAATTTGATTTTAAGCGCATAAAATTGCAAAAATTAATACAACTATGTTTAAAATAATATACAATAGTTTAAAAATTTTTTTTAAATAATATTTCCTAATAAAATAAACGCCTTTGAACAATTGTGTTCACGCAGGTAAAATATATACATATACAATTGGAACACCTTGCATTTTTATAACTTGCATCACCTATGGATTAAGTGTCAAATGAAGTATAATAAAAATAATATTCATTATTATTTGTTATATTTTACAAAGGAACAAGGGACAAATGATTTTTAAAGGATATTAAGGACATGGATCGGGAACATTAAAGTGATCGAAGTTATATTTAAGTGATATAAATTTTCACTTGTATTCTTTGTGACAAAAGATATGCACAGAAATACAATTGACTAGCAACTTATTGTTTTTCTTTTAAAAGATTCCCATTTAAGGAATTGCTGGAAATCTAATTTTGCTTCCCATGAAATTTTTCTAAGGTTTAATGTTTTTTCAATTGTAGGTTGAATTCAAATTCGTGTTCAATTCCCTATACACATCGTTGTCTGAATATTGGTTTGCCCCATATGTGAAATAGCGAAGTTTGAGTTAGGAGTTGTTTGCGGAGATTTTAAACTTATACGTTTTCTGCTAACTTAAGTATCTCTTAAACCACTGAGGTTAACAGAAAAAGGATAAGTGCAATAGACAAGGAAAGGAGCTGCTCCGTTCCAAACTCTACAAACAACTCTCGACGATTTGACGTGTGGAGTAAATCAATATTCAGACGACAACATTATAATCGATTAATTACATTATAAATAATCGATTATATTATAATTTTATATCAATTCAAAAATTATTTAAGTGCCTTATAACACCTTCAGGCTTCAGTATACGTATGAAATTGAACTCAACTATTTTGAGTTGAAATTTTATATTTTTATTGTCTGCACGTTATTACTTCCACTAATTATTAAATTCTCAAATCCTTAACAGTTTAGAAAATTTCCTCTGGAATAGGATATTTTCATGCTTAATTAATCTGAACCTGGATTCTAAAGAAGTTAAACTAAACAAATTCAAAAAAAAAGTTCTCCAATTTCAATTTCCATGTATGCGTTAAAAAGGCTGCACAACTTCCAGTTATTTACAACTCTAGCATATACATTAATAAACGCTTTACGATATTTCTAAAATAGTTTTCTAAAATTGTATCCTTACATCAGATCTTACATACATATGTACAAACCTATAAACTGATATATGTACGTACACATATTCAACCCTAAGAAGAGTGTCTTAGATCCTTTTATACAAAAAAAATACTTAAATGTTACAAAATAATCATTTCCTGCATTTCAATTTTATTTAACTTTTTCCTTTCTTAGGATATGTAAGAATATATATATATATATATATAATTATCATATATATATATACAAGTATTGCACTTGTGCAACAAAAAAAAGTTAAATTGTAATAAAAAATTAAAAACAAAAAAAATAAGGAATAAAAGGACTAAAAAGAAAAAGAATTAATTTTTCCAAGAAAAAATTCGCTTCTTTTTGTTCTTTCGTTTTTTGATGTCCTTTTTCTTTAATGACGACGGTCGGTCTCCTTTTTTTCTTAAAAAATGCACTTTTTGTTTTATTTTTTTTAAAACTGTTTTTTTTCTTATAAAACAAAAAAATTGCTTTTAAAAAAAATCTTTTAAATGTTATTAGAAATATTTTACACTCAAGGACAAAAATGTGAGAACAATTTTAATATATTTAATAATCAATTGCAATTTATAGTTTTAAATATAATTAAAACTTTGAATCACATTTCAAAAAATATTTAACTCCTCCATGAAATCAATTCTCCAATATGGGAGTAAAATCTGGCTGATTAATGAGCGCTATATTGTAGGTTTCCATTAACGAATGGCTTTGAATCATGTGGTAAATTTTGTAGCCACTAATGAAAAATTTTGTCTAATAACGCAACAACAACCTAACCTGCTACAAATAAGAAAAAAGAAATTCAGAAGATCCTCCATCACCAAGCAGGCATAAGAATGGAACCCCCAGGAAAAAAGAAGAATGAGCAGACTCAAAAACACTCGGAGAAGAAATATAAAAAAAAATATAAAGAGAAGGAAATCCATGGGCAGAACTCCAAAATAGATTTAGGAGGCGCCACTTTTCGGAAGCCCTATGTTAAAAAATCATGTTTCAAAAATCCGATTCTAGTTCTCTTGTTTCTTTAAAGTTTTAATTCAGCTTTGGTTCAGTTTCTTAACCATTCGAATAATTTATTTGGCCCAATTATTTTTCCTCAACTGTGTTCCATGAATAGTTTCTGTTCAATTTTTTTATTTCATTTTAAATGGTCCGATAAGAAATTCACTTGAATTTTCCCATTTCTTTTGATAACTATCTAAAAAGGGCTTCATTTTTTATAATCTGAGAGGGGCAAAGGCAAGCGCATAGAAAATTATATGAAATGACAAATAAAAAGCAGTTCCATATATTTTTAAAAAATAAAAGCGACAGTACATTTTATTGTTATCCGGTCATTAAATGAAAGAAATTTCTTACAAAAGAAAATATATTTTTTAGAATCAAAGAAATTTTTTCAATATAAATTATCAATAATTAAAACTGATCCTGGACTTGATATTAAATTAAAAAAAAAATAAAAGGATCGTGAATGAATGGTTATTTAGATCTTATTCTGATATTAATGGTGGTAATTTATTAGGGTATCGATAGTGTTAATCAATAACCTAATTAAATACATTTGGAAATTAAAGAAAATTTTAATTCATTGTTGAATTATGTCCTTGCCCTTTATAGTCAGGTACAATTTTTTTTTAAACTCTATTGTTTGATCCTTTGTTGGGATCCCTTTTATTTAATTCACAGTTCTTTTTAGGAAATAAATTGTACAATCCGATTTTTTAGAATTGAACTGATTTAAGACTAGGTATAGAATCTGGTTCTTAAAATAAAATAATAACTTATATCATTAGTTATTTAATTTCAATTGCACCTGAATTTTGTAATAAATAATAATTAATGAGATTTCCAAAATTTAGGAGTTGTTAATAACTGCTGAAGTACGAGTATGTGTGCTTCTTGAATATCTCCAAAATTTTATATTTAATTTATCAAAGAACTGTAAATAAAAAAATTTAAAAGTTTTACATAGTTTTAATTAAAACAAATAATATTCCGTAGACAATTTTTAGACAATGTTTTCAAATTTAAATTAATTTTTTTTTTTTTTAAATTTATGTAAAATTAAAATTCGGCCATGGAAATTTGAACTTTGATCATCGAATATAAGGTAAAAATTTACTATTAATAATTTGCAATTATAATTTTTTTTTTTTTTGTATCAATCAAAAAATACAAAATTTGATTTATTTGAATTTAAAATTAGAGAATCTTAATTTAAATACAATATTAAACCTTTAAAAATCAATAAATAATCAATAGAATTTGTGTTACATATGAATTAATTAATAAAATTAATATTAAAAAAATAATTACATATTAAATAATTCTAATAGTTTGTCAACAAATTAATTTATATTATGAATTAAACATTTTAAAGTTTTATTTTTTTTATGTAAATAGATTTATAAATAAAATTAATTTTACTATTTTTGTTATACAGTAGAATCTCGTTAATGAAAACAACAACTAATTTTTGATGTTCAATATAAGTTTAAGTGATGATTAACGGTATATCCTGGATTCCACAATAAATTTAAAAGATTTCTTACTTATTAGATTTAATTTTGTTTTTTTAAGTTCTAACTGTTAGGCTTCGTCCGTCTAACCACAGGTACATATTGGAATAGAGGCGTCATATTATATTCTTGTTATTAGGATAGATCTTAATGAAATCCACATACAATTTAATAATGAAATAGTTATAGGCCTTATAACATGTAGAAACTTCTTAGATTTACAATAGATATAATTCTTCATTTTTATATTTTAAAAAGTATTTCTATATCTGTGAGTTATAATATTAAATTAAATTATTTGTTTATATTTTATAATTTATTGCCATTAATTCCGTACCCAATGGAAAATGGTGGCTGAGTCGATTTCAAACACTGCAGATAACATTTTTTTCACTTTTAAAGGAAATCGACCCGGGACTTTTCAAATGAAAGGTCGGCACTCTAATCACTGTGCTATCCAGCCTTATTTTATTTTTATTTTATGTCATTTTACCCTTAAATTCTATACCCCTATCTCATTCTTACACTTCCACTATCTTATTAAAAAAAATCATTTTCTTTTGAAGCACCTATTAATCGAATTTTGGAGAATTTCTCCATATATAATGAATTAAGAAACTAATTAATAGACCTTTAAATATTAATAAAATTAAAGCGTGACTTGTTCTTTAAATTAATTTGCCGCTGGAAATAAAAAAAAATTCATACATTGTGATTAAATATTTAAAATTTTATTCAATAAGTGAAAAAATTAAAATAAATATTTTTAAATATTATTAAGTCGGAAATAAATTCATTTGAAATTTGTTTCTTTGGAGAATTTTAATAAATAAATTCACGTGATTGTTATTTTTTTTTCATTTTGCTTCTACAATTTAAATACATAGATGGCGTAATATGTATTTTAAAAATAGTAACAATATATCACGTTTGATTTTATTAAAATATTTTATTTCCGTCGTGTATTCTAATTAAATAATTGAAAATTATAATTGTGTGGAACCTTTAAGAATAATTTATTATGATTATTGATTAGTTGATTAATAAATTTAATTATAAATAATTAAATTATTCAATAATTAAAATTGATTAGTAATTATTAACCACTTATGAAATGGATAGGTATTCAACGAATTTACATATTTTAATATGATTGAGGAAATACCGTTAGAAACAGGAGAATAGATTCATGCTTCAATATATCTCATAAATTTTCAAGGAAAAGAGTTATAAAATGATTGTAAATTGTTGTTTAAGTCAAAGTCTATTAAATTTTGAGATTTTTAAACCTGAACAGCGCAGTAGAATTACATTATGGAACTCCTTAAGGAAGGCAACAATTTGAGCGAAGCAGAATTACATTATGAAACTCCTTAAGGAAGTTAACAATTTTGAAGCATCTGCAATTAATCTTTTATTTTTTAATTAATTGGGTCTTTATGTGAACTGAGGTTTTAAATAATTCTAAATTTGCACTTCAAATATATATAAAAATAAAACTCTACTTTTGTGACACAGATATAAACAAATAGTAATGCATTGCACTTAAAAGATGTTGCAAACCTTATAAGTATATACAGTATACTGCATTAAATGACTGCATAACTTATTGTTATTATAATATTACTTGTAGTTTCATTTTATTTTTTAATTATCCTGATAAGTGCCCTTCACAATTAAACAAAGAATTGACATTTCATCATTAATCATGAAAAATCTGCATAATATTATTATTACTATTTTTTGTTTTCTATTCAATTAATTCTTTTTTTTTTTTTTCTTCACTATTATTCTTTTATAATTTTTTTAACTATTCAAATTATACATTTTCATTAAATTTTCCATTTAATTTGTCAAATTAATTATATTTTTTTTCTTTATAATAATAAGAGATGACATATTATTTGAACAAAAGTTGAAATGGAAGAGGCAGGCAGGTAATGTAAGGTGATGATTATAAGTTTTTCTTTTGTTAATTGTATTTGCATTAATAGTTAAAGTAGATGTCATACTCTCTAGAGTATAACTAATAATAACAAAATAACAATTTGATAAATGAATAGTTGAATTGTAAATTTAAAATTCTGTGGAAAAAAAAAACTATTTTTTAAGTATACTAAAAGTATTTATAAGATACAAATTAAAAAGAAATTCTAGAAGAAAAGAAACTATAAGGAACCTCCATTCCATGAAAACAAAAGAGATGCGTTGATTTACGAAGAGTTCTTATTCTTTTTGAAATTATACATTAAATTGAATTTTGAATTGAATTTTGCAGTTGTTATGAGTTTAAATACCTTAATTAATTATATTTATATAATATTTAAAAATTAAATACTAAAACGGTTGATTTTGAGATGGAGTACACCTAAGATATTTTTCAAATATAGATGAGTTTAAAGGAAAACTCGTTTGTACTGTAACAGTGATGTAATGGGGCCTTGAACATTATTTATTCGAAAGATATTCTTGATAATTATCATATTCTTTTAGGAATTTCAGAACTAAACCTTTTTTAAATTAAAACTAAATACTAAAATAATTCCATTCCATTATGGCGTTCGAGTGCATTTTCTGAATTCCAAGATGCATCTCAATTGCTATACCTCATTTTTGTATAAAATTTATAAATGCCCCACTGGGGTATTTGAAGTTATAATAGTTTTTCAAAGTTTATAAATTTGTTTTTGGAGTACTGCAAAATGAGTACTGCAGATGTTATAAATTTGTTCAAATTAAATCCTACCTAAAATATGTTTCACTTTTGTCAAATATTAATTTCTAATTGCAATTCTCAATTTTACTCCAACCTATTTTAAATTTCAGTTTTTATTTTGTGTTAAATATTAAATTAAATATTTTAAATATAAAAAAATATCATGAATAAAAAATAATAAATTTTTTTTTAAATTACATAATATATATATGAGTACTAAATTCAAAGCGTTCTTTTATGAGGGATCCTTAGGCAATTAATGAAAGCAACAACAAAAAATAAATTAACGAAACTACAAGTAATAAAATCTTGTTTTAATACAAAACGTATATGTAAATCTTAATATAATAAAAACTGAAAAGAATATACTTTTAAATTGACAGAAGGTATAATAAACACTAACAAAAATACAAATAAAAAAAAAAATACATACTAATTTTTAATGTATTATGAAATGAAATTAATGATGAAAATACAAATGCAATGTTTTTTTTTTGCATTTTGAGGTGTAAATTTTTTTTATTTCACCTTATATTATTGTTCGGACATGTGTTTACTACTAAATTTCTTATAATTTTAATTCGCTACTAAAAATTTAATTAAATTCATGAAATATTTAAAACGAGCAAAATAACAGAACTTTTATTTGGAAATTAAGTGTCAAACTTTGTATTTATAATTGTCAAAATACATATTTTAAGAAACTTGACATCAAACTGTTCAAAAAACCAGAGGAGTGCTCAGAGTACGTTTTATTTCGCTCCATCCCAATATGTCAATCACATATATTATATATCATATAATAGATTGACAACTGCATTTTGACATTTCATATAACAGAAAATCAATTGATATGAAGTGTTTTAAATTGACAACTTCATTTTGACATTTTATACAACCAATTAATCTAAATATTATAAGAAGACTTATTAAATCTTCATTATATTTTTGATTTATGTGACTTATTCAGTCACAAAATTCCCGGCGGCGGCTCAATTATTTGTTTATAAATATAAAATATTATTTCAGTGCGAATATCGCTCGAATTTTAAGCGCTTCGTGGCACTTGTTAATACTATTTTGAAAGAAATAAATTGCATATTTAAAGGCGTTAATATGAAATATATTTATAAACTTTATGATACTGTGGTAACACTAAAAAATTATATGAAATTATTTACAAAAGATTAATAACTTATACATAACTGTTATCATAATAGCGGGAAAACATTTACTTACTACTTTATGGCATAATAGTGACTTTGCAGTATCTTATTATTTATTTTTGTATCTTTTAAATTTTTTTTGAAAAAAAATGTAAAATAAATAAAAAAAAAATATTAATATTATACAATTGTATAAGTACCATATTATTAACATCATGTAAGTGTGTATGTTTTAACTCAATATAAATAAAAATTAAGGTATTATAATATTTTTCTAAGTCAAATAGAAACAAAATATACAAAAAAAAAAGCAAGATAAAGAGGGTGGTTAATTTGAAGTATAACATCTTCTTTTCTTCTACACTAGAAAATTAAAAGAGGGGCCAAGTAATAGAAAAACAATATAAAAATCATGATCAACATCATCATCACTATTATTTATCATCTATATTAGTATATCTGCAAAATACTTAAGACATTATCAACATTCATCATTATTATATAATAGGTATACACATAGTTTAGTGTGATACAAAAGATGAAGAGCAAAGCATGCATAATATTATTAAACATCTATGAGCACTGCATAAAACAAATTATACATATTAGTATGTATATGTAAAGATTTTTATTGCGCTTACATACATATATATGTGAGAGGGCATAAGAGTACAATGATTATGAGGTTAAAATGGGCGCGAACTTTAAGTGTTTCAAGTCATAATGAGCATCATCATTATCACTATCATTATCATTATATAATAACTACAAAAAGTATTATCATCATTATCATTTGACATGACGTTGATGATATTGATTGTCAGTTTATATATGTATATGTGTAGTGAGTTCGTGTCAATTGTTTTATTTCATTTATTTTTTTTTTGGTTTTTGTTTTGGTTTTGGTTTTCTGGTGAAGATGATGAAGTCCCCTTATTTTTCCCCCATGTATATTTAATAGAAATTAGTGATGTTTTTTTTTTATTTATATCTTCTTCTTCCTCAATGTTTTTTTTTGCATTATGTTTAAATGATGATGTTAATTTAACAATTACAATTATTTGTTATTTTTAGATTTGTATAAGTACAATAATATTATTTTCTATAATATGTTATTTCTTTCTGTTACGTGTTATGTTGCTGTAAGACGTGTAGAAGTACCTACTAATATGTAAACTTTTGTTTATTATTTTATTTTGTGAATTGTTTTAATTGTATGGGATTTTATTTATTTTATTTAATTTAATTAAAGGTAACATTTTATTTTATTGTATTTTTTTTTATCTGCAATATATAATTTTTTATTTATTTAATTTTGTAAAATTTTTATATAATATATATTTTATGTAATAATTAATTATGGGTCACTGTTTCATGGGGTTTTTTAGTACTTATGTCATTAGTTATTTTTATAATAGGTTGCAAATATTAATGCAATTGTAATATCTTATGTTATGAGAGGTTGTTATTAGGTATGGCGATCATTTGTATATCATAATCAAGTAGTTACATATATTTTGCTCTGGAAAATTTGTTAGATCTTATGTTTAATAAGGGATTATTAATATTTTATTTATTAATTACGCATAATTATAAATATTTGCACGCAAATTTTGGGGCACTTTGCCAAATAGACATGTGGGCCAGCTGGAATGGGATTAAGAACAATTTGAGGTGTTTTTTAATTTTAAAAGAATCTTGAAGTAAAAAATCAACAAATCATTATTAAGAAGTTACTTTAAAAGTAATCGGTCATTTTTATAACTGAATATCGAACTTTTACGTGCTTTGGTTCAAGGTATTGTTGAAATCAATTAAAATACTCAAAATTTATAACATATAATTTATAAATTTATAGCACTTATCATTATTCGTTATAAAACAGTTATTAAACAAATTTTAAATTATGAAAGTCAACGTAATAATCATGTTATTAAAAATGTTAATTAAAAATATTTTGAAGGAAATTAAATTTATTTTTAAGATAAAGATATTTTATATATTTACTGAGTATGTCAATTTTTATTATATTACGGATTGTCATAAAATACGGAAGCGCATTTAAGTTTCATATATTTATTTTTATGTATAAATTTATAAAGCGACAACAGATAAATAAACGTCATCAAAATAATTTTCTTGGATCATAAAAATTTTATTATTTTTTTTTAAATTATTTCTAATGAAAAATTAATTTGTTCATGGAATTCCACGACAGATTATAATAAAAATTTATTTTTTTTAATTTTTCCTAAAATAAAGAACTAAAAAGTGTTACATATGAATTGGTCGGCTGACATCGCACAATCATTTGTATTAAATTTGCTAATTTCTGTAGGTTTAACAGGTCAAATACCATTCAGGTTTATAATTTACATTGAATTTAAGATTAGAAAACCATTTTGTTAAAAAAAAAACGACTTTTGCAGAATTTAGCAATGTTACAAAAGATTAAATTACAATTGCATACTTAAAGGGGCAATCAATTATTTCTGTAATTATTACATGAAGTTTTGAAAAAGTGATAAATTTTTTTGTATATTATATTAATAAGCGTATTAGTATTATTTTTACAGGATATTAATTAAATTTCAAAATTTATTTAATGAAATTATTAATAGGACAACTTTCTGGATGTAAAAGGCGTTTATATTCATTAGCATGTATGAAATTAAGTTTTGACATATATATTCCCCTTCTCCCTCGCTCTCATTTCATTCTCCTTCAAATTTTAATTATCATTTTCATTCCTAATTATATGAACAACTGATATGACATTTACAAACTGACAGTATTTAATTCTAATTAGAAAAAGATTATAAAAAAAAAATCTTCAAAAACATAAAAATTTGAAACAAACATGAAAATTGAAAATTAAAATAACAAAGTTAGAAAAAAAAACACAAAATTTTCCAAAATGGAATAGAAAAGGAAAGAAATATAAAAATAAAAACAAATTAACTAAAAATAAATTAGTTTCTTTATCTGTTTTTTTTTTACGATTTTTTAATGTGCATTTTTAGCGTGAATTTTTATTGCATTTTTATAGGAGTAACATTTTGACATATTTAACAAAAAAAGTGATCATCATATTATATATAAGTCGTATTTATATATACACATATATAATCTAAGTAAATAAAATTATTTCTTCCGTTTTTGATAGGATGTTCTCTCTATCACTCACTAATTTCTATAGGTACTCATCAAAATCCAAAAAAAATCTGAAAAATTAAATAAATTTTTAATGTTAAACTATTTAAGAAATTAATTAATATATAAAAAAAAAAAATAAAACTAAAATATAAAATAAAATTTAAGAAATTAAAAATTATTTAGTAGCTTCCCTATAATTAATAAAAACGAAAGAATTTTTTTTTATATAGATGGCAGGCAGGGAGGCAGACATTGGCATCTATTTTATTGCCTTCTGGAAACAATAATTCTCTTTTCATTTGGAATTTTTTTTTGTAAAATACATTTAAGTACTATTGATATATATATGTATGTATATATATATTTGTATATGACTCTTTTATATATATAATAATTTAGTATCTCGAAATAAACAAATAAAGATTAAGAACAAATCCATATAATAAATAAGTTTATTTACTAGAAAGATGCACCATGCCATGCATTTTTAAAATACACGTGATTGCGATTGTAATATAAAACTTTGAGTATTTGTAGTCATTTAATAATCATTAAAAAAATAGTCATCTGGGCTTCAAACTGGGTCTTTATAATAATTTTCAGGAAAATATTAATTTTAAACTTAAATGTTCAATTATTTTATTAATAATTTTATTCAGTAATTCAGAATTTCATTGAAAAACATGTTAAATTAAATATAAAATAAATATTTATTAACCCTTTTACACCTGAACTTTTTTTAATGAACTTTACAAAGTTATTTCATCAATTTTTTGTAATATATCTTCTTACAACATTCAAAGTTGTAATATATCTTCTAATAAGAGTATTACTTACTAAAACTTTATAATTCAAAGAATAACTTAAAATTGCATACTTAAAGGGGCAATCAATTATTTCTGTATTACACTTTTTTAAAATTTTTAAAGAATTTTCGAAAATAAATGCATTAAAGGGTTAATAAAACAAAAATTTTGAGTTTTAATTTATTTATTTCATTTAATACTCAATTAAAAATTTGAAATTCATGGTAATTTTGATTTCAAATGAAACTCAAAATCAATTTGATATTTAATTTAATAATAACTTAATTATTATATTTTTATTTTATAATAAAAAGTAATCATTTAAAAGTAATAAAATTTTTAAGTGGTTAATTTGAAATTTATTTAGCTGGCAATAGTGCTTTTTAACATTAGAAACAAGTAAAATGATATGCACTATAATAATAATTAAAAATAACTTCTGTATTGCTCATCTTACATTGATAAAAAATTATAAGTAAATATTCTAAGATTCATAATACCTGCGTCATTTTTACTAATCAAATCTTATTAGTTATTAGTATTACTAATCAAAATATTCATTAATTACAGAATGTTATAGAAAAACTTTTAATTATTGGCGCCATAATACTCTTTTTCCTTTAATTAAATATTAATATTTTATTACACATTATTTTGTAATTATTTTTTTTCAATTTTTTATCGAAATTAACATTTTTTTTAACATGTTCTTATGATTAAAACCGAGCTCTTGTCTTATCTCTTTGGGAAATAACAATTATGAAATAAATTTATATATATATATATATATATATATAAATATATATTAAGCATGATAGGTATACTGTAATATTTAACGACATTGTGTTCTTCATATAACCACTGTTACCTAATTGTAAACATTTATTTTTATTATTATTATTATTTTTTATCAAAATTAATATACTCGTATATAACACATTAAAATTGTTTTTAGGAATTTTGTAGGTAGCTGTGTTTTTTAGAAATAAAAAAAAATAAAAAAATTGTTTCCTACATATGTTATAAACAATGTATATACAAAATTAAACAATGGTGAAAATAAATTAGGATTACCATCTGATTCAAATATTTGATAGACAGCGATTACCTGTAAACTAGGAGTTGTTTAAGCGATGAACTTAAAGTCTCTTTCAGAAATCCAGTATCGAATATCGAGAAAAAAACTCTGCTATAATATTCTAAAGATCTCGGAAACATTAAGTTTTGCAACTTTCTTTAGAAAGATCAACTCGTATGACTAGTTTGATATCTTTATTTTACAGTTTTAGAGATACTTTTATTTCATTTTTTTTTTTTTTTTTTATTCCTTTTCCACTCCTTTAAGGAGTATAGGGCATTCAGCAAGTTTATTTTAAACTAGGCTTCAGTTTCTTTAATCATAATATTCACTAAGCCGTTGATTACTCGGCTGTAGCTATTGTATAAGGTTATGAATTATGAATGCACTAGTTTTAACTTTGTGCGCCAACTATAATCTTACACAAGAATAAGAATATTTTTATTAATATCTTACTTTATATTACGATATAATTATACAATTTTACGATATTTTTTTTTTTTAGATATGAACTGACCGGGGTTTGAACCAGAGACCTTTCACATGAAAGGCGCCGTCTTTACCACTACGCCATTGGTCTAATATTTTTATTCTTAATTAATTTATTTTTATTTTTAATTTTATTTCATTTAAATGCTTCCAAATAATACTCGGTACTTATAAGTACTTTAATCAATCAAATGACTAACTATTTGTTACTAGAAGGGATAGTTCAGACTCTTAAAGATATTTGGTCTTGTATTAAACCACCTTTTATTATCTTGTTCATATTAAAAATATGTAGATATAAATTTGGAAACCCCTTAATTAATACAATTATCATTTAAAATCGTAATCAATTTTTAATATTCCAGATTATTTCCAAATCCCAATTAGTTGGCAACCTTTATATTTTATCTGTTAACAATATTTTATATTATCTTATCAATATTGTTAGCAGTTATTTGGCAGCAAAACAAAACAAACAAAAAAAAAAAAACAAGAATTGATAAGATGAGTTTTTCTTATCAACACAAAAAAAAAACTTATTAGAACAAAAATACAGTGAAATAAAAATGTGTACAATTTGTTAGTTATTGACATAAAAAAAAAAAGGTTGATAAGAGATAAAATTGAAAGTCATTTATAAATATGAGTAAATTTTAATATGTTGATAAAATATTTTTCTCACCTTCTTTTTTTTTTGTTATTGTTGTTATTATTGTTTTTTTTTTTTTTTTGTATCAACAAGTATATTTCCGCAACAATAAAATTTAATGGGTATTTTCTTCAGTTCCTTTTAAATAATCGGAACATTAAAACATATTTGAAGCATACACATTTTATACGGAATAATGATTTTCTAAAAGGTTTTGTTTTTATTTTTTTAAATGTGCAATTTTTTTCGGAATTTTAATTTTTCGGATTTTTTTTTTTCGGAGTTTTTTATTTTTTCGGAGTTTAATATTACCTTGAAACGTTTATTTTGTGATTTTGAAAAGGTTTTTTTTAGAATTTAATAAGTTATTAAACATAGCCAAAATTTGTTTCAAGAAGGTTTAGATTAATTCGTTTAAAAAAGGTGTTGCAATATTGCTAAGCTAATTAAATGTGGTGTAAACATAAGAAGTTTGATAAGTATTTTTTTTTGTAATGTGATATTTACTACAGTAAATAAGTTTCTAATCAGTTGCTTTGATATTGATAATCAGTGAGAATTTAACATTGTTAGATAAATAAAGATATAGCGATTCTTGCACTTTAAAATAGTGTGTCATTAACAGTGTAATTAAGGCATATATAAGTTGATTTCAATAATTCCGAAAAGATGCCAATAATTATAGTGCATTTGATAAGTAAAAGTGTATTTAAAAATAAATAAACAAATGGAGAGGATAGAACTATAGAAGTAAGAATGAGGTAAATCTATATTTTAGAAGTTAAGTTAATAATTTATCTCATGAATATCTTTATATCCTTAAGCTGGGTGGCACAGTGTTTGAGTGCCGACCTTTCATGCGGAAAGGCCCGGGTTCAAATTCTAGTGAAAGTAAAACACTTTTCTGGTTTTCGACTCGACTCAGCTACCATTCGTCATTGGGTTCAAATTAATGGCATAATCAATAATTAATAATTATATATCTTTAATAAAAAAATACATTTATATATCAATATAAACAAATGCAAAATATAAACAAATAATTTAATTGAATAATATAACTCGCAGATATAGAATTCCATATAACTCAAATACAAAATATTACAATATAAACAAAAAATAGAACTGTAAATATTGAAAATCTAAAACGTTTCTACATGTTATAAGGCCTAGTACTATCTCATGTTTAAATTGTATGTGGAATTCAATAAGACCAGTTCTCATAACACGAATATAATATCACCCCCTGTTCCAACATGTACCTATGGTATAGACAGGCTTGTTAGCCTAACAGTTGAACAGTTAGCGCTTAAAAAAAAAGAAAAAAAAAAGAGCGTAGTATCAAAGGTACTTATACAAAATTTTTCATTATGTTTGCCCTGGGAAAGGGGGGTGGGGGTTATCTGCACAAAGTATATTTGGCCGAATAGCTGTCCTACAACTTCACTGGATTATCTAATGATTATATTATGTTGGTTCGAGTATCCTACAATTGCCAAAGTGACTTTGGAATTCTACTACTCTACAACTTCCTCATTTTATATTATTCAGTAATTATATCACACTAATATTAAAATTCTTTTCTATAATATAAAATTCTTTGATTCAAAAATAAATTACTAAAGAAATTCATATTTCTTAACTAAAGTCTCCTTTAATTTGTATATACGAATTATGTATAAAAGTGTCATTTAAAAATTTTTTTTTAAAAATAAATCTGCAATTTATTAAAGAAATATTTTTAAAAAAAAATATGACATAAGATATTAAAGTTGAATAAAGGTGAATAAAGGTGAATAATATATAAAATAAAAATGACGAATTCACCAATCATATACAAAAACTTCTATATTTAAATTTAAATTTAAAATATAAATATTTTATTTAAATTAAAATGATTTTCGCAGATTTTAACTTGATTGTTGCTTCTGTTGTCGTTGTTGTTGTTTTTTTAATTTCCCTAAAATATTTCCAAAAATGTTAAATGTCATTTTAAAATAAATTATTATTTAAAAAAAAAAAAAAAAAAAAAACATTTATTTTTTAAATAACAAAAAGGTTAAAAGAAAAATAAATAAATAATAGGAAATTTCAAATTAAAACAAATATTATAAATTTAATTTAAAAAAAAAAACTCTGAAAAAGATACATATATGTATAATTATCAGATAATAATTTTAAATATTTTATTTCTTCCTAAAAAAATTTGGAAATTTATAAATCCTTCTATTTTGACACAAAGTCACACTAATTTAATTATATATACATTTATACAAAACATTTGAATATAGATTTTATACATATACTATTTAATATCAATCTAGGTTGACAGTTGACATATTTATTTGATAATATTTTTTGTTGTTGTTGTTTTTATTATTTTTTATTTACGTTCAAAAAACCATTTTTTTTTTTTTTAAATTTATTTTAAATTAAATTAAATTTTGATTTTTTGTTTTTAAATTAAAAATAAAAACAAAAAAATTAAGAAAATTACTTTAATTTAAGAGGAAATAATATAATTTTGATTTTTAAAATTGAATGGTTTTTTTTTTTTTATTTTCTTTTCATCTTTAGCAGCAAAAAGAAAAAGACAAAAAATAAAAATCAAAATTTATTATTAAGTGTTAATAATTTTTATGTCAAATTAGATAATTATCATCGGAAGAAATTTTCTACTTAAAAAAAAAAAATAAAATTAAAAAAAAATTAAAAAAAAATCAGAAGATTACAATTAGTTATTTAATAGGTGGAGTGGAGTAAAAAAAAATTGAATCAGGGGTTGTTAACTGGTTAAATCTCGTACTTAATCAAATATTATAAAGCTATTCGGAGGGGTATTATAAGGATTATCATAAAATTTGTTGAACTAAGTTAAAATGTATATATATATATATATTTATTTGATCAATGGTGTAGTTATTAAGTTGCCGAATTTTCAAGTTGAAGATCTTGGGGTTCAAACTCCGGTCAGATCATATCTAATAAAAAAAATATCGTAAATTTGTATAAGTATATCGCAGTAGGTTATATCGTAATATAAAATAAGACTACTTATATAAAAATATATACAACTCTTGTGCAAGATAATAGATGGCGCACAAAATGTAGCATTTATTTATTCATAATCTGATACGATAGCAGAGATATCACTTAGTTAATTTAACGATTAACGAAACTTAAGCCTAGCCTAAATGATTTGATGAATGCTCTATACTTCTTAAATGAGTTTAATTTTTTTATTCCTTTTATTTTTATATTATTTTTACATAAAACATATACGTGATCACCATGTATAACTATGAAATCCTCCAATGTAGTTTGTAGACTATTTGAAAACAATCACTATTCCCCGATTTTATGATCGTACCTACGAATAACGGTAATTCCTTGATGATAAGTATTTTCCACAATATTGTTGTTTAAATAAAAGAAGTATTTGGTAACTTTAGCATCTTTTATTAATTTTTTTCAATATTTAATCAAGTAAAATATTAAAATACATACAAAAGGTTTTAAGCTCCTGAAGTCAATTCAATTCAATTCAATTTGCTTTTCAAATTTTCATATTAATTGTGATGTTAATAATATTACAAACAATTTATTTTTATTGATTTTGAACAGTTGCTGTTTATGCAATTGACATTACAAATTATGACGTTTCAAGTACAAATAAAACTTTGCCAAAATGTTAATCATGTTAAATGTTTTTTTTTTTTTGTCTTTTAAAATTATTTTGCCAAATGTAACATTTACTGACTATAAACTAATGATTTTTAAATGCATTTTTTAATGATCAATTGACTTTACATCGCCATTTTTAAAAATTTAGCACACTTCTTCTTAATGGTACTTCAGTTGTTTTACTACAAACTTATGTAAGTAATTTGTGTATGACAATTGTGATTTTTACCCTTATGTGGTTTCGTGAATTTTTTCTAAAGAATTTTTCACTTTAATTCTGTATACATTTTTTGGGTCAGGGCTTGGAAATTTTTATCTTGATAGTTTCATAATTAAAAGGTGTGGAGAAATGAGAACCTCGGTACAATACTTAGTGAAAAATTTACAACAATCTCTAAATTTATTAATTATAATATTATATTCATTCATTAAACCAACACTGGTCGTGTTAGCTGCCTATACAGAATCCTATTATGATGGCTTACAAAGAGAACCTGAACTTTTGTTTCAGTTACAGTAAAAAGTCCAAGAATTATTCTAATCTAATACGTTTGCGCCAGTTATTATCTAAATTGCACAATATATTAAAATTAATATAATATAATATTAAGATTTTCTTTTTAAGCTAATAATTCTTAATAAATTAATTAAATTTTCACATTCAATTAAAAATGAATACTTTCTTTATTTTTATCATTTTATTTATTAGTTTCATCATATTTAATTTTTAAATATTTTTTCTATTAATTATAATAAATTAAATTAATTATTAAAAAAAAAAAATTTTAAATGAAACATAAAAAAAAAAATTTGTTAAATTCGTCGTCATCTGAATTTTATATCTTGTATCTGTCTACTAAAT
Source organism: Dolichopus griseipennis (assembly GCA_963082915.1). Classification (NCBI taxonomy): domain Eukaryota; kingdom Metazoa; phylum Arthropoda; class Insecta; order Diptera; family Dolichopodidae; genus Dolichopus; species Dolichopus griseipennis. The sequence continues at coordinate 103,797,688 of OY720444.1, read as the reverse complement.
ACAAGTAATTTAAAAAGAAGAGAAGTAACACACAAAATTAAAAAAATTAAAATATTACAATAAAAATTTTTGCTTACCTAATCGCCCACCCATTGCTGATATATTGGGCACTTTTTTCATTTTCTATCTCTTTCACTCTTCCTATTCTTTAATTAATATTATAAGATATCAAAAAGAAAAATCAAAAAAACAAAATTATTATAACTATGTAGTAATCATTATATATGAAATCATACTGTCAATTTTTTCTTATTTTTTTTAATATTCGGTTGCGGAAATCTTTTCTTGTTAACCTGCAAAAAAAAAAAAAAAACTGCGGACTACACTCGGAAATCATCATAAAGTTTCATTTGTTTTTTTAATTTTTTATTATTGTTCTTTTTTTTTGATTGTCGAAACTTTTTTAAAAAAAATTTTTGTTTTTTTATTTTTTTGCTTATTATTTTTGTTGTTGTTTTTAAAAAAATGAGCATAACATAATTTTTCTAGTGCCTTATTTTTGTTATTTTTTTTTTTTTATTTTGCCACCTACTCATAATTTTGTGGTCATTATCGTCAACATTATAAGTTGTAGTATTACGAATCGAATTTTATATTATTATTATTATTTTTTTAACCCTTTCAATTCCAAAGTTTTATTTGGAGCACATGAGAGATTATTACACCACAATTTGTTTGGTTGTATTGTTAGTAAAAAGTCTACAATTTTAATCAATACAAAAACTATGCTGTTATATTCAGCACTGATGTGATACCTTTACCTTTTGAATAAAATACATTGTTTTGTGTTTTTTTATTCACCTCAGAATCAAAGAGTTAAAATTTTAATATAATTTTTTAAGAAATATTTTGTGTATTACAAATAATGGTCATCAAACAATACTTGAATAGTAATTCCATTTGATAAGCAGGTACTTCAATTTAATTTTAAAAATTATGCCTTCGGCCTCTCTTAAGCGCTTTTTAATTTTTATTGACCCATTCTTACATAATTTTTGAATTAGTGATTTCAAAAGTTTTGATAAATATGTAAGTGATAAATAAAAATACAATATGTTACCGTGTTATTCAGCATATCATTTGGATACATGACATTATAAAGGTTTTGTACTGGATAAGTTAAAATATTCTCATAGCTATAGTAAGACACTAGAAAGTCTAAACCCCTCTTTAGGACGAGGCCTTTATTCACTAAAATCATTTGTTCCAGTACCGAGAATAGTACGAGATAAACACCTCAAAAGGCTTGCCAGATCTAATAACTGAAAAATAAGGACTTGTTTAAAGGTTTTAGTTTGTAGGGACTTAATGCCGTCTTACGAGTAATTCTGATTTGGAAGGAAATATTTCTGTCTTCTGGTGCTGAATTGCTGAATTTTAAATATTGTACTTTTTATTAAATATATGGATACATAATTATGTAAAGGAATAAATGGTGTGTTAACCAACATGTTATTTAAAAAATATGACAGGCCTCGTTTTACAACATAATTTACAAAACAATAATTGCTGAATTATTATTTTTTCTAAGAAATATTCAAAGAAGTAAAAAAAAAAATCAATTTTAAAAATGCAATTACATATACTTAATCATTTCGAATTATTTTTGCACCTTATAGGGTCCAAAAATCCAATATTCGTTCAATAATTTATTATCTCGTAAATTATTTGAAAAAAAAAAATCAGAGTATTTTTGGTACCGCCAATTTCCCTTTTTTTTTTGTGCAATAATAAATTTTTCGAAAAAAAAAACCTGACAAGTAAAGTGCGCAATCTTTAATAAATATTATGACATAACAATACCAATATTGAAAAAAATTATTTTGTTTTTTTTTATATTTTAAAAATATCTTACACTTACTTTTGTTACTTTACTTTTCTTCCATTTCTTACTTACTCTTTTATTAATTCCAAAAAAAAAATCCAATTGAATATATCACAAAACCGATCATAAATCAAAACAAATGTGAGTTAAAAAAAAAAAAACTATATAAAGTAACAAATCAGCTATAAATTACATTTTTGAGTACTTTTCTCTATCTTTTTTCTACGTTATTTTCGTTTTATTTTTTAACTAACTTAAATTCTTTTTGTTGCTTAGTTCAAAATGTACGTGCTTACATGCCTTATATATAAATATCATATATTATACACATATAAGTATATAATGATCCAATATAACTAATAAGAAAATGAAAATGAAAATTGCACTGTGAACCCATCCATTTAATACATTTAATGTATATATAACGATTACGATTTCGTTAACCGGCATTAAAAAAAAAAAAAAATTCAAAATCGCTCTAACTTTACTTCCCTACATAGTGTTACACAAACAATTCTTCTATATTGAGTGAATTTTACATACATCTATCTATTTTAAAGGAATAGTTTTTTACTTTTTTTTGTTTTTTAATATATTCACTATATAAGTATTACATTATGTAAATATATATTTACACATAATATAAAAATAAATGTAAGTATGTGCACAAAGAGATGGCGTGCGAGCAATTTATGAACGCGGAAATGAAATATTTCAGCATCATTTCATTTGAATGTTGTGTTTCATTTCTTTGCGATTTAATTTTTTATTTCTTTTTCATATTATATTGCTATCTCATTTTCTCTCTTATTTTGTTTCTTTAATTGTGCTTTGTTGTTTTATGTAGTACACCACATATGTTTAAATTTTGTTGTTTTCTTTTAGATTTTGCTTTAAAAAAATTATTTTTTTTTATTGTTTAAAATCATTATCTACAGACGCATGCGAACAACATATTACACTATATTATATTATGTCAGTATTATATCTTTATACACATAAGATATAATAGTTTTGTAAATATAATTTTTTCTTTTATATTATCTGGAGAAGAAAAAAAAAAACTATAGACTTTTACGAACATATTTTAATATATAATTTCAAATGAGAAAATAAAAAATATTGTCTTACAGTGATGTTTTAAAGTATTGAATTCGGAAATACTGATACGCCTACACATTGTTCTTAAAATAAATACTTTTAATTAAAAGTTTTTTGTATGAAATATCAATCCAACACCTAATTCAGCTACCTAATTTCTTTTAAATTAACTATTCCTATCTTATTTATTGAAAAAATCCTTCATATATAATTGTTTAAGATGTGCTGAATTGAATTCAAAGAATAATTTACAATATTTGAGTATTAAATAGATTGTTAAAAACAAAAATTAAATTTATACATATATTAAGTATTAAAGCGTTCACTTGATTTTGTAAGAAAATTTTGGTAGTAGATTCTGAAGAAAAAAATTAAAAAAAAATTTTTAATTCAGCAACTTATTCAGCTCAATAAGTTTTGAGATAGTTAACAAATATTTGTATTTCTTTGATTTAATAATCACTTATTAAAAGTAAATGATGTGCTGAATTAGTTTTATGGTAAAAACTACTGTTCTACCAACTTTATAATCAAAATCGTAATATTTTTCATTTATCATTCAATGAGTAATGATTTTTTATTTTTGAATTGTACTGGAAAAATTTTTGAAACATGATTTTGAAAAGAAATAGTGAAGAAACTAAATTCATATTATTCATATAATATATATATATATATATATTCTTTAAGTTTTTTTTCTATTGTAAATTGAATAAGAAAAAATTAAAATAAATTTTATATTTATTTTTCCTAGTTTTTGTTTTTTTTTTTTTAAATTTTTAATAATAAATCTAAAAAATATGCGAAAAAAAGTAAATATGAATACATATTTTTCATATTCTTTTTTTTAGTAAATTTTTTTTTTTATATTATTATATCCGTAGATAAACACAAAAATAAAATATTTCAACTTTAGTGTTGTGTTAACAATTCAGATTGTTTATTTAAGCTATTTTTTATTTAATTTTTTGTTATTGTTGTTCATCATATTATCTCATTCTTCCATTTAAGATATTTCTTTTATTTTCTTATCAATATCAATAGAATACGTGCGTTTTATATTCAAAATTCTTGGTTATTTTAAATTATATTTTCCTTTTCATGTTCAGCACTTTTGTTATTTTTTTTTTTGTACTCTTTTTGTACTTTGTGCAATAACGATTATATAAGATAGTTATGGATTAAGTTGAAACTGTGAAATTGTACAATTTATTTTTTTTGTTATAAAAAAATTGAAAAAAAAAACTGAAAATGAAAACCAATAATGTTATAAATCTTATTGAAAAATAAACAAATAAAACAAAAGGTGCGCTTAAGGTATTGTTGAATTAAATAAATCATTGTTCAGAATTATCATAATATACTCGTATATCTAGATTAATGATAAATGGTGTTATATTTTTGCATTTAATACTTCAATCTACTCACCTGGTGTAAACAGAACAAAAAATAAAATAATGTACTTATTGCATTTAACATCAAAATGCATTCGGTTCAAAAGTAAATCGTGATTGAATCCTATTAAAACGTACTTATTTTATTTTAAGAGTTGAATTTTAAATTATAAAATCATAATATAAATGTGTGAATGAACTAAGATTTAATATAAATTCAATTTAAATCTTAAGTAAAATTATGTTAAAATTATTATATAATATCAGGATTAAGTCTTTATGTTTTAAACCTAAAATATTAGAAAAATGTCTTTGAAGAATACATACATTTTAATTACAAAATTTTTATTTCAAACTTTTTTATTTAGAGGCTGCTGAATTGTATTTCTTTAATTCCTATAGACTTCTTAAATTTTTTTTAAATATATTTCTTAACAATTTTGATTAAAACTAAGTTAAACTGAAATGTTACAGAACCCCCCAATTTCAGATTTGATTATAATGATTATTCAAATTATTTAAATCTTTTTTTTTTGACTACTTGTAACAAACATTTATAAATCTTATTCAGCTAATCATAAATAAGCAAATTTATTCGTAAATATAAAATAACAAAAATTTTTTCTTCAGCTAAACTTTTTAAAGCTTGCTGAATTACATTTAAATTGCGCTGAATAGAGAAAATTAGTATAATTTAAATTAGTTCACAGTTTTATTTAAAAAAAAAAAAACAAATCTGTATTAATCAAAACTATTTGAAAGAATTAAAACGAAAAAATTATTTTAATATAAACAATTAAATATGTTGAAATTCTTAATTACTAACTGCTGCTATAAAACTACTCATCAATTAATTACGCTTTGAGATTTTTGTTTGTATTTTAGTTTTCTATTAAATTTTTTTTTTAATTATTATTAAAAAACGAAAAAAAAAAAGAATTTTGTATTTAGAAAAAAAAAGCAAAATAATTCCGCAAAAATACATAAGGTTGGTGTAATATTTCACATAATTAATTCCACGAAAGAAGTTTAATATCAATTTACACTATTGCTTATAATATTAAAACATGTTTTGTAGTTTTTTTTTTTTTTTTTTGCTTTTGTGTTTTTTTAAACTTTTTTACAATTAAATTATTAATATTTTTGTTGTTGTTGGTATTAAACTTATTATAAATTTATTAAAGCATTCAAGCAATTTTAATTTAATTTAAACATTCAATCAACTAGAACAAGACGGAAATATTCAATATGAAAAAAAAAAACAATTTCTGATTAAATAAAAAAAAAAAAACAGTCGATTGTCTAAAGGTTTTTTGTCTAAAGATTTATGTAATAAAATGATATATGTTTTAGCTCTAAAGGAAAATATTTATGCATATTTGAGTATAAACATTTCCTGGTTTATATATGAGATACATGTATATATATACAAATATGCATCTAATTAATTTTATTAGTTTAAATTTTTTTTATGGATATATTAAAAATTATTTCGAATCGACGTAAGAATAGTTATGAGTTGAGTATAACATTTTTTATATAGTAATTTAGTTGAATTTGCTCGTAAAAAAACGCTTTACTCACCTTTCATATAAAAATTGCACTTAAAATGATAATAAAAAAAAAAAATTTGTGTTAATATTTAAAAACTCTGTTATTTATATAGTAATTAAAAATTTTTAATACTTAATGGCTTACAATAATTTCGGAATAATAAAAATTCATATCGTACATAAAAAAATTTCTAGAATTTGATTAGAGCAGGTTTAGGATCTAGAAAGAAAGGCTTAGTATTTATTAACAAATTATATAAGTTGAATTAGAGTATGATCCTATTACTGAATCAACACTCTGAAGAATGTCTTCAACTTTGTTCAACTCAACTGCAACTTTTGGAATTTTAAATATGGCTTGCGTCGTAAATAAATTTGACGAATCTAAAATGTATTCGATCGATTAATTTCGCAACTACTGATCAATTCTTCCGAAAATACTAGAAAAATGATTTTGTACTTTTTTTAATAAATATCCGTTCAAATTTTCAACTAATTTTTTTGAATAAATTACCGTGCGTACTGTTAAATAAAATTTTTATTTTGTCACTCATTTTACATTTAAATGTTAACAAATGCTAATTTTGGTGAAAAAATAAAAAAAAATTTTGAAAAATAAATAAATAAATCAAAAACATAGAAAAAAAAATGATTTAATATGAACAAATAAATCGTCTGTCAAAATCTTTTAACATATATAAGTTGAAATTAAGAAAAAATTACTTAACGCTAATTAATACAAAATAACAGATAGATAACCCTTTCCTAAATAAATTTTTGCAAATAAAAAAATTTATTTATTTATTTAAACAATTAACATGTTTTTTTTTTGCGTTTTTTCAAAATAAATTTTTGTATTTTGTCATATTTAAATTTTTATTAAATTGTTATATGGATTGCAATATAGGAATTCCGTATTAATGTGTAAATTTTTTATATCAATATAGGAAGAAAATTTTAAAAGTTTATGGAAATTATTCATTATTTAAGTATCTATATACCTATTTTAAAATGTATATGAAAATATTATTTACTAGATAGCAGATAAGTTTATATAAAAATTTTGAAATAATTGAAAAAATAGTTTTTGTAAAGGAAATAAATTTTCCTTTCATTATACATTTTAAATTAATCACATATAAATTTGACAATTAGATAATTATTTATCTAATGTAGAAATTTTTTCTTATAATATCTTTAAAAAAATCTTAATTCAGCTAATGAAAACTTTCCGATAACACAATTCAGCAAATGAAAACGATTGCTGAATAAAAAAATGTTTAAAAATATGAGACTCCAGTCTTTTAAAAATTACTTGTATGCTTTGAAACCGGTTTTTTGTGTCTTTTGTAACCGATTCATATTAAAATTATAACAAATAATTTGCATCTGATTATTTTTCATATATTCAGCACGCTTAATTAGAATTTTCTTTGTTTTTTATGCTATTCAGCTAAGCAAATTTATAATATTGTGGAAAATATAATACTTTCCCAAATATTCAAGTTAATTCAGCTCCTTAATATATATTTTTTTTAAATATTTATGTGATTAAGCATTTACCGTTATTTTTTTAATTGATAATTTTAAAAATAACTTTATCTAAAACATATTGCTGAATTAAAACTTATTTATTTAACAAACCGTCAACATTAAAAGTCTACTTAATTTGATATTAGTGGTAATTTTTAATCAACTAAAATGTACAGGGTGTTTAGCAATAACTTACAATGTTGATAAGTGGTTCATAAGTAAAAACAATGTTGAGATAAGTGAAAATAACTTTGCTGAATCATTAATAATGTATGTGAAATTGGAAAAATCTGTCAAATTTAAAAGATGTTCCTATAATAGATCATATTAAATTTATTTTTTCCTATTCTTTTTGAATTGTAATTTCGCTTTATAACATATTATTATTAGGTATTTATTATATAATCTTGAAATTTGTTTTATATTTTTAGCACGTATATAATTTGAGCTATAAGAATTACTTAAAAAAATAATTCAAAAAAGGAAATTCTAATTCTATATGAAATTTTTTCAATAGGTATGCAATATATTTCTGTGTTCCATTATAATAAAGTAATAAAATTCATTTTAAATATTAAATTGAACTTGACAAAGTTCATAAAGTTTAATTTAATTTAATCTTATAATACAAAATAAAAAAAGAAGAAGAAACTATTTATAAATACGTGTTATTTGTGTATATATATATTTAAATATAAAAATTCTTAACAAATATATAATATGACTTTTTTTTCAATTCTTTATCTTATTATATTGCAACAAAAATCACAGGAAATGAAATTGAATTTAATTCTTGTTTATTTTATTTCATTTTTTTTTTAATATTATTTTCTTAATTTTAATTCTTTGTATAAATTTTTTTTTTAATACCATGAAATCTTTAAAAAGTTTGTATATATATATATATATTTATTTTTTGTAATATTTCCTAGACTGATAAGTGATAATGTTATCTTTATTTGATGATTTTGAATTCCTTTATAATATTTTGTATAGGTATGTATATATGTATATAATAAAGACATATTAATAAAACTTTTAGCACACATAATATTTCTACAGATTGAATTTTAAAATATTTATTTAATAAAAAAAAAATATTTATTTAGTTTTTTATTCAGAGTAATGCAAGCAGCGCTCAAATCCAATAATAAATAATTGTGATTTTTTATTACAAATATTAAATCAATTATTATTAGTGATTATTGAAACGATTATCGATTAAGGTTTATTGATCCAAATTCCTATATGAAGTTTTATTTTGATAATTGATTTTGATATAAACTCTGTACCTTTAGCATGTAATTAAATTGGAATTTTTAAACATTGTAGGAGTTTATAATATGCGTTATCGAATTTTCAGAGGACAGAACTACAAAGGTAGTCTGACTAATTATAATATTTGAAAGATCTGGCAGTTCATAATAATTCAAAATTTCAGGCTTAAACAGGTTTGCCAATTGTAATCGCTTACAATTGTAATAATTTTAAGTACATAACTTAAGAAGTAATAGTAGTATTATATATGACCTTGAAATGCCTTAATTGGGACTCAAGTTAGTTCGTTTTGGAAATAGTACAAATTTGCAATATATAAATAAGTAGTTATGCAATTTTTTATTTTTAAAATTTTTAGAATTGCCAATTTATAAAAATTAAATTTTGCAAAATTTTTAAAACGTTTTATTTATTTTAATTGATGTATAATGAATTATGGATCCTATTAATAATAGAAATATACTCATGTTTTTTTTTAATTATAGTTTATAAAAAAAATATTTTTAATATCAAAATGTTTTATTACCTAAATGATTATTATTATTATACTATATGTTCAGACAACATTGTTATAAATTATTTATTTTTTTAATCTCTAGATATTAATTTAAAAGTCAGATTTAACCCTTGGCATTCCAAATACTATTTCGCGTCCCCTATTCTCTATTAAAAGAAAGCTCAGTATTTTTCAGTATTAATGAGTTCAGTACACTTATTTGGGTTATTTTTTAAATTAGTTGAGCTAGCTTTCATTGAAATAACGGCTTATATTAATAAGTCTTTGAAGCCGGCTTATTTTTTATCAACTTAGTTTGTAACGTATAGCTATGTACTAAAAATAACTTTAAAGATTGTCAATACCTATAATATTTCTTTAATTTGACAAAGAAAGTTTGTTGATTACTTAGAATTATATATATATATAAATATTTAATATACGAACATTTTTCCTAAGCCATTAAAGGGTTAAACATTTTATATAGGTAAAATTTGAAACTTATTATTTTTGCTTCTATTTCTTTTTGTTTTTTTAATGTATTTTTAACAACTTAACCAATTAATTTATTGGTACAATTAAATTGGAATATATAATTTTTAGCTACCATATAATATAAATCATAAAAATATAAATAAAAAATAAAAAAAAAAAAATAGAACAAAGAAATGGGTATTCAAAGCAATTCATCAAAATATTCTTTGATAATCGCAATAATTTTTTTGAAGAAAGAAGTAAATGTCAAAATTTTTAGTACCCCCTCTTAAAAAAAAAACATAGAAGCAACAGCACAAAAAAATGACAAAAATTCGAAAATGTTAAATAGTATCTTCAGATTCTAAAAAAAAAAAATAACCAAAATCATAATAAAAATATAAAAATAATTAACTAAATTCAAAATTTGGTTAAAAATAACCCGAAAACCCGAAAAAATGTCAGCTTTTCATCAATTTTATAAATTTTCATGTTTTTTTTTTAAATTTTTATTCCTTTTTTTTACCCCCTCTTTTATTATTATTGTTGTCTCTTTTCTTGACACTAAACAAAATATATATATATTTTTTTAGCATATCAATTAATGCATATGTAAATAATATGTAAAATTAGAAAAAAAAAAGAACACAAAATAAAATGATGAACCCATTGATTGAAGTCAAACAAAAAAAAAATTATTGGGAAACTATGAACACAAAATACCGATCAAATGGGTTCAAATATTTGTCCTCAATTTATTATCATCTTTTTGAAAAAAAATCTCCAAATAACACAAAATAAAATACAAAGAAAATTAAATATCTAAAGATACAAAATAGTTTGCCCTCTTGCTCCCATTTTTATCATCACTCTAACGAATTTCACCTCTACTACCTCTTATCATCATAAAATGCCAAACATTGTAATCCATCATAAAAGTATTTGTTTTTTTTTGTTTTTTTTTTCTTGAGTATGTCCCCACCGCTGGAAATTAACAAATGGAGTTGGCAAACAAGTAAATCTATGAAAGATGATCTGAATTTTTTTTTTTTGGGATGCTGAATAAAGTATCTTAAAGATTTTTTGTTTTCATTTAAGAATAAAAACAAAAAAACCAAAACAACAATTGAATAAATAAAATATTTCGGAATATGTTGATGAATTTCTTTTGTTTTTTTTTGTGTTGTTGTTTTTATTTTGTACTTTAGAAATGGTTTAATATCTTAAATTTAAATTCTTTAAACATCTTCATATACATACTTCTATTCTATACATCATAAGAGAATAATTCCAAAAAACTTAATAATTTTTAATTTTATTATTTAAATATTTAAGTTTTTAAGAAACTGACACCGAATAGAACGGAATAGGAACGGAAAACAATTGGAAAACAAAAACTAAATATCTTAAAAATTCTTAGAATCCATATAAGATTTAAATTTTGGAGGTTTATTTGGATATTTGTTGGTGAATTCTTTGTCTTGTATGTTTTTTTGTTTTTTTTTCATTTAAGTATATTTTAAATATTCTAATGACGATCACAACTTTTTTAGAATACTGAAAAACAAAACGAAAGACAAAAGTGTATGTATATACGAGTACATATATTTCTTAGACAAACACACAATAAAAAAAAAAAATTGTTTTTAAAGAGGAAGTCTCTTCTGAAATTTAAATAATTACTTATTTTATTTTATTTACTTATTTGCTTTGTGTTTTTGTTCCCCTGTGAGACTGTCTATTTGGTAATGGCAACTAAATCTTGTGAATGCTTTGTTCTTTTTTTATGAATATTTTTTAAGAAGACATTTGTTTTTCTGTTCAAAAAAAAAAAAAAAGGTAAATATCTACCTAAGTATGTAGAAAAATTATAAAGGTATTTTGTGTTATTAATATGGGATATGATGAGAGCAATTCTTAAGAAATTATAATTTTTTTTATTTTGTTATTCTGCCCGATTTGTCTCTTTGCTTTTTATTTTCTCTTCGTTATTATATTTAAATGGACTCGTCGGGTTTCTCAATGCATAACAAATATTCAAAAATATCATAAACAACAAAAAAAATTTAATTGTTTATTAGATGTAGACGATATTGGATAGAATACAAATAAATAAAAGATTTAATTTCATGCCAAAAATAAACAAAAAAGAAAATATAAAGAAAATATGTTTAATTTTTGGTGAAAAAACAAATATGATATAAATTCAGCTCAAGCTGAATTGGATTATCTTTATTTATAAAACTTGTTTTTAATTGTAGTCTTATTAAAAATTTATTTAGGTGTTAAAATAACTTTGTATTCAGCTATTCAGCTGGGGGCTTACAATGAAAAATTGTTTTTAATTAAAATAATAATAATTAATTTTAAGGAATTTTTTGAATTCTTTTAATTGCTTATGAATTACTTTTTAAACTTTAAATTTATTATTTGATAGTATAATTTTTCGTTTTTATGACAAGTTAGTTTTTGAAAATGATGAGTTTTCATATTCGATTAAACATTTATGAATTTTTGAAATGTTTGAATTCATAAAATTTCCATTTTATTTCTATTCAGCTACGTGCTTACAAAAATTAAATAAATCATAAGATAATTTGACAATTTTTTTAATAATAATTTTTAATTTTTAATTACTGCTCTGCTGAAATTATCAATTTAGTGAAAAAAAAAAATGTAAGCGAACCACGTAGCAGGATTGTAATGATAAAACTTCTTGAGATTTTCTTAATTCTACGCCACTTCTCTTAGAAAAATGTACGAAATCTAATTACATATAACCACCGTACAAAATATATAAATTCTATACAATATCTCAACTCTAAAATCAACTTTTATTTATTTTGATTCTTAAATTATTAATAAAAAAAAAAAAATCTTTTTATGTAAATGAGCAAAAAAATTTAAACTTTGTATTTCGAAGCCAATCCTTTTTTTTTTTTTGTCTTTTTCTATTATACTTGTTTCAATTTGATGAATAGACAGATTCTTAAAATTTAAAATCAATTTAAATAATTTTCTATTAAGTTTGAATATGGGAAGAAATTGATTTAACACATTATATTAGAAATAAACAAAATGTTAAAGTGATTAATGGAAAAACCCTTTTTATATAAAAAAAATAATAATTCTTGGGTTTGTATTTTAAATAATCCAAAATAAAAAGTAAGCTAAGCTTAAAATATAAGTAAACCTGAACCTATTAAAAAATTCAGATAAAATCTTTAAATATTTTATTTTTATATTATTGTTGTGATTTAATAAATAAAAATTAATAAAGAAAGCTTGAATTGTGTTTTTTTTTTAATAATACGGGAAATTTTTTAAAGCGGAAAAGCCCACGTAAAAAAAAACAAAAGTAAAAACTTGATGAGAATTAATTACTATAAAATTGCTGTTTAAAAAAAAAATAAATTTCATAATTTTAAAATCCAATTTCTTTTGAAAAGTAAAAATTAAAAAAAAAAAACTTAAATTGAAATTTATTAGGTAAGCTTTTAAATCAAAAGTTAATAAATTTTCCCATTTTTTGTTTTGATTTTTTTTTTTTAAATTAAGAAAAAGGTAATTCCGTAGGTGTTAAACTGTTTTTGGATTTAAAGTTTTGTTATTAATTTTTTTTTTCACATAATACAGGTAATGCTGTCTTTTTCTTAGAAAATATAGGTTATATTCCGATTAACAGTAGTTAATTTATTAAATAAATAGTATATAAATAAAGTAATAATTTACATTTAAAAGCAAATATTAAGACAAGTAGTAGTATTAAATTTTTAATTTACTGAAACGTAATTGAATAAAAATTTTTGTACAATTTTGGGGAAATTTTTATTAACTTAAATTGTTTTCTTGCATATTAAATCAGTTTTTAACAGCCCCTACTTAAAATTAAATAATAATAAAATTTGCTTAATGAAATAACATCTTAATTATCAGCTTTAATTTAACTTAATGATTTTGGGAAACTTATAAATTTGACACATTATAAAAAGTTAACAATTTAATGGAACAAATTGCTTTGGAGAATGATGGCTTACAACGTGCTTTCTAATGACTATTCAATTCCTTTAGTTAAATTCTCTATATTTAGTTAAAGCCGAGTTATTTACATTTTTTAAATATGAATTAAACTTTAAAAACTTTTCACATCTTAATTCCCTCCAGAATAATTTTATAAAACATTTATTCTTAAACAAAATCTTAAAATTTTGACTGAAAATTGAAATTAGTAACCTTGTTATACATTTTTTTTTATGATAATGAACCATATTTTATAATAAGTGTTTTATAACAATTGAATTTAATTTAAAAAATTGTCAAATATTTTATAGTTATCGTATTACCAATTAATCACAATTAGAATTATATTATTCTAGATTAGAATTATAAAAAATACTTAATTCAATTCCGCAGATAATATATCTATATAATGAGACTCTAAAGTTTTGCAAAATAAATAAGTACTAAGTCACTTAACTTATTAGAAGATTAAAATAATATACCCTTGAACTTATTACTTCAAATTTTTATAACATTAAATAAAGAATATTTCTATTAAAATTTCTATTATAACCTATTTTAATAAAGCCTGATAAAATTAATTGATAAGTTTTCAGCAAATAATAGAAACCTCTTTCTCCTATCTTATGTACTTCCCACTTCTATCAAAAATTTGTATTGAACATTCATAATAATAAAATTAAAAAAAAATAATACTACATAAGTGTTTTTTAAAATTAAATATTTAAAACAATCAATAAAATAAAAAAAAATTATCTGAAACTTTGAAATTTAAGCTATCAAAATCAAGCTTCCTTTTTTTACCTTTTCTTATCAAATTTTATTTATTTACTTTTAATTATCAAAATTACGTCGTTTTTTAATTGTCAATAAAAATTTATCAACATTATATGGCGCTGAATTATGATTGCAACCAAATTTTTAATATTGTTGTTTTATTACTACTATTGTATATTATTTTTATTAAGTTATTTGAAATTTTTTTTGCTAAATTTTGTTTCTCCAGTGCTTTTTAATATTACTTATATAAATTTACTTATTATATTAAATAAAAATTTACTAATTCAGCTCGTGCTGAATTAAATTTATATATATTCAGCGGAATAAAATTAAATACCAAATTACTTAATATGACATTATCAGTAAATATTTCCTTTTAACACCTGTTTTTGTGATTCATTATACAGTAAGACTTTTGTTAGTGAATCAGATTAGTGTTAATCACGTGAAAAAATAAAGTTTTATTATAAATTTTGGGGATTTTTCTGTAGATTCTCTTTAATTAATTGTACGAGTATGTAATTTGAATTTTAAATTTTAGTATAAAATGATTTACTTGTTAAAGTGTTGTTAGATTCTTACAATTAGATCATACAATTTTGTACATTCTTAGAACGCATTATTTTATAATTATTTTAATAGCAACTGGTAAAAACACTAAAAAAATTGTAAGTTACTTAAATGGAAAAACAACCAATTCTAAAATTAGAAAAGGTTTTAATTAATACTTTTGTAAATTTCCAAGTGTTAGGGAATTTTTAAGTTGTCAATATTTTGTTTTAATTTAATTATATATTTAAGCTTTTTGACTTTTATTGAATAAATCTAAAATTATTATTTAGTCTCAATATTATTTATAAAAATTTAAAGAATAATGTAATTAAATTTATCTTTTTTTTTCTAATTTCAGGTAATACAGTGATTTAAAATCAATAATTTGGATTAATTTAAATTTTTTGGGTAATTATTTAAATTTAAGAATATTTTAGCAGAAAATTTATTTAAGAATTTTGAATTCAAACTATAAACACAAAAATAATTAATTTACCTACTGACCCCCAAAATTATTCGACCATGGCCTTACAAAATAATGGTAATGGCAGACAATGAGTTTATAAGTATTTCAAATTATTTATAAAAGTTTTCTTTTTTATTAATAAAATTTTTCAATTAATCTTAAAAATTATAAATAGAATTTGTCATATGATATAATTAATATTTTTCTTCCTTTCAACTTTTTCTTATAAATTATAAATAACAATAAAGAAAATAGATTAATTTAAATTTAATATTGTTTTCAGCTGGGATATTAAATCAAAATTATCTCTAAAGAAAAAAATAAATAAATTTTAAAAAAAAATGGCGAATTATGATATTTTGTTTTGTTCTTTTATGTTGACATTTAAAACTATCATATATTCTCTTTTAATTTTGCTTTTTCTATTCTTAAAAATATATAAAAATAAAATATATTTTATTTTAATTAACTGACTCAATCTACATATATAATGTTATCTATATAAAATGAATATCTTCAGATTTTTGCTTTTTTAAGTTCAAATGAATTTCATATTTTTGTTCTTTTGCTTTGTTTTAAAAAAACCGATTCTTTGATGACTTTGCATAACAACTGGGTTTTAAAAAATAAATAAAAGGAAACAATATCGTAATTAAAATAAACATAAATAGAACAGTTATTAATAACAGTTAAATCATAATTTAGTATTGTTGATGTTAAGATTTTACTCGTATTCATTTATATTTAAATACTCTGTTGATTTATTGTTCAAAATAGACTCAAAAAAGATCAAAAAACATTTCCAGACTATAAGACTATTATTAAAATTTATAAAGCTTCGTAACACTCATAGGTATCTTGTATTTATTTGAGGCCTTGCTGAAAAAATAAATTTAATAAAAAATTAAAGAAATTAGTTGCTAATAAATATTTTATTTAAACAACTTTTTTATTAAGTCCATTTAAAGGAATAGGACACGGCATTATTTTCCACAAAAAATTGGTCAAAGTTCGATATTTAACGATTATCAATCATAATTAGTGTATAAAAAACCAACTGTCATTACTTTCCTGTCAACCTGACATATAACAGCTGTCATTTGATTGCTAAGGCCATTAAGCACAGGAAAATTAAATTGCCATAAAATTATCAGATTTGGGTTATTTGCAGTGACATTCTATATCGAAAATCTAGAACGATAACATCGTGTCGTATCTACTGGGAGACAATGTCGTCAACGCACGCTTAAAACATTTTAATCAACACCTCTATACCTATATTTTTTTTCGCTAGTTAAATATTTAAAATTAAAACACTATTTATTTCCTCTTTTTTTTTTGTTTACAAAAAAGCAACGTGTATTTGTTTTACATTTTATTATTTACTTAAAAAACATTGTGTTTACTTTGTATAAAAATAACTGTAAAATTAAAAGAAAACTTAAAATATTATTTAATTTTATATTAAAATAAATAAAAAACTCTATATTTATGAAGAAAAAAATTTTAATAATTTTAATTATACTTTATTTTAATTAATGACTATTTAAAAAAAAAAAAATATTAAGCTGTAATAAATTAATTAAAATGTATTTTTAATTACAATATTTAATTATGTACAACGAATTATTTAAGGAGTAATTTCAAAACAATTTTGACGTGACCTAAATTATAACTAAATACGAGTACATGTAAATGTAAATTGACTGTTCCTACTATATGTTTACATGTAAATCAGGTAATAATATTTATTATTATTACTAATCTTAAAAATTTTTAATTACAATTGGATTACCAAATGTCTTCTAATACAAAGTGACAGTTGTAACAGTATTATTTGAACTAGATTCAAATGTCAATTAAGAAATTTGATGTCAATAAGGTTGTCAACAACGTTTAATATTAACTCAATTACAATTTGAATTAAAATTAGTTACACATACAAAAGTACCTTATTTAGTTTAGGTTATAATTTTCCATTTTAAATGGTATACAATTAAAATTAAAAAAAAAAGATAATTCCACTAAATTGTGGGAAATTTTCGGGGCTAAACACAAAAAACAAGAACAATACAAAAAAAAAATGCCAAATAAAATAATTAAATTCTAAATAATTCTATTCAAATTGCAACATATTTGTAAATATCTGAGACATGTATATCATGTACTTAATAAAAAATGCTCAATATGGCCAGCCTGCAATGATGACTTGACATTTAAATATTTTGAATTTTTTTTTTTTTTCTATTTTCTTATTGACTTTTTAATACAATTCATACTAAAAATATTCAGTATCACCTTTTAATAAACAACAGTTTATTTAACATAAGTTTTATTATAGCTAACATAATATTTATATGTACATACATATATGCATAAATGAATCTATATAGAATGCGGTATGTGCTAAAATAGTATGTGCTAAGTGATATTCTGAGAAAAGAACAATTTAAGTAACTATTGATGATTAACGTTATTTAAAATTTAAATAATGAAAATTTATAGTATCTTTTTATAATGTACCGTTTTATTATGAATTTTGTTTTTTGTTTTTATTTTTAAATATTATTGTACGCAATCAAACTTTTTAACTACTACCTTATATACGAAATATTATTTATTTTTTTTTTTACCCACTATATAAAAGTTGCGGCAATAAAATGGGAAGTAAGTGCCACTTTTAAGTTAGCGAAGATTTTGACATGTTGTTAGGTTAACACTTTTGACATGTTGTTGGTAACCATAGAAACGAATGATAATTGAAAGTTAGTAATTAATAAAATTTTCAAAATTCTTTACAAATATTTCATTTTATTAAAAATTGTCTGCAAACTGCTGCATCCAATTATTCGGAGTATCGGAAGAAGTTTCGATTCTTTAAAATTTGTTTTCCAACACCTTCTTTTTCCAATTTTCTTAATTTTTAGATTCGTATCACATTTAAATGACACAGTAAATACACCTTTCATGTGTACAAACATTTTTTACCGTTATTTGCAATGTCAAATATGTTGCTAAAATATGTTATTTTTTTTTTTACACATAATAAAAAGAGTTAAGTTTCAAAGTATAGACCCCACAATTAACAAATGTATTATAAGTCCTATACTTATATTGTTCAACTAATCTATCGTACTTTTAAATTTTTTTTTCGTACTTTAAAAAAACTTCAAAAAAAATAAAGAAAGAAAAAAAAAAAACTATTTCGAAATATTTTTCCGTATATTCATTCTCATCAACATGTATATGGCAACATGACGTATCATATATTGTAGCTTTTGCATATTTATGAACATAATTTATAAAAATAAAAATACAAAAAAAAAAAAAAAAAATGCCAATTGTATTAAAATGTGCATTTTATAAAGAATTCACAATAATTCAGTAGTTAAAGTTTTATGTATTGTTGTTGTATTGTAGGTAATTTTTTTTTGTATGAAAAGAACAAAAGTATAAAAATAAAATTTATTGTCCAACATGTTGACAGGTTCCTATACAATATACATTACAACATGTATATTGTGTTTAATGTACAAATTTTTATTTTTTTTTATATTTTCTAATAAAATAAATTTACATGTGTAAATGGAATGTCTAGTACCTTGTCGGTATATAATTGTTAAATTAAATTTTTTATATATTAACGTATGTATATATTTATTTATATATGTATATTTATAAAGCAATATACATAGTTAATAATATGTTTATAAAAATTTCCATATGTACCAACATAATAATATTATGTATAGATTAAATTGACAGGTAAACAGCAGGAAATTCAAGTGTAATTACAATATTCATTATAAAAATTTTTTTTAAATTTTTTATATGATGATTTTTAGTAAAACTTAAGTTAAAGCTTTAATATAAAATGTTGATTAGTATTTAATATCAATTTTATGTTATTATATTATAATATAAAAAAAAAACATGCTTGAATAAAAAAAAAATGTCAAATTGAATCATATATTATTAAATGTTAAATAGTTATTTTATTTCTTTTAATGAATATTAATATTTATTTTAAGACTTTAACCTATTTTTTTTTTAATTACAATTGTCTTTGATATTTTAAAGGAATACATTGTTAGTTATACTGTATTTTAGGCTTAATTGTTTTTAGTAGATATACGCCATCTAAAATACACAAATGGATACATATTTATGTAGAATGAAAAAAATTACAAAGCGGTAACACACTAATTATGTAATAAAAATTAATTCAATCAAAAATTCGATTGAATAAAATAAAGATGGAAAGATCGTGTTATTAGAATTGATATTCCATATAAAGTTTAAACATAGGACTAGGCATTATAACACATAGAAACGTCTTAGATTTTCAATAGATACAATTTTTGTTTATATTTTATTATTTTGTATTTGAGTTATATGGTATTCTATTTCTGTGAGTTATATTATTCAATTAAATTATTTGTTTATATTTTGCATTTGCTTATATTGTTATATTAATTTAATTTTTATTAAAGATATATAATTATTAATTATTGATTAAGCCATTAATTTGAACCCAACGATGAATGGTAGCTAAGTCGAGTCGAAAACCAGAGCAAGTTTTTTTCACGGGCCTTTCCCATGAAAGTTCGGCACTATAACCACTGTGTCACCCAGTCGTTTTAAATTAATTACAACGCCGAGCCTATTTTTTTGATCTACAATACTGTTAAACGACAAAAATTGTTCCCCATAATTCTAATTTTTTCTAATCAAATGGTGTATTACTTAATTTTGCAATAGGTATGTTGAATTCCAATTGAATTCTTAAATAATTCATAAAAAAAATTTTAACACATTAAAATAAAAATTAAATTTTATATTTTTGAAAGTATTTTGAATAACAATTAATTTCATTAAAGACTAATTAATTTCTTTTTACATTAAATTGAAATATTAGAAAAAAAAATTTTTAATAGATTAATTAAAATTTAAACTGTTTTTAATTAATTTTTATATAAATTAATTATCTTAACTGTTCTTTTAAATCTCTAAATACATTCTTCTAAAAGAAATTATTGCAAATAATTAGAATTATATATATAGTTTTATATACAAACATAATAAATATATACACAAAAAATTTTATTACATAAAACCAAGGAAGTAGGAACCCAATTATTGGTTTTGGTTTTTTTTAAACATTATTTTAAAGTTTTTTCTTCTTTCTTTTTCTTGTTTATTGGTTTTTTTTTTTGTTTTTTATGAATAATTCGTTAAATTTTTTTAACATCATTAGCTGTTAATTTTAACTCTTTTATAATATTCTGAAAGTGTTCAATTTATAAAATATCTAAATAGAAAAACGATTAAAACTTCTATCAAAAACAACGAACACAGTAAAATTGAAAAAATTCTTAAACTTAAAGAACACGCAACATAAAACCATTTAAAAAAAAAAAAAAAAATCGCGCATCATACATTCAATAAAAAAAGGCGACGGGTGGAAAATAATAAAAAAAAAGAAAAAAAAAAAAACTTTTCAAAACCAAACAATAAAAATCTAATTGACTGTTTATAGCTTTAAAATAATAAAATTTACAAAAAAAAAAAAAAAACACTACATAATAATGTAAAAAAAAATGAAATAGAAGAGTTAAGTATACAAATAGTTATACTAATAAATATATATATATATATTCATGTACATATTGAATATCATAGATTTAATCCACCACCTCTTCCTTATTCTAAACGTCAAACATTCTGTTGTTCTCAAAGTAATAGAACTTTTTTTTTTTTTTTTTTTTTTTTTTTATTTCTTTATTTTTGCGCTATTATTGCGCTAACTTTACTTCCGGGTTTCTTGTTAAATAGAAATACAAAAAAAAAAAATCAAAAAACCAAACAGACAAAATAAAAAATATCAGATTTAATTTTAGAACTTTTTAAAATAATTCTTATGTACTATAAGATATAATATGTACTCAGTTTTCTGTATAAGATATTGCGAATTAAGTTAAGTAGGTGTTTGTTGTACTTGTATATATAGAAAAATTCTAAAAAAACAGTTTTGGTATCTATTACGATTACTCTATTCATATTTTTTTTTATTAATTTTTAACCGGAAATTCTCAAATTCTAGATTTGTAATCAATTTAAAGTAATCAAAATTTGTTGGGCGTATACGTACGTAATTCAATATTAAATTTATGAAAATTATATAAAAGTTCTAAGATAAAAATATTAAAATTTATGTTTATATTAGATAGACAACTTAATCTTAACATAGTTTGAATAAAATTAAATGATAAAAGATGGTTTATAAAGGAAATACTTTGATTACAATGTGTATATGATGAGTACTTTGAATGAATTACATTTATTAATATTGCAAAATAAATGAAACAAAAAGTACTTAAGTAAATTTAGCTTTAGGAATTTACTCAGTGCTAAGTATTAATTAAATTATTTCTTAATTTAAATATTATGAACTGTTTGAATCATTATTTTGAAGTGTTAAAGCGTATTTTGTAAATTAATTAATATGTGCGATATTGAGAATTTTGAAATATTAAATAGTAAAAAGGATGGTGCCTACTTAGGTATACAAATT
Source organism: Dolichopus griseipennis (assembly GCA_963082915.1). Classification (NCBI taxonomy): domain Eukaryota; kingdom Metazoa; phylum Arthropoda; class Insecta; order Diptera; family Dolichopodidae; genus Dolichopus; species Dolichopus griseipennis. The sequence continues at coordinate 103,775,642 of OY720444.1, read as the reverse complement.
ACATTTTTTTGAGTTTAAATTGAGTTTTTGAAATTATATTTACAATATCATAATCAGTATTCATCGGCACTTCCTTATGGAGACTCAAGTACCTTGAAGATCCAAGACTTGACTCAACACTTTTTTCAACTGTCTACCATCTCGGCCAGTGGCAAAGGCTCGAATGCATTAGCTCAATTTGACTTTATCCAAGTAGTTGTCAAGCTTAATTTTTTTTAAACTAGATCTACTTAATTATATAGCTTCAAATAATGTATTTCAAATGACCTAAGACCATAGATTCCAAGAAGAATTTTACACTCATAGACATTAAGTACTACCACAGTATTTGGATTACAAACTTTAAATTTGAAGCATTACATGACCTAAATTTGATAAGATAATAAAAAAAAAAAAAACAAAAAGATTTAAAAAATCTCAGCGTAAAATAATAGCTATGATAACATTATTATATTAATCTTAATGTACAACACTTAATATGCATGTCTACATGTATATTTATATTCATATTTAAATATAGAGGGCGGATATCACTATAGTCACCTATATAGTATATAATTTCTTAATACATTTATACATACACACATACTTGAATATCTTACAGTTTATCTTCATTTAATTTTAATTTTTTTATTTAAATTTTTTATATGGAAACAATTTTTTTTTTTTTTTTCATGTTCTTAAATTTTAGTGTTACAATCGCATATAAAATAGTTACGGTAAATAGCAAAAGTTTTTTTTTATATATATACATATATTTTATATAAAATACTTGTATATATGTATAAGTAACAGTCTGTATTCTAGGATGACCATAAAAAACAAAAACATGAACTATTGTTGCACAACTTGCAAATTGCCTTTTTTTTTATTTCTTCAAAATAAATTTAATACTTAAATAGCGATGTGTAGTATATACATATATACAAATTTTATATATATATATTTATACTAATAATATAAAGACATAAAAGGAAATGTTAAGATTTTTAATTTTATACAGCTAGTGTTTGCATCGATGATTCACACGAAACTTTTTATTTAAAAATATTTTGTAATAATAACAGTATTTGCTTTAAAAAATTGTAGGAACTTAGGAAAGAGTTAAGATATTGGAATTCTAATGTTTTTTTTTAAATATTATAGTATCAAGAATATATCTTCAGATATACATTTTGCATAGATTTTAAAAATATATACACATAACACCAAAACTATTTCTTGTAGGAGATAAATTCTTCCGTAATTTGAGGAAAGAATTTTAGTGGACAACCAAACGAATAGAAAATGAAAAAATTATTCGATAATCACTTTATTGTTTTTAACGATTATCACTTCGAAAATTTCCGAGGAAAAATAAAAGATTAATTCAGACAAGAACTATTATATATATGTAATATAAAAAAAAAAACAAAAACTCTTAAAAATATATAAGATAACTTCCTTGAATTATTAGGAGTTGGTATATACCTATGTAAGTCTTCATGATCAAATTTTATTCAAGGAAGTTAAAAAACTTCTAACAATATTTAAATCGTGGAACCCCAATTGGGTTCTGGAATTTATTTCTATACTTATAAGTGGTAAAATATTTTTTTATAGATAAATCAAAATAAATATGTTGCAAGATGCACAGAGTTTTTAATTTATAAATATTTCAAATTTCTAGAAAATATTCAAATTTTTGATCCCATTAGCTTTTCTTTTATAAAAAATATTTTTTGAGAATATTTTTAAAAAATCTTAAGTATGACATTCTTTGAAATGTGACTGCAAAATTTTTACAAGGATTTGAAAATCACATTGTGCAACTGAACTATTCTGTATTCTAATGTTAAAAATGTCGCTTCGCCACTGATATACTTCTGTCCAGAGTATGGACAGAAATAATAAATTTTGAGATTGCAACTCTTTTTTGAGCATTTTTTTAAAAATTCTTTAAAATGACATTCTTTGAAATGTGATTGCAAAATTTTTACAAGCATTTCAAAACCACGTTGTGCAACTGAACTATTCTGTATTGTAATGTTAAAAATGTCGCTTCGCCACTGATATAATTCTGTTATACTGTGGGATTGCAACTAAATTTTGGGATTACAACTCTTTTTTGAGCATTTTTTTAAAAAATCTTAAAAATGACATTCTTTGAAATGTGATTGCAAAATTTTTACAAGCATTTCAAAATCACGTTGTGCAACTGAACTATTCTGTACTGTAATGTTAACAATGTCGCTTCGCCACTGATATATTTCTGTTATACTATGAAAAAAACTAAATTTTGGGATTGCAACTCTTTTTTGAGAATTTTTTAAAAAAAATCTTTAATATGACATTCTTTGAGAAGTGACTGCAAAATTTTTACAAGCATTTCAAAACCACGTTGTGCAACTGAACTATTCTGTATTGTAATGTTAAAAATGTCGCTTCGCCACTGATATATTTCTGTCATACTGTGAAAAATCTAAATTTTCGGATTGCAACTCTTTTGTAGATTTTAATCATTTTTATTATCTATAATAATTATATATTTATTTCATTTAGTCAATTAATTTATTGTATGTATATTCAAAATGTACTCATAATCTTTTAATTAACTCCTTTTGGGCAACTTGTTTCTAACAATTACATTACAAATTTTATAAAAACCCAAGGAAATTATTTACATATATGGGTAAATCATAATTTTTTCACAAGTTACTTTCAGTTACAACAAATAATGTCTTAATTTTTCCAACAATTTTCCGAATATTTCAAAGACTAAAAAAAATTAAATATAATTATGTATCAAAATTGCTACCTTTTTATTATTTCAAATGTACATATTCCAAATATATTATGTCATCTTCAAACATAATATGTATATAATTATTAATTAATATGGTTTCAGGTAATTTATTTTTCCTTTTCTTTTTTCACCTCATTTTTCACAAAAATTTTAAACAAAACATAAAAAAATTACGCAAAAATTTCCATCTTTTGTTTTGTAAAAAAAATTTAAAATCAAATTAAAAAAAAAAAAATAAACAATAGACCTGATGAAATCTTGTTAAAATTATACAATAAAAAAATAAAATAATAAATTTTTCTCAACATTTAAATTGATATTAATTTTAAATTTAATTAATAAATTAATAATATTAAAAAAAAAATTAATAATACAAACAGATGTCAAAATCTATACTAATAACTAGTAGTAATACTTATTCCATCTCTTTTCCGCACACTTTATGGGATGGGATAAGTTATGTGTGATCGTGGAAGGTAACGCAACGCAACGCAACGCAATTTTTAATTTTTTCGCAAATTGTCATAAAATAAAACAATTCTACTGTGCATATTTTATAGATATTTTAATTGTATATATATATGTATGTATAATGTATATATTAATCTAAATAGATAGACATTTGCTTATATTTTCTTAATATTGTTCTTATAATAAATTTGTTCTTGTTTTGTTTTTTTTTTTATTATTATTATTATTTAATATTGTCATTTTGTATAAGAGTAAGTAAGTTTGTATAGTAAAACAAGTTTAATGGCGCCCAAGTAGGAAGTGAAATTATTAAATTAACCTTCAAGGTTGTCAACTATGTATTAAAACATTATTTTCTTTATTATTTTTTTGTTGTTTATTTTTTTTTTAAATAATTTTTCTTAACTTACTAACCACAAATAATTGTATATATATATGTACATATGTACATATTTTATTAAATTAATCAATTTTAAATAAATATACAAATATAAGTTTTTTTTTATTTAAAAAAAAAAATTCTATAATTTTAAGCAGGTATTTTATTTGTTCTTGTATATATATATATATATGTATATATATATGTCTGTACATGTATAGAACACTTAAAAAAATTTTTAGAACTTTGAAATTAAGAATTTAAAAATAAAAAAAAAAATGTGATTATGAAAATGAAAATATTGAGAACTTGTCATATCCGAATCGAATATCGAAAAATATGAATTGAATCAATTTACTTTTTTTGTAAATGTTGAGACTAAGTACTTAGGTATTTGATTATTTATATAATATAGGTATAAATTTTGATAAATTATTTTAAAATTAAATACAGTAAGGTACATAACGGTTGAAATACTTTTTTTACAGTAAATACGTAATGTGACATGTTAAGTCCTTGAACTCCATCTAAACTTTAAACCATCTAAGTAAAGAAAGAATTCATTTGCAAAACATTGTGTTTTATCAAAGTAGTTTCTCTCACCTGGGTGAGACGAATAACAATTATAACAGACAAACGCTTGAGTTGACATTGCAAGTAATTAAGCAACATATGTGATTTGACTTAAAAGCTTTGGCTTATACTTGACGCTCTGTGGCTATAGATCGTGTACTATATGTTAAAACTTAAGGTTAGTACAAGTGGGGAATTGTAATTTGCCTTTTCAATTCTGGCTTTCCAACTCTTTGATGTAAAGCCCCCTGAGGATGGCAAAAATCACCTCTTCAGTAACTTAAAAACAATTTTGTAAATTCTTTAATTAGTACCTGTCATTTAAATTTAACAAATTTGTTAATCAAAATTAAATTTGTTTTAATTCAACTGTTTTTTACCAACAATACTATCTGTAGTGCAAAATTTTCAATTTAGCAAAGAAATCTGAGCTCCAAATTAAAGGAAATAAATTTGTGACAATTAGTATACACTGTATCATTGAGTCAAGTCACAGAACTGTCATAATAATCAAATTATATAAAATTATAAAAAAAAACCGTATTATTTTAGAAAACTATTATTAATTAATTAACAAACAAAATATTTTTATACTTGTATACCTTTACGTGTATATTTTTTATAAGTGATAAAATATTTAAAAAAAAAAACAAACAAATTTACAATACAATAGTAGAAATAACAGAAACTGTTTTTTAAAAGCAAATAATACAAATAATCATTACTAAAATATTACCAGTCGTTTAAATAATCATAATCATGATCATCATGATCATCATCATCATTATCAGTCATCAATCACTTTTAACATACAATAGATTTTATATTCCATTTTTATACCCGTATGACTATATAGTCCAAGGGTATAATAAATTTGCCATTACGTTTGTGACGCAGAGAAGGAGGGGGGGTAGATATAGACTCAAGTGTATGGATCGGATCAGAATCGAAAAATAAATCGATTTAGCTATGTATGTCCGTCCGTATGTCCGTCCGTCCGTCATCACGATAACTCAAAAAGTAAAGGAGCTAGGATTATGAAATTTTCACAAATTCGTTTTTATGCAAAAAACGGAATCGAGTTTGAAATTCAGCCATTTTGGTCCACGGGTTCGAGTACCTGCCATACAACTTATAATTTTATATGAGCATTACTCTATACCTATGGAAGCTGCGTGTCTGAAATTTTGCCAAAAGGAGTTTAGTATAATGGCCAAAGTTACTGCAAAATTTGGTTGGTCTACTGCAGAGGGTTCGAGTAGCTGCCATACAACTCCTTCTTTTATATGAGCTTTACACTACACCTGATGAAGCTGGGTGTCTGAAATTTTGCAAAAAATAGTTTAGTGTAATGGCCAAAGTTACTGCAAAATTTGGTTGGTCTACTGCAAAGGGTTCTAGTTGCTGCCATACAACTCTTTCTTTTATATGAGCATTACTCTACACCTAATAAAGCTGAATGTTTGAAATTTTGCCAAAAGTAATTAACCGGATGATATAATGTATATGTTACGGTCATACGGGTATCCCAGAGTTGACACAGTCTACTCTACTACACTCTTCCTCGTTTTTTTTTATTTCTTTTTTTTTTTTAAGAATAAGGAAATATTTAAAATTCTACTGATTTGATATTTTCCTTTCATTCTAATCATAATATTTCTATCTCTTTTTTATTTATTGTATAATAAAATTGTAAATTATTTAATGTTCTATTCTTTCAGGAAAAAAAAAAAATTGTTAATTATTTTCTGATTAAATTATTATTTACAAAAGTTTGTGCTTTTATATATAGATTCAATTATCACTTATAATAGTACATACTATAGTATATATAGGGTAAATCATCCAATTATTGTCCTTAATTTTATATTGCTTTCAATTGTTTGCAAAACGAATTTTTTTCATTCCACACACATTTTTGGTAATTTTAACATCGAATTTTTTTCGAACCAACTGTGTAGTTTGGTTCATTTGGTTCACGTATGCCTTTGGCTTATAATAATAATAGTTTAGTGTCTATTTACCACTGTCAGTACACAGTTAGAATTGCGACCGAAATAAATTTATGCAAGATTTGTATTTAGTGAGATCTGAATTTTAACGTAGTCTGATTAAAAATAAAACCGATGTCGGATTAGCGTACTCCGAATTCCGAATTCCGAAAATTTTAATTTTTTCGGAGTAAGCTAGGTTACTTAGTATTTTTGGAGTTAAATTCATACACACTATCAGTATTAAAACAATTTTAATCTGTTAGGCTGTGTGTAAGAAACAAACAAAAGTCATGTGTGAATAATTTGACAGTAATGTCAGATTAATGCGAAATGTCAAAAATGTTCTCAACATTAAAAGTCAATTAACGTCATTTAATTTTGAACATTTATTGAGAGCTTCGATCATTTTGATAAGTTAATTTTGTTATTAAAAAACGTCTTTAAAAATATAAAATAAATATTAGATCATGCACTTTTTATTTAGAATAACTTATTAAAATCAAAAATAAATTGAAATGACAGTTATGACTTATGACAAAACATGTTTGCTACTATTTGATTTTCCCTAAATTAAAAAAAAAAACTAAATATCAGAAATAAACTATAAATTATAAGACAGTTCTCAACATAATTTAATTATACATATATATAAATCTTAATAATATATTAGAACTGGTATTAATTAATATTATTTTAAATAATTTTTTTGTTATACGGTTATTAATTAAATGATCGTATATGTCAATAAATTGTATTGTGTTTTTTTTTTTTAAACAAATGATTTCAACATATATATTTTGACTGAAAAGTCACGATTTCTGTTTTTTTTTTTTTAATTTATTTAAATTATTATTATTTAATTTCTGTTAATAGTTTGTTTTTTTTATCTCCTTCTTATTATATTTTAAATATTTATGTTAAATATACATATCTGTATGTATTTATCTTAAATATATGTATGTTATAATTTTTCCTCAATATATAGTTAGGAATTTAAAATTTATTAGTATTATCAAATAAATTTAACTTATATTTTATTATATAGTTATACTAAATTAAAACTTTTGATTAGATTAGAATCAAAGAGCAAAAAAATAAACGTTATTTAAAAGTGTTAAATTGAATTTTAATTTTACAATATTAATTTATTTCTGGTATTTTAATAAAAAAAAAAAAAAGGTTAAAAATGTTATTAATTGATTAAATCAATTGATTAATGGCTATTGAAAACACATAAAAAATAACCTTTTAATTCATCATTTTATTAATAGAAATCAGGAGTGTTCTCCTATTGACTTTCAAGTGTTTTGTGATTTTTAAATAAAATAAGCTGCAAATATATTAAGTAATCCACTTTAAAATACCCAAGGTAAACTTTTTTAAGATACATAAGAGTACATATTTCAAAACCGACTGATACCAAAACGCGTTGTTAATTTTTACCAGAAAATCGCAATGGAATACAGTTTTCTTTTTTGATTTTTTGAAGCATCAGATTCTTTCGTAGACCAAATTTTAAAGATAAATTAGTCCAGATATTCTAGGTCTATTTAAATAACTTTACTAAGTTTAAATTAATTATTTAATTTCTATCTATGAGCTGTTTCTCTAGGAAGTTGTTTCATTTTATTTTTAGATAATAATATTCTTTTACTCATATTATTTTGTCCGATACTGTAAATTTACATTTAAATTAATAATAAATTCATGCATTTAATGATATACAGTTTAACAATTTTAATTTTGTATATATATTATCTTGTCTGATTAATTAATTCTTGATTACTTAATTTCGTGCTCTTTAGACAAAACTGGAATTCGTTATATTAATTTTTTCTTAATTAGATTTATGTTCTTTTAAAGTCAGGAAGTTGCATTTTATGTTTAGAATTAAATTATTGAATAAATTTATTTAAATTAAAAGTGTTAAATTTGATCAATTTGTGATAAATTTTTCTACATAGTAATATATTCTAGTATATAATTTTAAATTATTTCCCATTGTTATATTGCATTTTTAATTCGAAGTCTAAGTCTAAGTCTAAGAGAATAAGGCTACAACTGATAAGTAAAATGGGAAGCAAAACTTTAAATAATAGGTATATGATACCGTTAGACAAAACTACAGAGTAAAATTGGTAAAATGTTAACTGTTATAATACACGTTTAAGCGAAGATGAAATTGAAATAAATATGGTTTCCTTGGTTATTAGAATTCAATAATTTTCTAATACTAACAGAATAGTAACATTTTAGGTGGAACCTCATTGAAATATTTATTTCTATCCCCATTGATTTTTTCCTATAAAACTCTTTTAAAAATCAAAAGGAGGCCAATAATCATAATCGATAGTTCAAAATTGTATTGATATAGTCTGGCCTGTTATTCGAATAGGACAATTGTCAAAACTGAAAACAAGGCCATGTTTGTTAAATGGAATTTTTTCTATAAATGGTAAACAAAAATATGACAGGGGGGTAAAAAAGTTGAAAATAGTTGATGTAATTATTGAATATTAGAAGAATCGAATCTAAATTTCATCATCGATTCAATTCATTACATCATTCATATCCATTCCTGTTAAATTAAACTTTCCGCAACAAATACTTATTTTGCAACATATATATAAACATTTTATAAGTCTATATATTAATTTTTGTTAATCATTTATTTAAATAGATTCAATTGAGTATAAAAAGAATGAAATCTTAAAAAAAAAAAAAAAATTATTTTAAAATAAAATTTAAAAAAAAAATATAATATTATAATACAAGTACTTGCATTTATAAATATATTTATTTTTTTGTATAAATAAGTAGAAAAGAAATAAAATGTTGTGGTCTTATTATTATTATATATATATGTATATATATATATATAAATGTTGAAAGAATTGCATAAATCGTTCATTTCCGTTCAAATTCAACAAGAAGAACAATAATTGGTTTCTTTTCCCGCTGATAGAATTTTTTTTTTTTTTAATTCACTTAAAAAAAATACAAATTTTTTTATAATACTTATTCAACTTTTTATTCTTTTTTATAACCATTTATATATGTATATATATATATACATTTTATTAGATGAGTTTTAAAGTTTTATCTTATAATGCCTATATTCTACATGTAAATTATTGCAAAAAAAAACCAAAATGAAAGGGAATGTAATAATGTGGGATTATTTTGTAGGTGAAACAGAATAAATTGAAATCACTTAAACATTGCTTACAACTAAAAGAGAAAAAAAAATAAAAAAATTAGTTATTAACATGCTAATATACTAGAAAATTCTTTAACTTTGCGTTCTAACCATGTAATACCGCTGCACAGCTACTCTAGAGATGGTTTATATATGCGTTGTAGATATTTTAGTATTTTAATATAAAAATCATCGCTTTTAATAGTAATAGAATTAATTTTGGGTATAGGAAGGCGCTTTTAAATGTCAAAATCGGAAACCAACACTTTTGGGTATCAAATGAGATTAGGCTATTGTTACTCCTGTATCAGTCACATTAATTGAATTCAGAGTAATCGATTGTGTACATTTTCAAGCTCGATGTATTTCGGATAAAAATACACCCTGCTGGTGTGCACAAAAATTGGCATATTATGAATACAAAAATACGTAGCAGCTTAAATTGATCTACATCGTAGTAAAGTGGTTTTAACTAAATTGAACTACAACGTAGTGATAAAGTAGTTATACTGCATTTAATATAGAAATGAAGTCATCCTAGCGTTTAGGTAGATTCATATTTCTCATGACTCATAATTTTTACTCAATCGCTCTATTCTGCTTATTAGCACGTGTACCTAAGTTTCCAAAATATTTCAGGAAATTCAAAGCTTAGCATAATTAATAATTTTTTTTAAATATTTAAAAAAAATTGTGTAATAATGTCTTCCTTTATCATTTCAATTGTACCTTTAAATGATATCTACAAAAATTATATTATTACATAATTTTTGATTTTATAATTAATTTTCTTAAACTTTCACTCAAAACTTTACAGTTTAATTAATAATGTTCAATCTAACATTGATTATTACTTATCGTAAAACAATTTTTTTTTTTTTTTCAAATTATACCCGATCATCATATTCTCATTAAGAAAAGTTCAAAATGTCAAAAGACAACACAGGCAAAAAATAAAACAGAAAATAAATTTATTACAAAATTTCCTATTCACTACAATTAACATATAAAATTTTGTATCTTCAGATACTTTTGGTTTTTGTATTTTTTCTTGTTTTTTTTTTTTTTTTTTTTGTAATAAAAAAAAAAAACAGAAATAATTCAACAACTTTTTATTATATCAAATTTATTAATCGATGATTCAAGTCAAAACCGAAAATCGATTTTTTGATTGACGTTTCTTTAAAAAACTGTAAATTTTTTGTTTTTTAACATATTTATGTACTGTAGACTTATATTATAATTTATTATAATAAAGTATATTATATGTTTGAATCAAAATTAAATATATTATAAAGAGTATATGAGACAGAATATAAACACATGTACAATGTATATTATATTATATGCTGTGCATGTTATATTATTATGTTATATCATTATATTATTTATTATTATGTTATATGTTATTACATTATAATTATGAGAATGGAATTAAATTAATAATAATTTATAAAAAACATAACCAGTCGAATACGATGGTTATAAATTAATTATTAAAATGATTTAATATACGATTATATAACGGTATATCCCCATTTTAATATTTTAGCAAATTTATATTGGAAATTTATAATAAAATACAATGAATAAATTGCAGCTATATATAAAAGGTCGTATAACCGTTCACTGGCTAAACAGCCTGACTATATATATGTGCATGTAGGAACTGCGGGAGATATATTCATATATTAGAACTGATCAAATTAATTCCACATCCAATTTAAAAATGAGATTGAACTACGCCTTAAAACATATAGATTTCCAATAGATACAATTCTATTTTGCTTAGATTGTAATCATTTTGTATTTAAATATGGTATATGGTATTCTATATCTGTGAGTTATATTATTTAATTGAATTATTTGTTTACATTTTGTATTTTTTTACACTCGTATTGTTATATTTATGTATTTTTTATTAAAGATATATAATTATTAATTAAGCCAATTATTTGAACCCAATGGCCAATGATAGCTGAGTCGAGTCGAAAATCAGAAAAGTTTTTTCACTTTCACTGTGATTCGAGCCCGGGTCTTACGCATGAAGGTTCGGCACTCTAACCACTGTGCCACCAAGCCGTTGTATAACAGTTAAAAATTATAAAGAATAAGTAAAAATGCAGATATATCAAGAATTCATTTAACACTGGATTAATACATAAAATATTGTTACAATGTTACTTTGTACTTTAAATCTCATCATTTGAAAATTTTAATTTAAATTTTTTAATCAACTACTTAATGCTTCAAATAAATTAACTTGATTCAAGTAAAAATACTTGATAAATAATAAAAATTAAATTATTCAAAAAAAATTATAAGTTATTAGATATCTATGAATCTATCCACCCACATTTAATGGATGTGTTTTTTTTTTTGTTTTAATTAGGATTAACATTATAGTTTTAATTTGTAGAAACTAATAAAATAAATCTTAAAAACCAGTTAAATAAAAACAAAAACAATTAAATTCAATTATTTGTTTGAAGTATCGATCATTTCTGATTTTTTAAAATTAAATTTCAATTCGAAATTAAAAAAACCATTCAATTAGGAGAAAAAAAAAAACAACAAATTACTAGATACTTTTAATAAATGAAGTGTTGTAAAAGATGAGGTGATGTAAAAAATTTATTAGAAAAACTATAGTTTTCAAAGTAATTTTTCATTTGAAAATAAACTATTATTAATAATTTTTCATTAAATACAATTTAATTAACATTTAATTTTTAAAATTAAAAATTTATTATTAAATATTAGTGAGTCATTTTTAATTAATCAATTAAAATATGGTATTTCCTATAAATTATTGTATAGGTTTTATATATTAAGCAATTATAATTATAATTTTATAATTATTCTCTAATTATATAATATAGAAGTTTTCAATAAATTTTAGGCTTTTTTAATTATCTGTTTATATAATATATCAATATTTATAAGTTAATTTTGAGAATAGATACTGTTATTTGTAAATTCGATTTATTGCTACACTTACATACAGACGGCGCTAAATGAGTATACAAAATATGTTAAGAGTGCACTCGAATTGGAGTACCTTTTGTTTAGATTAAATTCTACACAATTTTTCTTTCATATTGGTCTTCTCCTAAAGCTAGTCTGCCTCAGAGTCCAACTACTAATGAATATAGTCACTATGGCCATTTTACCCATGACTTTGTTGCTCTCAATATTATTATATAAGTGCAAATGTAAAGAGTATAGGATTTGACCTTTACACGTCAATTACCGTCGGGGTTCGGGAAGAATCGGAGTTTCTTTGATTTCATCTTCAAAATTTTACAAGTATTTTTGATAATTTATCAAAAGATGACCTAATATTCTTCAAACTTGAAAGTTAATTACAATCAAAATTATATAATTGAAAAATCGAAAGCTATTCGTCGAATTGTGTTGTGATTCCATTTTCTAAGTTAAATGTGGGTCATAGCATTCTATTCTAAGTTTAGACTAGAAGTTTAGAATAAGTTATTTTTTAATTAAATGAGGAAATTTCCAGACATTCCGGAAGTTAAATAAATAATTCCTTCTAAGCATTTTTTTTTTTTAAGAATATTACAAAAACAATGTAATAAATTTCCACATCTCTGGATATAATTATACGCGTATACAAATTTTAAAGTACTTTTAATTTAAATTTTAAATTAATTTCGAAATCTGAAGATATAAATTAAAGAAATAAGACAATATTTTTGCTATTTTCGTAATATTTTTATAAAATTAAATAAAATGTTTAAAATTAAAACAGAAACCAGTCTAAATAATACCACATAGTAAGAAAAGCAAAAAAAAAAAAAAAAACTAAAACAAAAACAAGACATGATTACCTAATTACACAGTGCGCGGAAATACGGAAGTTTAATTATGATTGTCTTTTTCGTTCGTTTCCCTTCTTTTGAAATCGTTTATTACATGTCGCGAAAATAATAAAAATAAACATTATACTCAAGACATTTTATACAATTTATTTTTGTTGTTTTTGTTAAACAATCGGATGCCTTTTGTTTTATCCTCCACTGTATCAGTTTTAATTTTATTGTTGGTCTAGTCGTCGTCATTTAGTTAAGTTGGTCTGTATGAAAAGTTTCTAAAGTTTTTCAACGAATATTAAATAAGTTTTAAAGGAACAATCAAAATTGTTTTACAGGCCTCGGCTGAGAAGTGATTAAATAACGACTTATACTTTCGTTAAGATTGTGTGGTGCGAGTCCCAATCACTCAGAAATTTGAATTAAGAACATTTTCAGGTACAAGTGAGTTTTTCTGACTTATCTTTTATATTAAAGGCCTCTTTTCAACTTTGGGTGTTGCGATTATTGACTTGTAAGCATAGCTTTTAGTTAAAAATAAAATAAATCGATTATTCAATATTGCTACATTAAATAAAACTGAACTCGAGACTAGACTGGACTCAAAGCCAAAGGTATTCTAACTATCGAGTTCAAATTGATTCGAAAAGAATTCCGAAGTTTTCGAACACATGGTATTCTAAATAATTAAATTAATTAAATAGTTTATAAGTTAGTTCTCTTCACTTAAGAGAATGCGCATATTAAATTTTGTAAAAATCACTTTATTATTTTGTCTGAGGCTTACAGAAGGTCTATAATCCATTTACTTTCATTTTATAGATTTTAAAACTGTCAAAAGCATTTTTTTTTCGAATTTTGTGAATTAAAATGTTTTTTCTTAATATCTTTGCCAAATTAATGTTTTACTTCGTTTTTTTTTTTTGCGAAAAAGAACAATTGATAAATTTAAAATTTTTTTTTTTTATAAAACAATTTTTTATTTAAAAAAAAAAATCTTAAATGTAAAATAAAATGAAAAAAAAAATGTTTATTTCTTACTAAACTTGAGAACAATAAGTAATTGAAAATTTTGCGCGTTTTAAATGAATAATAGTTTTAGGGTGGAAATAATGGCGATAGAATTCGCGCATAAAATATTCAATTGTTCATCTACATACACTTTTATTTTATTAGTAAATAAAATTATTTTAAAAACAAATTACACTTTGATAATTTTCTGAAATTTATCTATATTTAGTTTTTAGTTAATCAGAGAGTCAGAGATTAAGAAAAATAAGTTGTAGTATAGTATTTTTAAGTGTTTGACGAAAGAGATTCACTTTTTCCGACCTTTCTGTCATTAAATTGAATTTAGAATTTTTCATAAGTTTTGAATTTTGAAATCTTGCTGCGTAAAACTAACTTTAAACAACGACTCAAGGAAGCTTCGATCAATTGGGAATAGAAATTAAATTCAAATTATTTTAAAAGAATAAACATTTTATAATATATTTTAGAATATTAAAAGTTTTTTTAAGATTTCTTTTGAAAACTAATAATTTTTTTTTTTTTTCCTTTACAGAATTCAAAAAAATATTTGATCATCACTAAAGTTCAAAAATGGAGTAACAAGTAAGTATTGTATTAAATATTGCATTAAAATTATCGATTATATTGATAAATTTATTTTGCTTGATTTTTCGATATTTTTAAAACGAATGTCAAATGTCAAATAATGAGGAAATTAAATTTTGAAACTAAAATTTCAAAAAAAATTATAAAACTTGTTCATATTTCAATAAAATAATATTTATTTATAATTAATTTAATTATAAATCAAATTTTATTAATTATATACAATTAATTAAAATACTATAACTGTTTCTAAATCGATTTCTTAAATTCAATAAAAATTAATCGATTTCTAATCAAGAAACTAGAATTTTTAATTCACAATTTATGAGTTATTTAAAACTTCTTAAAATTAAAAATACATATAATTTAATAATTTATTAATATGTTATTAAACAACAATTTTAACTAATCTATTAATTAATATTCATAATAATCATAAATTAAAAAATTAAACACAATTTTTGATTGATAAATTCAAATTCAAGGTTCCAGTAGTATTTTACCACTGTTTTGTTTCCACTCCTTATTCTAGTGTTGGTAAAATTTTCTAAAATCAAATTTTTCTATTTTTTTCTTATTTTTTTTTTTCTATAAATCGAATATCGAAAAATGCCAAAAAAAATTGCATCTAATTAAAAGTTCATAGATCTCAGAAAAATATTAAAATTTGTTTGTCAAAAATTTATACGACAAAAAAAAAACAACGAATAAGAAAAGAAAAGACACACAAAATTTAAAAAAAAAAAAATTTAAAAACCTTCACTTTTTACATTAAAAAAATCGTTTTTAATTCTTTTCGATATTTCAATAATCATTTTGCGTGGTGAATATATTAGATCACACATATACCAAACTTCAGATTTTAGATGAAGATTGACTTGATTGAAATACGAGTCTAATGACCTGTTCTTAGCCTTCAATAGAAATTGTCTAGTTTGTTGTGTTGTGTTTTTTTTCTACTCATTCGCTTATGGCATCTTGTTTTCATCTTAAGTATTTTTTTTTTTAGTTTTTCGATTTTTTTTATCTCTGTTTATTTTAAATCGATTTTTTTTTTTTTTCAAATATGATTTCGATGTTTGATTTTTAAACTAAAAAAATTAGGTTTTTTTTTTAATATTTATTTTATTATTATTTAATTAAAAAATATTTTATTTGAAATTTTATTTATGAATTTCCTGAGTACAAGAAAAAGAAGAACAAAATTAAATAAAAATATTAATTTGATTTAATAAAATAAAATAAAATAAAAAAAAATTGATAAATTACAACAAATTAAAGGTGATTAAATAAAATAAATCAAAATATTTAATACGGAAGATTTGTATACAGAAAAAAAAAAAAAGAAAAACAAATTTTTTATTTGTTTGTCAAAAATTAAATTTTTTGGTTGTCATCTTTTTTTTTACTGATCATTATCGGAAGTCGATAAACTTTTTATTCGTTTTGTGCTTTTTTCGATTGTTTTTTTGATAAATTTCACAAGATTTGAATTGTTGATTTTTTTTTTTTTGAATTTTTTTAAAGCAAGGGTTCATGGTTAAGTTTCAGGAAATTTATTTTGTGTAAATTTTTAGGTATTTTTTGATATAATTAAAATGATCATAATTAAAATATTAAAATCTAGTTTTAAGTGATAATTCTAGTTAGATTTCTCCATAACTTAATTGATAAGAAATAATTTATTTCTATTATGCTTCTGGTATTTTGAATGGAAAATTTATTTTGGGAATTTTATTTATTTATTTTATTTTATTTTGTTATTAGTTATTTATTTAAGTTTAATTATTTGGTAAATTATTATTAATTGGAGTTATTAATTTAAAGAGGGGTAATTAATTTAAGTTTATTTATTTATTTGTAGTACCAGACAATAGTAAATATTGCCTGATAATATTAATCCTTTGCCTATATTTTGACATTTGGGCTTCTTATTAAATTATTTTTTTTTTAGATATAATCCGAGACCGGGATTTGAACCTGAAACCTTTAATTTAAATATTAATTAATTGGTTGTAATACTTAGAAAAAATGTAAAAAATGTACTACTCTGTTACTTAATTTATAAATTTAAAAAAGGCAGACGGTGCGAACACTGGTAGTAAATTTGTTTAAAATACGGTTTAAAATAGGCTTCAATCGAACGTTTCCCAAAAAGAATATCGATTGTAAAAAACTTAGACAAAATTAGGCACAAGACAGAAGTATGGACCATACAAGATAATAAATACTTCAATTATATCAATCAAAGTTTGATACCATTATGTCAAATATTTGTTTTATTGAAGAATATTTACATATGTGAGTTATAAGTACAAACTTAAATTACTTGTAATACTATTGCTTCACTTTTCGTAAATTAGAATGTCAATTGCTAAATATTATGAGCGTGATATGAAGGAAATATTGAGTGTTTCAATCATCTGTATTGGAATCATATTTTATTTACCAACATCAAAGTTCATATCTAAAGTCAAAACCATTCGTGTTAAAAAATATTTTAATAATTTGAAGGTAACTTAACCAAGCACGTGTTAGATCGTTATTAAAATTTTGTAAAAAAGACGATCAAAAAATATTTAAGAGGAACATAAGAGATTAAAGCATTTTATTATCTTCATATTTATTAATTTTTTTTTTTTCAATAAATATTTGCACAAAATGTTTTAAGAAATATTTCTACATCAATAAATTTTTTTAATTATGTCTTCTTTATACCCGTATGACTATATAGGCAACGTTTGTAACGCAGAAAAGGAGGGGGGTAGATATAGACTCAAGTGTATGGATCGGATCAGAATCGAAAAATAAATTGATTTAGCTATGTATGTCCGTCCGTCCGTCCGCACGATAACTCAAAAACTAAAGGAGCTAGGATCTTGAAATTTTCGCAAATCCGTTTTTTTGCAATAGCCGTCATCGCTATTTAAATCCAGCCATTTTGGTCTATAGGTTTTTGATTATTCTACAAAATTTGGTTATTCTACTGCAGTGAGTTCGAGTAGCTGCCATACAACTTCTTATTTTATATGAACATTACTCTCCACCTAATGAAGCTGGGTGTCTGAAATTTTGCCAAAAATAGTTTAGTGTAATAGCCAAAGTTACAGCAAAATTTGATTGGTCTATTGCAGAGGGTTCGAGTAGCTGCCATACAACACCTTCTTTTATATGAGTATTCCATTAAACTTAAAAAAGCTGTGTTTGAAATTTTGCCAAAAGTAATTAACCGGATGATATAATGTATATGTTACGGTCATACGGGTATCCCAGAGTTGACACAGTCTACTCTACTACACTCTTCCTCGTTTTTTTTTTATATTTATTTAATTCATTTTTTTTCTTATTAAAATCAAGACAAATTTATTTTTTGATATGAATCTGAAATATTTCGATAATTTTGATTAATTAGACCGGATATTAGACAATTGATTTCAAAATTTTTTTTTTAAATAATTGTTGTTCATTAATGTTAATTATGAAATTAAATAACATATATATTTATATATAATGTAGTATAAAATATATATATATGTATAATATAGTATATAAGAGGAGAATTGTTATAAAATTTATTTAATATAATTAATAACCCAATAAACTCATGTAACTTCCTTCAATCAATCAATCAAACAAATAAACAAACAAAACAACAAACAAACACATAAAATATAAAATTTTTTAAAACGTAAAGGTGATCTTCCAATTATACGTCGCTGTAATTGTCGCCTTGATATTAATTCAGAATTTCTTCTTTTATGAACTTTTTACAAATATGTATGACATTTATAATATTAATGACATTAAGCATTTCAAATTTTCAAATTGTGACTGAAATTATGTTATCTTTTATCTTAAATATCAAAAAATTTACAGACAATTTATGCAAATATTTGCAAGAAAAAATAATCTGACAGTGACGTTTTATTTTAATTCCAGCTCTTAGATAATTTATACCAAAACACAATTATGACATCTGAATTTAACTTCCAAAATCAATGTCCAATTAAATTGCAATGATCTTTAAAATATTTTTAATATAAAAATTATCTCAAACTATTAATAGTCAAAATTTTGACATTTGCTACTGTCAAAAATTTATCAATTTTGTTCAAAATTAGAATAAACAAATTTGAACGCCGTATTAAAATTCAACATTTCCTTGACAAAGTCTAGCGCGACAGACCAAATAACGCAAATATTTGAATATTAAGGTATTCCAACTATTTTATGCGGAAACTATAACATTAACCAGTTTAATATGTTAATTTTTTTTTCTCTTAATCGAAGTTTTATTCAAAAGATACGAAATTAAAAATAAAAAAAAATTATTCATTTATTGTTGTTTTGTTTTAATGAAAAAAATTTCAGCGTTAAAAGAAAAAAAAAGACAAATAAAAAATAAAAATTAAAAATTAAAACCAGATCAAAAGACGGAATAAAATTAACAGAATCTAATAAAAAAAAAAAATAAAATGACAGTTGATTAAGGCGCCCCGTGGGAGGTGGCAGTTACCTATAACAAATTTCTAGATTACTTCATTTGTTGTTGTTTTTACGTTTTGATTTTGAGGTCATCAAAAGGTGATTATTTTAGAAGATTCTTTTGTTTTTTTTTTTATTATATTTTGTTTTATTTATTCTTAAAATGTTTGCTTTTTTTTTTTTTGTTATGTTGTTTTTGTTTTTTTTTTGTCTAATCATGACTTTTATTTTGTTTGAAGAAAAGAAATTATGTATGCGTAATAAAAAGACAAACAATAAAATAAGCTTTAAATGGCAATATTTTGTCCAATGAACTCTAAAAAAAATTAAAAAATAATGTAAAAACATTTGTGATATAGAATAAATATCTAATCGATTATTAATAATATTTTGTTATTTTTTTCTTATTTTTGTTTCTATTACGGAAATTTATTTCCAATTTTATAATTATCAATATTTTTGACATTTTTAATTGTGCTGTTTTATGAAAATCGATTTTTAATTCGATTCGATTCTGAAAGTACAAGAGAATTAAACCCTTTCAAAATGTCAAATGACATTTACAGTGGCTTACAAAATAAAGTATTTTAAAAAAGTTATTTAATAATATTAGTCTATATACAGATCTTTTTTATTATACAAAAAAGTTTTCATGCCATTTCGAAAAGATCTATGAAAAATATTTAAAATTCGAAACTAATTATAATTTTCGAAAAAAAAAGTCGAAATAAAAAACAAATTTTATTATTTTCAAATAAATCAAATAATTAAAAATAAAATCAAAGTAATTAAAAATCCCATTAGTATAGCGTCCGATCAACATAAAATTGGTAAAATGTTAAGAGCTTTTAAAAGGGTTAAAATTTAAAAGTAACGGTAATTATAAATTAAAAACTTGACTTTTTTATACTGTTTTTAAGTATTAATTAACCGAAAAATAAAATTAACAAAATAAAAACCATTTTAATGTGGGTGTTTATCTTAATCTTAGTTCTTGTTTTTTTTTTATAGTTTATTGATATTTTTATGACAAATGACAGCAATTTTATAACAGAAAGGAGAGTTAAATTTAAATAAAACGGTTGTATTCTTTTGTTACTAAATTTATTATTAAGAAGATCATTTTGATAAGAAATGGATCGTAAAATAAATTATTTTTTCAATAGGTAAATATATTTTATAAAATAATAAAATTGATTCCAGATCAAATTTTATATTAACTAATTAGAAGATTGATGAAATATTATATTAAAAAAATGTGGGTCATTTGTTACCTTCTAAAATATTTTCAAAATTTTAATCAAAATTCAATTCAAATTTTTTTTTTTATATTTTAAATAATAAAATATAATTGCAGTTTTAGAAACCCTTTTTTTTTAAATGAAAATATTTAGAACCTATCTCTCAAAATAGTTCAATTTTTCATTACTACACATCTTACTTGGTCATCTCATTTTAGTTTCTTAAATCGCTGATACAGGTACTGTTGATGCAGCACAGGGTATTAATATACCTTTAAATTCTTAATCACTGATCTATATCTCATATATGCGAACAATATGATAATTTAATCCATTTTTAAAATCATAAAAAAACTTTAAGCGCCTAAAAGTTGACAATTAAAATAATCCTATTTAATTGAGTTCATTGATTTTATGTTATCATATTTTTGGTCCCAACTGTACATTTTAACCAACATCTGTGTAATTCTATATCGTGTTTTTTTGGATTAGAATTTCGCAAAATATCTTAAAAATGGTCCATTTATAAACAATTAATTTAGATTAAATTCATTATTATATCTTTACTGTTTTCATAAATTAATTCGGATTCTTTTAAATAAGATTAAATTTAAATTTTATTTTAAATAAATAATAATAAAGTTAGGTTTTTTTTTCAATTTTACGAAAAATATAAACAACTAATTTTGAATCATCAAGTTTTTTATATTATATATGGTTACATACTTATTGTTATTTAATTTTTGCTGCTGCTATTGTTTATATAAACATGATGCGCCATCTATGATTAGCCATATTTAAACTAAAAACAGTTTTTTTGCTTATTTAATATTTAAATTAAAAGAAAAATTAAAAAATAATTTTAAAATAAATAAATAAAAAAAATATTTGAAATTTAAGATGTTTTGATTTGTTATTGACGAGCTCAGATTTTGGGTTTTTGATATTTTGATGGATTAAATTCAGATTACGCATTTAATATATATAAAAAACATTTTAAATATCTTAAAATAATATGAAAAATAAAATTATAAATAAATATTTATATTTAAAAAAATTATAATTTGGTATAAATATAAAAAAGTTAAACTTTGCAATTATATTTATTTATTTTTGATCTAAAGATTAATTTTATTGTTGATTAGTGAAAATATTGGAATTACTCATTTCGATTAGAGGCTTTTTTTTTTAAATTAGTCATTTCTAATAAAATTTGATTAAAAATTGATAAGTATATAAAAATTGATTATTTAGGCAAGAAATTAGAACAGTCCAGATTCTTGGAAGAGATATACTTAATTTAAACCGTTAAATTTTCCAATATCCAACAGCTTAAAAAGAACATTTGGATACGTAAAATCAAGATTTAAATAAAATTTTAAAAATATAACAAGAATCATTTAAATTCTACAATCCAGTCGCTTTTTGATATCTTTATATATCGACTCCAAAAATACCGTTACATGATGAGATCGTACAGTTGTATTCAAACAATTTTTTTATTAGTAGACCGTCATTGAACGTGACTGAATCGTATCTGCCATTATACTAAAATTACATTGCCTTCACATTAGTTGTCGTATCCAACCATCGTGTCCGTCATTATACTTTATTTTCCATTTTTTTTAATAGTTTTTTTTTTTACGAGGGAATGGAATGCTCGAAAGCCACCAATTGAAACTGCGCGGTGGTTCTTTGCGACTTAAACACACCAAAACCACACACTTTTTTTAACCGAACCTTAGGATGGAAGTTATGATAAAAACGTACAGTTTGGTAATAGAGTTGGGAATATGGGAAGGATTTTGGGATTATGGGAAGCTTTGAGATTTTTGGGTTATTTGGGGATGCTGAAAGTTTAGAGGGATATTAAGGAGAAAGATGTTAATATCCCCCCTTTACTAATAAAGTAGTTCACATACGAATTACCAACTTTAAGAAATACATTGGATGGAAAATGATTCCATAGTCTCGACCTGTGTATAACAAACGAATTTCCATAAGCCGTAATATGATAATATGCATTTCTTAAGAAAGGATTCAAATTTAATCAGAAACAGCAATGGAACGACAACGCAACGACTTTGGGAGCGACATTTTAAAACACAGTACGGTGTCGTTGAGACCGTTATCGTCAATTGTTATTGGTGTTAAACATAAAAAATGCATAGTATATGAAAAATTAATCACAGTATATAAGATGTCTTAAATATGCTCCCAAAAAATAACTGACTTTTTCAGAAATATCGTCGATCACACAATGCCAATGTATAGGTATTTGGTACCTATATTCAACTACTAAGTTATGACGCAGAATACACTATAGACTTAAAACAACTTT